>OZ038389.1:46579544-46949140 GCA_964036045.1 Eutreptiella sp. 'Long Island Sound 2002' | reverse complement strand
AGCAGCCTGTTGTTGGGACAGCAGACCTCTGTGTAGTCAAACAGGACAAGTCATCCAGGTTCTCTGTTGACAGAACCAGAACACGTTCCGACCCACAGAGGCTCACAATGTGCAAGGGTGAGAGGCCAACAGGCACCGCCAAAGGCAAACAAACCAACAACCTCGTGCCACCCCCCCCCCCCCCCGCCTCGCCGCATTTCATCGCCCAAACCTGACATCGTGGCCCCAAGTTCCATAGCCTTCATGGAACACTCTTTGTTGCAAATGCTTTATCATTCCTCCAGCTTGCCTGTCTACGCACAGCCAGCCCATATTACTGTTGTTTTCTGACCAAAGCTATGGTGGTGGAAAATCACCTCAAAGAGAGGTTAGAAGAAGCGCAGGCAACAGGGCCTCCCCTGCCCCCCTCAGCCCCCCCCCCCCCCCTTCCCCCTCTTCCAACGCAGGTGGAAGCCTGAGTTGGGGGCCTGGGTCCGCTTCATCAGGATCCTCTTCTTCTGGATTCAGGCTAAGGACCACTGCCCAATATGGATTTATTGCTTTGAGTTGGCTGTGCACTGTACATCCTTTGACCACCAGGAAGTAACAGCAACCATCCAGAGAGCACCAGGAATCAACAGCAACCATCCAGAGGCCACCAGGAATCAACAGCAAACATGCACAGCCCGCCAGCAATATAGGCGGAAAATTTTTCCGGTGCTGAAACCTTTCAAGGAGCAGTTGTCAAGGAGGAGCGCCAATCCCCCTCCCCACTCCTCCGCCTCCAATGCATGTCTGCCTGGGTGACATTTCGCATCGGACACCCCAATGTATGGTATCCGCTTCTGTTCCCTTGTAAAATCATCGTTTTGGGAGACGAATTTATCCCCATATTGATTTTCCGATTTTGACACCCCCCACCCCACCTGGGTTTCTGAGTGTCTATTTTTTTTTCGATTTTTATCGCACCATGCCTACCCGGCCCGTCGGTGCTCCGACATGCTCAGGCAACAGCCTCCCTTATCTGTTGTTAACGCCGCCGGCGTCTGGCACGCACTCCACAATCTCATTAGATATGGATCCAAGCGAGGTGATCAAAGAGGAGCCAACGCAAGCATCTCTTGTGCAAGAGCTGCTTGCGGCCTTTGATGAGTGCGAACTTGCTGTCCCACAGCTACCACCGGCGGAAGGACGCCCAGTATTCACAGATCAATCACTGGACTACCCTCACATGTACCACCGGTGCCCAGCATTAAACATTGGAAGAGAGACCAATATTGTCCCGTTACCGGTGGCAATTTTAGGAAATCTGTACCGACGTGCATGCGATATGCTTCGGTCCGCCGCTTGGAAGTTTTCGAAAACCCTTGGAAAGATGCTCGGAAGTTTTGGCAGCTAGATCGGCCCCCCAAAACGCAACCGATATCGTTAGGAATGTTCCATGGACTTCCCAGCCGACCGTGCCAGGGGAGCTCGGAAGAAATTCTATTGCCTTCGGCAAGTCCACCTCGCAGAGAATCTACCCCGAGCAACACACACCCAAGATAGGGTGGAAACTACATAAATACGGGCTAGAACATGCTTTACATACCTTGGATGATCATTTTAGGTGATCACGATATCAAAAAAACAACTTTCGAAAAATTCTATTGCCTTCGGCAAGTCCACCTTGCACAGAATCTACCCCGAGCAACACACACCCAAAATAGGGTGGAAACTACATAAATACGGGCTAAAACATGCTTTACATACCTTGGATGAACATTTTAGGTGATCACGGTATCAAAGAAACAAGTTTCGAAAACTTCGATTTTTCAGCTGCCTAGGATGAAAGACTGAATAAACAGGTTGCGTACCAATCCCTTGGGAGCCCCCCCACCCCCCCGGACCTAATACCTAAATAGGGTGAAAAACATGTACATACGGCCTAAAACATGCTTTACATACCTTGGATGGTCATTTTAGGTGGTCACAATATCAAAAAAACCAGTTTCAAAACCTTCCATTTTTGAGCTGTCCAGGGTGAAAAACTGCATTAACAGGTTGCGTACCAATGCCTTGGGAGCCCCCCCACCCCCCCGGACCTAATCCCCAAATAGGGTGAAAAACATGTACATACGGCCTAAAACATGCTTTACATACCTTGGATGGTCATTTTAGGTGGTCACAATATCAAAAAAACCAGTTTCAAAACCTTACATTTTTGAGCTGTCCAGGGTGAAAAACTGCATCAACAGGTTGTGTACCAATCCCTTGGGAGACCCGCCCCCCCGGACCTGATACCCAAATAGGGTGAGAAACACGTAAATACGGCCTAAAACATGCTTTACATAGCTTGGATGGTCATTTTGGGTGGTCACAATATCAGAAAAACAAGTTTCGAAAACTTCGATTTTTGAGCTGCCCAGGGTGAAAAACTGCATAAACAGGTTGTGTACCAATCCCTTGGGAGACCCCCCCCCCCTCCCCCCCCTGACTTAATACCCAAATAGGGTGAAAAACATGTAAATACGGCCTAAGACATGCTTTACATACCTTGGATGGTCATTTTAAGTGGTCATGGAATCAAAAAAACAAGTTTGAAAAACTTCCATTTTTGATCTGTCCGGGGTGAAAACCTGCATAAACAGGTTGCGTACCAATCCCCTAGGAGACCCCCCCCCCCCCCCCCGGACCTGATACCCAAATAGGGTGAAAAACACGTAAATACGGCCTAAAACATGCTTTACATAGCTTGGATGGTCATTTTAGGAGGTCACAACATCAAAAAAACAAGTTTCAAAAACTTCGATGTTTGAGCTGCCCAACGTGAAAAACTGAATAAGCAGGTTGTGTACCGGCCCATTCACTACGCCATTATTGGTGGAAACAGTCATTTCGCGTCTTTGGCACGGGTTGTGAACGGCCCTAAGCAAGGCTAGAGAGTGCAAAAAACGTCCTTCCGTATCCTAGTAGGCATATATTGTCACAACATCCCCACTCGCACCCCTCAAAGTGGATACCACGGGGTAACCGAGGTCGCAAAAACCGCCAACATAGCAAAAATGGCTGAAAAGTGCATAAACTGAATGAGTGCTCGTCCCACTCCGCCCCATACAAACCCCATGGAGTCGGGACCCGGAAACACTTTTTCGGCTCAAAATCGAAAAAAACCAAAAGATTCATGATTTTCGACCCAAAAAAAGGGGGGGTCATTTTTTCGACATTTTTGACCCCCCCCCCCCCTCAAAGGCTCCAAAAAGTGGGTTTCAAGTGGGGGGGGTCTGGGGGTCCGGACCAAAAACTCATTGGGGGATGCATTTATTGGACAAAATAATGATTTTACAAGGGGTTAAACCAACAATTCAACCCTCTTGGGTAGGGTACGCGAATAGGCCCAAAAAGGCCAAAATGGGGGGGTATGTGGCGTTTTCCCCATATATATGCTTGCCTGGCTTTCATCTAACAACCTCTGCGAGGTGATTCGATTTTTGAGTGCCTAGGGTGAAAAGCTGCATAAGCAGGTTGTGTACCAATCCCTTGGGAGACACCCCCCCCCCCCGGAACCTAATACCCAAATAGGGTGAGGGACACGTAAATACGGCCTAAAATATGTTTTACATACCTTGGATGGTCATTTTAGGAGATCGGGATATCAAAAAAACAAAGTTCGAAAACTTCGATTTTTGAGCTGCCCTGGGTGCAAACTGAATAAGCAGGTTGTGTACCAATGCCTTGGGAGACCCGCCCCCCCCGGACCTAATCCCCAAATAGGGTGAGAAACACGTAAATACGGCTTGAAATATGTTTTACATACCTTGGATGGTCATTTTAGGTGGTCACAATATCAAAAAAACCAGGTTCGAAAACTTCGATTTTTGAGATGTCCAGGGTGAAAAACTGCATAAACAGGTTTTCTACCAATGCCTTGGGAGACCCACCCCCCCGGACTTAACACCCAAATAGGGTGAAAAACACGTAAATACGGCCTCCAATATGTTTTACATACCTTGGATGCTCATTTGAGGTGGTCACAATATCAAAAAAGTAAGTTTCGAAAACTTCGATGTTTGAGCTGCCCGGGGTGAAAAACTGCATGAGCAGGTTGTGTCCCTTGGGAGCCCCCCCCCCCCCCCCCCGGACCTAACACCCAAATAGGGTGAAAAACATGTAAATACGGCCTAAAACATGCTTTACATAGCTTGGATGGTAATTTTAGGAGATGACAATATCAAAAAAACCACTTTCAAAAACTTCGATTTTTGAGCTGCCCAAGGTGAAAAGCTGCATAAGCAGGTTGTGTACCAATCCCTTGGGAGGACCCCCCCCCCCCCCGGACCTATTACCCAAACAGGGTGAAAAACATGTAAATACGGCCTAAGACATGCTTTACATAGCTTGGACGTTCATTTTAGGTGGTCACAACATCAAAAAAACAAGTTTCAAAAACTTCGATTTTTGAGCTGCCGAGGGTGAAAAACTGCATAAGCAGGTTGTGTACCAATCCCTTGGGAACCCCCCCCCCCCCCATGCGAGTGGAACAGCGGCTGCGCAAGGCAGGTCGACTTCTTTTCAAGCAACTATCCCTGGACATAGTTCATGAAGGCCTTAAGAGGCTGAACAGCAACAATTCTCCTGGATTGGATGGTTTCTCGGCGAAATTCTTCAAAATGTTCTCGGGCATCTTCGAACCGCAAATGTATGACTCAATGAAGCGCTTCCTTGAAGTGGGCAAAATGCCAGAAACATGGACCTCGGGAGTGGTGACAATGATCCCCAAGACAAAGGCGATGCAGACACCAGACTCACTCCGACCGATCGCGCTGCAAACAACAAGGCAGAAGTGGCTCACCAACATCCTCCTGATCCAGTTGGAGGATGTACTCCTCCTCTGTATCCCGTCACAGCAAACAGGCTTTCTTCGACACAGAAGCATACTCCAGCATGTCTATGGGTCACGGGCACTCTGGGATGGCTTAAGTGAAGGAGCGGCGTTATCAGTGGAATTTCAGAAATGCTTTTCCCACGATGTCTCACGAGATGGTGTCCGCAGCTCTGGGTCTGATGTGCATACCATTCTTGTATATCCGTCTGATTCTACACCTCTTGCGAGCACCGTATCTATACTCCGTTGGAAAAGGATACGTCCCAGGTGTTTACCATTATCCGAGGGCAGGCACACGCCAGGGGGATCCACTCTCCCCGGCGCTGTTCTCCCTGGTGGCATCCTTCGTGATTTTTCCACTACAAGACCTGGGTCCAGCACTGACTGTCATGATGTATGCAGATGACCTCATCATTTTCTTTGATGGAAGAGCCAACCCACAGCTGTTGAAAAGGGTATGGGAAGTGGTTTCACGTTTTGGACAATTTTCGGGGTTGAAGGTCAACCTGAACAAAACGGCAGCGATAGTTCGCAACTGTGGGGGAATGGAGTGGGCGAGATGCTTTCGGGACATTGGAGTGGACGTCAAAAACTTCGTCAAGTATCTGGGTGTACGCTTGGGGAATATTCGGCACCAACAAGACGACCAAGGATGGGGGCTGACGATAGAGCAGGCCTTCGCACCAGCACTGCAAGAGGCCTTTCGTCGCGCTAGGGTGGTATCCACGCTGCAACTGTCCATGAACGAACGTGCATTCATGCTGACATCATGGATTCTACCGGTCGTGGCATGGGTATCCAAGGCATATTACGCCCCAGTCTCGGTGATCAGACAACTGAAGTTGGTGTATCACGTGTCTATGGGTACCAACAGCTGGGGAAACACTCTACCAATCCTATCAAGACCAAGAACGCAAGGGGGACTGGCACTACCAGAACCAGAACTGTTTCTTATGCACCGGGCAGCGGCTCCGTTCGTTAGCCTGTTGGGAGAGCCTCACAAATTCCCTGACAAGGCAGTGGAGACCTTCTATGCATGGGCAACAGCCATAGGGTTCACACCGTCCAAGGACAACCTTCCATATATTCAACTGGGCATGGTCCGAACGGCAGATCTCACATTTTTGGGATGGTCGGCGAAGGCACACTCCAACATTCAGCGAGTGGCCCCGCAGGTGGCCCCCCCGACAAACCGGGACCGCCTGCCGTTGTGGCACTCGGTGTATTTCCGAAATGAGTTCCGCTGCTCCTACTACAACACGAAATTGATCCGGCAGGGGGTGCTGACGTGGGGTCAATTCCAAGCATTGGAGGACGCAAGATTGTTCAATGCACTGCCTCGGACATGGAAAGGGGTCTACAATCATGGCGGACGACTCCTCAACAAAGTCCCGTCAAAAGGGGGGTATGATACCCCCGCAGTCCATACCCAAAACTGGACCAGGGCATGGCTGCTCCAGTTTTACGCCTCTCAGCCAGGGGTCCGCGACCCGCAAACGCCGGAGGTATGGGAACAGTTTGCACAGGCACAGCTACCGCCGAGGGCTCAAGACTTTGCGCGCAAGGCATTGTGGCACAAACTGACCGTACATGCAAGAGTCTACAAGAGGTCAGGCACCGACAAGTGCCCGTTGTGCTCACAAAAGGAGACGGTTAAACATGCGATGGTCGAATGCCCCATGTTCAAAGCGGCAGCGGCGGTGATACAGCATTACTATGGCCAGATGACAACTGAAAACGGGACATCCGCAGTTCGAGATATGATGGAGTCCGACGACCAAGAATGGTTGCTGAAGACGAACCAAGGCTGGGCGATGTGGTCAGCAAGAAGTGCCCATTGGCGATATCGATGTGAAGTCAAGGCAGGAGCGTCGCCAGTGTTCACGTCATACCTTACAACATGGCTCAGGGAGCTATGTGAGTGGGTGGGATTCTACACAGGGGAGCGCAGGGAACAATGGAAAGGTTTTCAAAAGTCACTGGAGCAACTTCGAGACACCGGGGTGCAGCCGCGACAAGGGGAAGTGCAAGTACATCGGGGACTGCATGCGTGGTGGCAAACACACACGGAGTGCTTCACCCAAGAAAAATCAGCCGACAACCATAGTTGGCAAAGGGCAACAGAACCACGTCCGAAGCGCCCGAGGCAGGCAGGCCCGGGAGTGCTACAAGGAGTGCAAGATCTGATTGCAGAATTGGTGGAGAAGGGCTACAGGATAGTGTACACTGATGGGTCGTCGAAGCGACTGAGCCACAAGGACATGCGCAGGGCTGGGGGATTTGGCATGTTCGCGGCGGAAGACGACCAAGGACTAGAGGTACGCTTCTGTGGCTACGTACCAACACATCACAGGCAAAAAAACAACGGGGCAGAGCTTTGGGCAGCCGTGGAAGCCTTGCAGGGATTCTGGGTGCCAAAACTGGCAATTCTCACCGACTCGCAGTACCTGCAGTTGGGAGCGACTGGCAGGGCCCAACACTGGAAGTCAAAGGGATGGACAACCTCATCTGGAAAACTGCAAGTCCACGTCCCAGTCTGGGAAATCCTGCTCCGGGAAATGGCGACGCCGGGACGAGAGGTCAGGTGGGAACATGTCCCAGCACATGTCAACGTGCAGGGAAATGAAATGGCGAATGGATTGGCCATGGAGGGCATGTGTTCCAGCCCACTATGGTCACGGCATGCTGCACCAACATCATCATCGGGGTCAGACTCTACGGTAGGTTTGAGGGGAGGGTCGGGGTCAGAGTCAGAGGGCACAAGGGCACTCTGGTCTTCCTTGGGTATGGTACCCATGGACAGTGATGAACTGACAGGGGAAGCATCCGGGGAGCCAGCGCCACGTGAGATGGGACCGTACTCCTCAAGCAGTACAGAAAGTGAGGAAATGAGGACAGGGCACACAAACCAGGGAGTGTTGTCGAGTGCACTGTCAGCAGCAGACACACTGTCCTTCAGCACTGATGTGAGTGACACCAGGCGACAGCGCAAGAAGCGAAGGCTCAGGAAGCGCAGGAACTTAGGACAGGGTCGATAATGACAGAACCAGTAGCCCCTGCACAATGGTGCAGACACCTCGCACAGTCTGATGCACCTGTGTTTTGACGCAGAGTTTGCAACACATGAGCTGCGTCTTGTCGCAGTAGAGCCTGCAACACACGAGCTGTGTTCTGTCGCAGTGAGCAGCAACACGCACAGGAGAACACCAAGCAGCTGAACGCCGCGTCCTGTCGCGGACAGGCACCCAGGCGTCATGCCGTCTGGGAGGACGCAGCGGGAGAAGGGAACTCACCAGCAGCGGTATGGCCCGTACACACACATCCAGCCAACCCCAAAGAAGGTCAAGCCTCAGCAAGAACGCCAACGTTTCAAGGTGCAAGCACTGAGTCAGCTGGACGCCATTGCGAACGAAGGACTGCAAGCAGTTGAAGCAGAACTGACCAAAATGGCCTGGGCCCGCAATCAGCAGATCTGGATCCGACTGGACCAACCACATGGCACCAGGATGCGTTGTGAGATTGTGGACAACCATGGGGAACCACTGCAGATGAGCAATCAGGAGCTCTACTCGGTGATGGTCCAGATCAACTGGACCCTGAAGATCCAGGCTTTGGCGAACATGCAGGTCCAGTGGCGACCCAAAAGTGCAGGCAAGTGGCACCCGTTCCAGTGGGAGGCGATCCTCCACTGTCCGACAGCAGAAGGGCATAGAGCGGTGCCCTCCTCGGTAAGCAGAACTGGCGATTGCATGCATGTGTGGCTGATAGGCCGAGCGGACCTCTTGCGACTGTTCCAAAGAACGCTCTTCAGGCAGGCGGACCCGGTACCCGGGGACGCTGTGCGGTTCCTTTACACACTGCTGAAAACACCCCCATGCGAAAGAAGATATGCATGACAGGGGGTGACAACAAGGAGAAGAAGAGTGAAGCGCATGGTGCCATGGTGCCATGGTGCCATGGTGCAGATAACCCATCGTCGTGGCCCAGTGGATACACCGCACCTCTTCTGTCCCGTGGAGAATGGTTCGAACCCCGGGGGGGATAGAGATGCACCAAGCAACCCAAACCCCTTTTTTTGGGCGCGGGAGAGAGGGAAAGAGACACAGAGTTAGAGAGAGAGAGGGTAGAGCACGGTGAGAAAGGAACAGAGAGGCGCAACAGTAGAGGATGAGCAGGGGAGAGCACGAGAGAATGGGAGGGAGAGAGTAGGAGAGAGACCCACAGAGCGAGAGACTGGGGCTAACCGGCGCAAAGGGAGGTGGTGGGTTCGAGCTGACCAGGGTTCGGGCTGAGCAGAGTGGGTTCGAGCAGAGCGAGGTGAAAGGGACGCCACGGAGACACGGAACAGTCAAGAAATGAAAAAGCAGGGCGCCGTAGCGCCCCTGAGCCACAGGCACAACATGTTGTCACGTGTTGCACAGCCAAAGCACGACTGGGGCGGCGAGAGTGCGGCCCATGTGAGGAAGACGAAAGCAAGTAGGCATGAATGTGTGGGCGGCATGCGCATGCATCGTGGGGAGCAGACGTGGTATGCGCCACACGCATAACAGCAATGATTTGTTGAGTTGCCTGACAGACGGAGCGCATGCTGAAATTCTGAGACGCCTTTGCGCCAACCAAGGCGCCATTGCGCCCTTAAGGATGGAGTTTGACACGACCTCACGACCTGCAGGGCAAGGGTTAGAGACTAACCGGCACTGTGGGTGGGTGGTGGGTGCGAGCTGACCTCGATGTCCAGAGGAACAGTGCCAATGCACAGCCAGCAGCCACCTGGTGTGGTACAGAACTGGTCTACGCTGCAGTGCAGCAAGCAAAACACTGAACAATGTGGTTATGACCATGCGCCTGTGACACGGGGGCGTATGCGAGCCCAGTTTCCGTTGCCTCATGGCCCCATGCGAATAAAGATGCACTTATGCATGACTGTGGAGTGCATTACCTCTGGTTTGCATTTGTCCGTTTTTTTAATTAGGTCACCCCCCCCCCCCCATGCGGCCAATACCCAAATAGGGTGAAAAACATGTAAACACGGCCTAAAACATGCTTTACATACCTTGGATGGTCATTTTGAGTGGTCACAATGTCAACAAAACAAAATTCAAAAACTTCGATTTTTGAGCTGCCCTGGGTGAAAAACTGCATCAGCAGGTTGTGTACTAGCCCATTCACCAGGCCCTTATTGGTGGAAATAGCCATTTCGCGTTTTTGGCACGGGCATTTGGCTGACCCTCTGCAAAACTACAGACTGCAAAAAACGTCTTTTCGTATCCTAGTAGGCATATGCTGTCACAATATCCCCACTCACACCCCTCGGAGTGGGTACCACGGGGTCACCGAGGTCGCCAAAACCTCCAACATACCAAAAATGGCTGAAAAGTGCATAAACTGCATGAGCGCTCGTCCCACTCCGCCCCATACAAACCCCATGGAGTCGGGACCCGGAAACACTTTTTCGGCTCAAAATCGAAAAAAAACCAAAAGATTCCTGATTTTGGACCCAAAAAAAGGGGGGGTCATTTTTTCGACATTTTTGACCCCCCCCCCCCCCCCTCAAAGGCTCCAAAAAGTGGGTTTCAAGTGGGGGGGGTTCTGGGGGGTCCGGACCAAAAACTCATTGGGGGATGCATTTATTGGACAAAATAATGATTTTACAAGGGGTTAAACCAACAATTCAACCCTCTTGGGTAGGGTACGCGAATAGGCCCAAAAAGGCCAAAATGGGGGGGTATGTGGCGTTTTCCCCTATATACGCCTGCCTGCCTGGCTTTGGTCTAACAACCTCTGCGAGGTGATATTTTAGCCCGAACCCAGGGGAGTTTTGGTTGGATGCTTGGTGCCTACCTTGCCTGCAAGATGCCATGGACAACAACATGTTGAAGCTAATGTTTGTTTACCTTTTGCCTGCTTTGCGTGCAAAATTGCATGGAGAACACTGTACTTAAGCGTATGACTGTTTGCCCCTTGAGCTCTTTTGTGAATTTGCGCTTTTGGTCCTGACATGTGCAATGCCAGTTTGATGCTGGGTACCTGCTTTGCCTACAAAATTGCATGGAGAACACTGTATTGCAGCTTCTGACTGTTTGCCTTCTGTGCCTTGTGAAGTGAAGGGTGAAGTGTGAAGTGAAGGGTTGTGAACTGAACTGAAGGTTTGGTTATAGCGACCAAACGGGTGATCAGAGTTCAGACTTCAGACTTTGCTGAACCCCCACCCCCCGCGAACCCCCCCCCCCCATCCCCCCACCAGCCTATTGACCCCCCCCCCCCCCCATATAAGACCTATATCTATACATATCTATAATATGCTGTGTATCCACGCCAGCACAAAATGAGAAGGCTCCAAAGTGAGCTCGACTATCCGCCCCACTACAGGGGCCCGCTGTTTCAGATTTTTACAACTAGGGGCTCTATGTAAAGCCCCAACCACCAGCTTCCACCACAACTTTGTTTTGTGGAATTTTACCACACCAGCACAGAATTAGAAGGCTCCAAAGTGAGCTCGACTATCCGCCCCACTACAGGGGCCCACTGTTTCAAATTTTTACAACTAGGGGCTCTATGTAAAGCCCCAACCATGACAACCCTGAACCGCAACCTCAACCCAAGAAGTATCGCCGTGTGGTTGTACATAGTCCTGGGGGAGGGGTGGTGGATGTGGATGCCATGTCAAGTGATGGCTGTCCTGTGCAGATGCTCAGCGAAGGGGAGTACAGCATTCACAGTTCAAGCTAAAATGAATAGGCAACCTGCTTTTTTTGGGATTAGGGGCTTCACGGAACGCATCTTTTTTGATCAAGCTCAAGACATCCAATGGCCTTTTCACGTTGGCCTCTTTCAACCAAGTCACTATGTGGCTCTGGGTCCACTTTAACTCGCGAATGGATACAAGTAGTGGACTTGTATTGTACACCGTAGGAAGTTTCATGTTTATAGGGCGTTGTCTTGCCCACTGAACATTCACATTTCAAGCTTAAGTGAGCAGTCATGCTTGTCTTTTTGTGTGTTTCTTTGCTGAGGTGTGGGATTTGGAAACCAAGAACGGTGTAGTTCATTGTACAAAAAACCAATGGAAAAACGCCTGGAAGTTTTTGAAATCCCCGGGAAAGATGCTAGGAAGTTTTGGCAACCAGATCGGGTCCCAAAACGCAACCGATATCAATAGGAATGTTCCATGGACTTCCCAGCCGACCGTGCCGGAGGAGCTCGGAAGAAATTTTGGCTGGGACTTCCGAAATCAACCCTGCAATATGAGTCCCATTTGCTGAGCATAAATGCTGAGCATCCCCAAATATCCTGAGCAATATGCTCAGCATTTTCCTGCCATTTTTTACTTTCTATGCTGTGCGTTCCAGCACCATGTGTGGCCGCCTGCACTACCATCCGGCCAGTGCTTGCTCCTAGTAAACATTCTCTCCAGGGATGGATCTAATTTGTGCGCCACTCAGGGGGTGGGGGTGGGGGGGGAGGGGGGGGGGGGTAGTGAATTGTGACATGTCACAAAAAATATAACAGGCCATAGTGGGAAAACAGTTTTTCTGAAAGTATTGTGACACCCAAAAGACTCTGTGGTAATTTCCGAGGGCAGTGGTACTTTCCGAGGGCATGCGGGATGGTTGCTGGATTGCTCATCTTTATGCTCCTGAGCTTCCTGTGTTTTTGTGACAATTCTGTTTTTGTGACATTCTGCTTGCATGCGCGACAGAGAGATGAGACGCGGTGTCAACTGACACTGTGTTCTCTGTAGGCTCTCCAGACTGGCGACATTCGCAGCAGCTCATTTGTCTGCCGCATCCTTCCGACAGCCTTTGTCATAGTTCTGTCATGGGTCGAAAGAAGGTGGGTTTTCAGTGTGATCGGCCGTGTGTTTCAGCCGCGGTATGCCGAAAAACAAGGAGCCGTGCAGCCCGTCGCGCCGCAGCAATTGCTCTGGCTGTGGGTGCTGTGGGTGTAGCTGTGGGTACTGGGTACTGGGTACTGACAGTGACAGTGACAGTGAATCAGAACCCTGGTGCACCGGCAAAAAAGACAAAAAACTGTTTCTTGGAATATGCAATGGTTTGCATTGAATGCTTCAAGTGAAGGGGTGTGCTGCCTGCCTCCTGGCACCCTGCGTGGCTCAATCTGTGACCGGGTTTTTTTGTGACGCATATCGTGACGCCTCGTCACAACAGGGGGGGGGGGGGTAGGGAGGGGCACCCACCCCCCCAGGTAGATCCATCCCTGATTCCCTCCCCACTGCTTGGAGCCAAGTCTGTCACGGATGAAAACCCAAACTGCCCGTTTCTGTCTGACTGGACATAAATACCACCACTGCTCCCCCCCCCCCCCCTCAATGGAAGTTCAACTTTATTTGCCACCATCTATGACCTTTTTCAAGGCCCCGTCACGGGAGCCAAGGAGTGGGGGGGTCCGGGAAAGGGGCTCCAATAACTCTTAGGCGGCCCTTTACGCACGTAGACTTCGTTGCTAAAAGGCACGATTCATGGCGATTTCAACATCCGTTTTTTGCCCCCCAAAAAAGCATATCATTTTTTCGGCCAACCCCACGTGGATTTTCATCGTGGGATACAACAACCTTGCCTTTTGTTGCTTCCAGAGGTGTACGTATACACCCCCTATTCCGGGCTGAAAATTATATCATTTAAAATTTTTGGGCACTGCAGTGCCCAAAAATTTGAAATGGCTTTTTTCAGTGGGTTCTCCAGTACACCTCTGTAGTCATCTCCACAGGTGATGTCATACTGCAGCAGCATGCATCAAAACTTGGCATACCCGTTATCCATGGGTCATCGCACCGCGGTGTTATACTCGGAAGGCCACGTACAATGTACCTTGCCCAATCACTTCCATTCCTGTCCAAATGTGCACTTGAAAATGGACTTCCAGTACTTTTGGGCACTGCAGTGTCCAAAAAATTTAAAACTCCGCATTTCACTCCTATTGGTTCCCATTGCGTAACACCTGACAAAGGACGTATGAATCATCGGACGTTGGTACTCATCCTCTGCTCATTGGAAATATATTGCCGGTTGTATGACTGCCACCTTGGAGTGTACCCAGGCTTTGGAACCTTCCACGTCCATTGGGAGATACATTGTTTGGATCTTCGCTAGCTGCTTTTGGTCTATGCCGCATCAGGTTTGTTTTGTGATAGTGTCTCTGTTTTCTTTGTCTCCTTACCTTTGCTGCCTGCGAACAAGACTTTTGTCCATGGATGCGGCTCCCTTCCGGCAGTTCCTTAGTTCGAAGGTATATGCTTCAAAGGAGGATCTATCTGAGGCTGTGGGTGTGGATAAGGGTGCCGATGCGTTTTGTACGTGGGTGTTAGATCTCCGGTTGGAGTGGAGAAGTAGGCGGTCTGTTGGTGAATACATCCAACAAAGGGACAGGCGGACCGTTAATTGTCTGCCGGACCAATGGTTCCGTGTTGCTGAGCAAGAGATTTTTAATATATGGTCTGTTCTACACAAGAGGTGTCGTCCACGTGCTAAGAGGGCTGTAGGTGTTCAACCCAAGAGTCGTGTGCAACGTAGGTGTTTGGCTCACATGGGTCAATGTTCTTACCATGTACCCTCCTTTGCAGTTCAAGGAGCAACTGCGTGCACCAGTCTTTGGCAGACCTTGGAAGGTAAACCCGCTGCTCTATGGTTTGATAATTTTTATAGACGTAACTTCCGGCCTGTGCCTGGTAATGAGAACCGGTCCCTTAATTGTACAGCTGGTGCTATCATACTCTTGAAACGACCTGTCGACATTATGCCGTCTTTTCCTAGCCTCTCGGTCTTGCGGCAGAGGATTGGGTACACTGCAGACTTGTTGGTGCAGAGCCATAAAAACTTCATTGATGGCTTGCAAGGGTTGATGGACGACGCCATCCGCCTTCAACATGTTCGTTGTCCCTTGGACATACGACGGGCTAATGTTACCAGCCCAGCTTGGACCCCCTTTTTTCTCACAGACCTAACTGTGTCCGCTACCCCCGACCTTGTCTCTATTATTCACGGGCTCCAGGAGGTGCAGCAGCACACACAGCACCGTCTTCCATTGTTGGTCGACGAAAATATTCACTACCGTGTCCTTAAGCTCGTTTACAGCATCAGCTATGCTCGGTACAACGTGCCCCTGTTCATTACACGTACCCCGGTAGTGTACGGCACATGGCACCCATATAAATATTGTGTAACCCTGTGCTACAGAAGATTCTTCCCTTTATTTACCTATTTTTCCTATGGTTCACTCAATTTGGGCACTGCAGTGCCCAACTTTCCGAAACTCATCTATATGGAGCGTATGATTCTGGTGCTCTTGCACTTGGCCCATAAGTGGCGCCAACCTTTGGAACAGAAGTTACAGACTCTAAGGGGTTTGCACCGACCGGGTAACGCTAATCACAGCACACTTCTTACACAGGTGCAAGGGTTGGTAACACTACTGTATGGTTACATTCCAGCCTTGTTTATTATTGGGTCGCAAGTGAGGGATTGTCATTGGTCTGCACAGGGAGAGCAGCACGCTGCAGGGCCATTGTTGAGCCGTTGTCTACACGTCCTTCTGAGGCTCACCCTAGGTTATGAGGACAAGGTTGAATATGTGCGCACCATTGTTGTTGCTAGGCTGTTGTGGTCCCAGTGGTTTGCCCGCTTACCTGGCGTGGCACACAGTGAGGAACCGTGTGAGGCCCTGTTAAGCCGTGTTGTGCACTTAATGGCACAACACCCTGGGAACTGTACGTTGCAACAGGTGCATGACCTGTTTATACTCACTCCCGTTGCAGACCAGACCCCAAAGGACCTGCATTACGTTAATGTTCCCAAGGGACTGCCACAACTGGTTGATCGTCGTTTCACCAGATTGATGGCGCGATTTGATGTTGGTGTTATACCCCCCCCTGGTCTGGTCCAGTCAGAAGTCGAGTATCGTGCAAGACAGGGGGGATCCTGCCAAGATGGATTTTCCTTGCGCACTAGATACGGTGCTCACTGCAGAGCATTACCGAGATCTATGTGCCAAGACATTGCAGACACTTGTTAAACCTGTTAAAGTTGATGCTGACGTGATGACAGAGCTGGGTAGACACGTGCCACAGCGTCCTCCAGGTGATATGGACACAACAGTAGCACAGGCACAGGACATGTTACGCGCATGTAATACACCAGACCGGTACAAGCGACGCCGGCCAGCACGCGCTTTTGCGCAAAGGGACCCCGCCCGGATACCCGCCCCCCCCAATGCTGATGGGGACAGTGACAGCGATGAGGACCCCCCCCCCCCCCGCTGGTGGGGCAGCCGGAGATCTAGACCTGAGGGCTGCTGATTTTGTGGGTGATGATGGATGGGACCCGGACCCCCCCCCTCCAGAAGCAGTGTCTGTTCACAGTGATGATTCCGACGCCCCCGTGGCTGTCCTTTTGGAGCTGAATGAGTTTGACCCTCGATTTTTACCAGGTGCATCCGACTGTGATGCTATTTCTGCCATCTGTGTTCAATCGTCGAGCGCTGCCAGTAGTCATCAACATTAGAAGCGTGTAAATCAACAATTTGCAGCCCTGTGGCCTTTTGTAGTGTGTCGTGTGACCCTTTGTTAGCCCCTTTGCTAAGCTATGCCTTTGGATACCGAACTGCCGGAAGGGGATGAGTAGCAGACCGCATCGCAAGCCGTTCACACAGCAGAGAAGACACGGGCGCAGTCGGGGCAGGCTCCAGTGAAGCGGACGGGGACAGACCGGGCAACGGAAACATTCCGGACAACGTGGATCAAAAAGGAGCTGGTCAAGATACAGCTGACCAAGATAAAGTTTGACACCGACCTCACGCGTGGGCAGACCAGAGAGAGGGACGAGGACTCAGTACTATCGCGGATCGCAAGCCTGAGGACAAATCCACCCTGCCGGGCTATCTCAAACATTCTCATATGGCGAAACGAAGGTACACTACCATCCTGTCACACACGCGTCGTAATTTTCACACAGTCTGGTCGTTTGGGCACTGCAGTGCCCATCTCGCTGATATCCCCCATCTACCATCTCCGTGTGGTGCATTTTTCTATCAGCTGAAATTCCCTACTGCTTGGGCGGGGCTCATATCCTGACGGCACTCCAAAGACTTCACCGAGAATACTGTGAGAAGTCACGGGCACTGCCGGACTGGTTACAACACGTCTACTGCGAGGAGATCAGACACGACTGTCCTGTTGACATCAGAGAGATTATTGGAGGCGATCACAATGCGGTACAACACTCAGTGAGCAAGCTGAGTATGGGACAAGTGGCCGCTCGAATTTGGACTGAAGTGCAGAAGGGCAAAGCGAAAGAGATGCTGCTGGTGGCTCTGCGGAAGTGTGGCCGGCTGGGCGAGAAAACATCTGTGGTATGAGAGATGCACGATGAGACCACCGTTGTCAGTCCTTTGCGTACCTGTGGCCTGTCCAACACTGTATCCCTGCCAGGACTCAATCTGGAAAAATTGGAGACCGCTGGTCTCATTACTGCAGATATCTGGTGGCCGCGTGGCTGAGTTTATTGACACCTTTGAGAAGACTGCCGGTGAAGGTATTATGTCCTCTGAGCACCTGTTTTCGTCGTCTTTTGGTGTTCATGGGAACTGCAGGGCCCAAATTCGATGCGACCCTAATTTTTGCACTGCAGTGCTCAACCCATACACTCTGCGGCCGTTGACGGGACTGCATGGCGACCAGATGGATGAAATACTGCTGTACATGGCTGGAGATGGGGCCAAGATCGCAGGACTACATGCCAAGGCCAGACTGTTGAAGCGGGACCGCCTGTGGGAGATGCTGTACCTTCACCCGGACAACACGCTCATCCATCCTTCTCGACGTATGTTTATGGGGCGGCTGGGTCTGGCGCGATCGCTGTTGACCCCCCCCCCCCCCCCCGAACCCACGACGTAAGGCTGTTTGGATCCCGGTGGTACCAGTGGTCTCGTGTTCTAACAGTGAACGTGCATGAAATGCAAAGAGTCCGCAAACTGCTTGCAAAGTCGCCGAGGGCCGCCAAATTGTCACTGGGGAAATGGACCTGGAGTGCCGAAAATCCCTTACCAAGCTGGGACACCATCCAGAAAGCACCGCTGTGGCAGGATGAGGAATGGGCTGACCTGAGGATTGCGCTGGCGAGGCCTGTCAAGGAAACTGCAGTGACAACGACTGATGGGGAGAAATCAACAACTATCTGGCTCAACAAGCCGCAGGATGGGACTGAAGCAACCGGAGCTCGGGCAGAGGCAATTGCGTTGGTTCCTGGCAAGGCCATCCCGTATACGATTGCATTGAGGGAGTACAAAGCGGTATGCAACCATTAGGCATAAGAAACTGATCGATTTCGCATTGCTGGTCACTTTAGGCACTGCAGTGCCCATCTGTAATGAAATGTGCTTTTGACAACAGGTCTTCATTGAGTGTACGAAGGAACAAATGGACGATATCCATCCCCTGGTGCCGAAGGTTGCTGCGAAGTTGGTACCTATGGCTATTGGTGGAATGGCGGCCAATGTTAAGTTCCTGGTTAATCAATTGCGCGACTCTGAGGAGTGTGGAGGCTGGTAGTATATTATGACCTCTTTTTTTGATCAGGCAGTCGGTCACCCGACCTATCGGTTCGAGGAGAGGACTATTTGCTTCTGTGTCCCCGACAAGTTTAGGGTGAAGGTCCCGAATATTTTCATTTGCGATCAGGGTGCATACGGCAGCACCATTGGTCTGGCAGCGGCTGGTTGGCTCGTGCGTGTGCTTGGTATTGTTCCCCGACGCGACAGACAGTCCGAGGATGAAGTCTGGCTCCTGCTTTTGACAGCATCGGCTGTATTGCCAGCACAGCTCCTGTCCTGCCTTCCTGAGTCCCCCTGTCTGGCAGCTTGCTTCACTGGGCGCCAGGGTTTGTTTAACGAATTCTGTGAACAGCTAGCGGCGTATGTGCAGGAGATGGACTGTGTCTACTTGGTTAACTGGGACGCTTGGATGCCAAGGATTAGGGACTGTATGCCAGTTGTGGTGCAGCGGCCTGGGGAAGGGGAAGATGAGGAGGGGGGGGACGATGTGGAGGAAGAGGAGGAGGAGGAGATCATGCTGGTCGGAGGTGGTGACAGCAAGAAGAGGAGCACCCCCAGCAAGAAGAAGCCGTCCTCCGACGACAGTGGGGATGAGGTTGATGATCCCCCCAAAAGGCCAGCCAAAAAGGCCAAGGACAGTACCCCCCTCAATATGTTTCACGCCAAAGTAGGTCAAGCCAAGGGTAAGAAGGCTCCACCAAAGAAGAAGTAGACTGCGTTGTGCGGTTGGCACTGCCTGTGACCATGTCAGTAGTTTTTTCGCCTCGATTTGCACACTGTCGCGCGTCCTGTTCTATGCAGGTGTGAGACTGGTGCCCTTTTTCATGTTTTGGTAATTTTGGGCGCTGCAGTGCCCAAACTCAGCGACTCGCCCTTTTTTTACCCCTGCTGGGCCATTTCTTTTGCAGGCATTGTTGTTGTCATTTATTATTGCATTGCCTGCACTGGCGGCGCCTCCGTTGTTGGTCGGCACCACTGGTGGTGCATCATTCTTGACGCTTCGCATACAATCACAGTGACTGGGTCAGCAGACGCGGTAACAAAAAGCAAACCAGACTTTTGCATGTGTTTGCCTGTCGTCCTCCTTGCTTCATTTTTTAGGTTGCATTTTACGGCATGGTTTGAAATGCAGCAGCGGATGATTTGGAAGAATTGGATTTTTCTTTGGATGGACACTGCAGTGCCCAAATTTGAAGGGGATACATGACTTTTGACTGGCACACAGTGGTTTTTCAGCCCCCGTTTTGGGGTGGTACCCATTTGGGAACTGTGGCAATTTTGCTACGTGCGTATAGGGCCGCCTAAGTAACTCCTCCACTGTCCAACGGCAGAGGGCCACTGGGCGGTGCCATCCTCGGTGCCATCCTCAGTGAGTAGGAATGGAGACTGCCTGCACGTGTGGTTGACGGGTCGAGCTAATCTGATAAGGCTGTTTCAGAAAACACTCTTCAGGCAGGCAAACCCAGTCACAGGGGACGTTGTACGGTTCCTTTACACGTTGCTGAGCACGCCGCCGTGCGAACGGCGGTACGCCTGAGTTGTACCAGGAAGCAGAGGAACCATTCCCCGCATTTCCCCGCTCGGTGCACATACACACACCAACATGTGATGCACCCACTGACCACAACAAATCCCCGCATTTCCCCGCTCGGTCCACATACATACACCATCATATGATGCACCCACTGACCACAACCATTCCCCGCATTTCCCCGCTCGGTGCACACAGGGAAGAGAGGGACAGGGAGAAATCTGTGGGGAGGGCGAAGAGGAACAAACCCCCTTGGGAGGGTGAAGAGGAAGAAACACAAAGAGAGAGAGGCCCACAGAGCGAGAGGTCAGAGAGAGAGAGGCCCGCAGAGCGAGAGGTTAGAGACTAACCGGCGCTGTGGGAGGGTGGTGGGAGCAAGCTGACCCAGACGCCCAGACGGCCAAAGCACATTCAAAAGCCACCCGGAGTGGTGCATGCGAATCTACAGTTGGCACCGAACTGGTGTGCGCTGCAGTGCAGCAAGGCAAAACATTGAACTGAGTGTGGTGATGACCATGCGCCTGTGACACGGGGGCGTATGCGAGCCCAGTGACACGGGGGCGTATGCGAGCCCAGTATCCGTTGCCTCATGGCCCCCCCCGCGCAAGCCAATTTTCCCCCACCCCAGTGCCCGCGGTGTATCGTAGACATGATGTGGGGTTGGAGTCCTTCATCATGAACCTTCGAACATGCAAGCTCCACGCACTGATGTCTGTGTTAATGATCCACGGCCTCCCCTGCCCCCCCCCTCCCCCCTGGGCAGGGGTACACAGTTACCACCACCATTTCTTTGGTTGGCCGCCACTATTGCTTTGCTGGGCCACCACCATGTCTGTGCCATTGTTGAAATTCAATGGGGGGGAGGGGAGACATTGAATGAACAATGCCATGTGTGGTGAGCCTCCCTGCAACCTCAGCATCACCATCTCTATGGCTCAAGAGCTCTCCCGTCTACTACTCTTTCCTCTGCTACTGCTGGCCCACCCATGTTTCAATCTCCACCTCTAATCCCCGTTCAGCCCTACCCTTTCCAGTTCAGCACGACATCTTGAGAAAGTGCTTTCGTTCAGCAATGGGGCCCGTCTTTCCACATACAGACACAAGACAGCAACGAGGCATATGAGTGGCTTGAGGCAATGCGGGTCTGTGCTACAGATGGGAACCCCATGGCCTCGGAGACGATGTTGCAGGTTCCATTTCCAACACTCCTCAACCTGTCATTTGCCCTGGATTCTTTCGCAGCTTTCCCCTTCGTGTCTCATTTTCACCCTTAGGTGAGGTCAACCCATTGAGGGGGGGGGGATTTAGGTCTTGTTCTTGGGCAAACATCCTGGATAGATCAAGCAATCCCCATTTTTAGGTGTCTGCAACCAATGATGAACGAGCACATTGGGAAGTGTGAGCACATTGGGAAGTGTGAAGCCCCACAGATACCATTCAAGGAACAGGGATGGCTGTGGTCCGCTAAATGCTCCCCATGGGCACTATCCCAGGGGATTTCTGGCAACGACATTTTTTCTTGAGTACCAATATTGTCAAGAACCAAGTGTGGCTCATGTCGGGTTGGCAAGGGCAGACAAGGGTAGAACCCGCCCACCCCAACAGCATGCCATACAACACAAGGAGGATTCCTCGAAGCTTCTGCCACTGTTCTGCTCGTCAACTGCTCGAGGAATTGTGCAACCAGGCCATTGCTGATGCTGCATTCTTGCACAGTGGCGTGCTCACTGCCTCTTGCAACCAGTGAAATGTTGTGTAGGGGCCAGGTCATGCCAAGATCCTGCAGCCTTTTAAATGTGTTTTTGCCATGGGCTCCCCCCCCCCCCCTTTTCTCCTTCCCCGCTCCTTGTCCTTCCCCAGAGGGGGGGGGGATCACTTGGTCAACCCAAAATTTTTCATTGCGGCTCACTGTGTTGTTGTGCGGGTGACTGTGTTGGGGCACTGCCACTTGTATCCCTTGTACTCATGGCAGGACATTTTGCTCACTTTCGCTGAAATGGAATTTGACAGCACAACCATGTTTCCCCCTGGGACATATGTAATATTCATCCGCTCCATGGAGGAACCTGTTTTGGCGCAGGTCGTTGGACATGTGCAAGAGTTCAAGGTCAAGTGGAGCAGGAGCAAGAAATTTTACACCAAGCCGGTCAAGGAGTAGGTCTCCGTACATTGGCAGCCCTTTGAACACATCTTATGCTGAATTCTTTCATTTTATGCTGCAATTTCTGTGCCTGCAAATGTGTGTGCAAGGTGGTAGTGCGGTTCCCCGGGGGGGGGGGGGGGGGGGGCTGTCATTTGGCAACCGCCCCCCAGGGGGTGGTGGGGGACTGTCTTCCCTGGGGTGGGGAAGGACGGGGGGGGGGGGGACAAAGTAACGTCTTTAAGTTGGTGTAGAGCTGGGTTTCGCTGCATAGTGCATTCCACTTTGGTATTGTGGAGGGCTGTGGTGGGCAGGGTATTGCTAATGTGGTACTGCATTGAGTATCTGAGCAACTGCATATCCATATAAACAAGGTTTTGCTTCTATGATGTTAGTTGGAGGTCGCCATTGGGCGGAGAGAGAAGGAACTCATCCTTCCGCGCAATTGCTGTGCTCTCATTTTGCGGCGTGCTCACTGCCTCTCATTATCATCAGATGTTGCACAGACGCCAGTTCATGCCAAGATTCTGCAATCTGGTTGCAGAGAGCCATTAGCACTGCAAAGGTTTTTTCAGGTGTTGGGTCCATGAGCTGGTAACAAAGCAGGGGTTCCATGAAAGTTGAGCTGGCTTCACCATTTTCAGAGGCCAGAATAGGATTGTATCAACGTACACCTCTGAGTCCAATACTCGGATACCGGAGAAATTTGTGTCCCGTGTTTCCATCTAACCAGGGACACATGGTATGGGTCGGGTATTAACATTTGTTGAGCAATTGAGCACCTGTACTGCTCACATGAACTCCACATGAACAGGGTGTTCAAATTTGCAGCCAAGGGAGCAGTGACCAGCCATTTGATGCCTTCATTGAGGTTTGCTAATTGTCTGCAGACAGAAGATATTCTCATGTAGTGGCCTGCTCACTGCCTCTCACCACTATCCAATGTCATGCAGGGGCCAGTTCACGCCAAGGTTCTGCAATCCTTTCAGAGAGCCTTCTAGGAATGCAAAGTTTTTTCCATGTGGGTCCATGGGCTGGTAACAAAGCAGGGAATTTCTGGCTTTCGCTGCATGATGTAGTTATACGGTGGTATGGGTTGGGTATCAATATTTGGGGTGGTGCATTTGAGCACTGTTTCTGCTCGCATGAACAGAGTTTTGCTTCCAAGATGCCAGGGTTCAAATTTGCCAGCTGCAAAAGGCCAAGTGAGCAGTGGTCAGCCATTTCAGGCCTCCATTGAGGTGTGCTAAGTGGTTGAAGAGAGAAGATATTCTCATGTAGTGGCCTGCTCACTGCCTCTCACTACCATCAAATGTTGTGCAGGGGCCAGTTCATGCCAAGATTCTGCATTTTGGTTTCAGAGAACCTTTTGTAGTGCAGAGTTTTCTTCACATGTTGGGTCCATGAGCTGGTAACAAAGCTGGGGCTCCAATGGGTGGAGCTGGCATGTGAGCACCTGTCCTCCCCAGAACACTACTGAGACATGGCAATGGTGTCCGATTTGTCCCAGACGTGCATCAATCCTCCACACTTGCTGTGTTTTTACATTCAGGCATGCTCACTGCCTCTCAAGACCACCTGGTGTTTTGTAGGGGCCAGTTCATGCCAAGATTCCAGTGCGGTCATCTTCTGTTAATCCTTTGTTGGTTGCTGTACTGTGCTTGTTGCCATCTAAAACACCTCGGTTTGTCGCTTTGCAAAATTCTTCTGAATGCAGGAAGCTTAAGCTTAATGCAAGCAACCATCTCATGCTGCCGCATGCTTGCCTGTCTCTGGTGCTGTGCAGGCCAGTCCATGCCCATGTCTGATACCAAACATCAATCCTACCTCTATCGTTGCACAGAGCAGCTGGAAGGCCAAGAACCTGCAGCTGCACAATGGCAGCAATAGATATGACATGCCCTCCAGCTCCATTGCAAGCCTGCAACAGTGCAAAGTGCATGTACCCCTGGGACCTGCAATCTCCATCAAGAGCCCCATCAAAATTGGTGTAGTTTTGGAGCGTGAAGGCCAGACCTCTGAAGGCACATCTAAGGTCTTGTCTCTTGCCTCTGCTGTACCAAAAATCAGAGGCAGTGATGCAGGAGGTTTAACTCCGGAAAGGGGGGGGTGTTTTGTGGTGGCTGCTGGGCGGGATGCCTTATGAAAGTGCTCGAGCGGAGTGGGTAGAACGCCTCATGTTGGTGCTCTGGTGGGCTAAACCAAGAGCCACCTGTTTTGCACCAAATAATAATTTTCTTGACTTCTAGCCCCCCAAGCCAGACCCAAACCATCTGAGTTTTGGCAGTGGTACCTTTGGACACTCGCCTCTGTGGTGGAACAGATGGTGTAAATTTGCAGCTTGTCCGTCCCCATGTCTATTTCTGTTGGTGTTAGGCGTACTGCTTTCATCCTTCCATCCCCTCATTCATCAGAATGAATATGTTTTGCCTGTCTGACCTCTATGAACGTGGCCAGGTTGTCATATTTGTGGCACAGGTGGTACATTTGCAGGGCTCAGAAGTACCCAGTTTGGGTACGTTTAGCGGAACACTATCCGGGAAATGGGCCAAGGTAGGAAAAATGGGGGTAAATGAGGGAAATTCAGATTGCTTGGTGGAAAAATGGGAAATTTAGGGGCTGAAAAGGCCAAAAATCAAGGTTTAGGTTGGAAACAAGGCTGTGGGGGGGGCGCATTGGTGAAAGCTCCCGAGGAAAAATGGGGAAAAATGGGAGGAAATGCGGAGGAAATGGGGGGAAAGGGGACCGGTTGCACCACCCAAGTTTCCTTAGTTTCCCCCATTTTCCCCCATTTTTTCCCCATTTCCCCCCCATTTTCCCCCATTTTTCCCCATTTTTCCTTGCCATGGGTACATTGTGGGTACGTTTGTGGGTACAGTACCCACCACCGGAGCCGGGTACTTCTGAGCCCTGCATTTGTGCGGGAACCCAACACCCTTGCTCCAGGGCCTACAACTCCTGGCACACACACAAACCAGCGTGGCGTCAGTCATCTGCGCCAACTGGGACTGCCTCTCTAGCACTGCATATGGGTCTCCCTCGTTGATAGTACTGAAATAGTATTTAAAAGGCCGCTGCCCTCATTAATAGTACTCCCTTCTGACTCCCCTCTTGCACAAGAGGATTTTAAATGATGCCTGCCCTCATCAATAGTACAATTCAGTCGGGCAACACAATGATCCCTGGTTGGCTCAGGTCTCTTAGCTGCAAGGTCGTGGGTTTCAGTCTGGGGGAGGGGGGGGGGTGCAGAACTGAGTACAGCATTGGGCCCTAGGCAACTGGGGTTCGAACCACCAGGTGCCCACATGGGGCATGTTACACGCTGTGCATGTGCCGTGCACAAAGTTTGTACAGGAACATACCCACTAGCACTTCATCCCCACCGGTGCATCGCAAGTCGCCAACACAATCAAGGTCACAGGGCAGATCGCTTTTGCGATTTCCATTACAGGCATTTCATTCCCATACCCTTTCATTGGGAGTGAGCTTCTTACAAAACGTGAAAAGGAGTACAGCAATCTGCATCTCTATTGTTGTGCTCATGATGAGCACGTATTTGCATGTTGATGGCATTGGAATGGAAGGTGATTCAAGTGGTTGGAGGGTACGGCTGATGAGTTGCATGCTAATACATGCATCTTTTTGCATTTCATGCAATTTCAGATTGTTTGATATTGTGGGGTGTATTATTGTTTGAGTGAGATATTGCTAATTACCCTGAATTTCCCCAATTTTGCCCTGAAACTGCGCACGCTGTGCACAAACGCCCTCACAGCCAGCCCTCACAGTGGGGAGCCTGACCTGTATGTAACTGAGGGCAAAGAGGCACATGCCAGTACTGCCGCTTGAGATACAGGCACGAAAATCATAGCAGGGAAGGGGGTAAGGTGGAGCGAGGTTAGGCGGCCCGCCGGATTTAACCGTACCTGGGTTCGGCGTACCTATCGGCTCAGCGTACTTATCGGCTCGGCGTACTTTCGGCCGGCCGAAAGTCCGGCCGTACCTTCGGCCCGCAGACTCGGCCGGCTGAAGGTACGGCCGTACCTTCGGCCGGCCGAAAGTACGGCCGTACCTCCGGCCGGCCGATCGGCCGGCCGAAGGTACGGTTTAATCCGTCACCCCCCCTTGTACTACTACCCCCAAATACTAACACCCCCCCCCCCTATTATTACTAACAAGACTCCGTCACCCCCCCCCCCTTTTTGGCATACTACAAATTCCCCCACCCCCCGTTCGGGCGGTACACACAAAAGGCGGTGCACACAAAAGGCAGTCTGTAGCCACCGCAGGAGTCATGTTATTAAGGGGGCCACAGGCAAGGCGGTACACACAAAAGGCGGTGCACACACAAGGCGGAACACACAAAAGGCAGTCTGTGGCCACCGCAGGAGTCATGTTATTAAAGGGGCCACAGGCAAGGCGGTACACACAGAAGGCGGTACACACAAAAGGCGGAACACACAAAAGGCGGTCTATAGCCACCGCAGGAGTCATGTTATTGAAGGGGCCACAGGCAAGGCGGTACACACAGAAGGCGGTACACACAAAAGGCGGAACACACAAAAGGCGGTCTATAGCCACCGCAGGAGTCATGTTATTGAAGGGGCCACAGGCAAGGCGGTACACACAGAAGGCGGTACACACAAAAGGCGGAACACACAAAAGGCGGTCTGTGGCCACCGCAGGAGTCATGTTATTTAAGGGGCCACAGGCAAGGCGGTACACACAGAAGGCGGTGCACACACAAGGCGGAACACACAAAAGGCGGCCTGTGGCCACCGCAGGAGTCATGTTATTGAAGGGGCCACAGGCAAGGTGGTACACACAGAAGGCGGTACACACAAAAGGCGGAACACACAAAAGGCGGTCTGTGGCCACCGCAGGAGTCATGTTATTAAAGGGGCCACAGGCAAGGCGGTACACACAGAAGGCGGTGCACACAAAAGGCGGTCTGTGGCCACTGCAGGCGTCCTGTTATTAATATACAGGGGGGGGGTTGTTAGTATATGGGGGTATTACTACAAGGGGGGGTGACGGATTAAACCGTACCTTCGGCCGGCCGACTCGGCCGGCCGGAGGTACGGCCGTACTTTCGGCCGGCCGACTCGGCCGGCAAGAGGTACGGCCGTACTTTCGGCCGGCCGAAAGTACGGCCATTTTTTCGGCCAAAACAAGGGGGGGGTGACGGGTTAAACCGTACTTTCGGCCGGCCGATCGGCCGGCCGAAAGTACGCCGAGCCGATAAGTACGCCGAGCCGACAGGTACGCCGAACCCCAGGTACGGTTTAATCCGGTGAGCTAGGTTAGGCAGAGTGAGGGTCCGTCCTAACCAGCTGACCTGATGTATGTGTGTGCACTGCATTGAGGGTGCCACTGGAAACATGATCTCGCACTAAGTTGAGCAGAACTGAGTCAGTCAGGCGTGAGGTCAGGATCATGCTGGTCATTTGAAAACCTGGCTTCATGGACTGCCTGGGGCTCGATAAGAGCACTCCCAGCACCCCTGTGCAATGCCCCCCCTCCCCCCCCCACACACCTGTTTGTGCTTGTTGCAATCATTGTGATTTTGCAGGAGCTTACTCTGGAGGACCATAATGGAGAGTCCATCATTAAAACTCAGTCATTAACTGGCAGTACAGTGCTGGTGGCAGTACAGTGGGAGGCAGAGTAGAAGGGAGCAGGTGTGTGTTTGCAGTGTGCGATCACAAGTCAATACAAAAATTACTGTAGTCCGTCCCTGTGGAGCTGGCACGGCGGCGGTCACGAAGTCTCCGGTGCCGAGGTGGGGGGTTCAAGGCACCGGAGGCTGGCGATCGCGGTGGGGTTGGTTTCTCCTGGTCCAACAACAAGGAGGACCGCCAGTGCTCTGAGGAACTCCAGCTTCAGGACCAAGAGGGCACATCTGTGCTACCCCTCAGCACTAAAGGCCAGTGCCCTCGTTAACAGTAGCCAGCGCGGGCCCTGTGCGAGCTACATTAGGCGCTACCATGCGCAGCGAGCACACAGTGGGGAGTTGCGTAGTGCTGCGCACGAGTCCACAGGCTCAGCCAGTCACAGATTCGGGATGCGGTGCGGGTGCTGCGCGGCTGGCTGCAGCAGGTTGGGGATGAACCATGCTCGGCGGAGGTGCAGCAGCCAGCGGTGCGGGAGGAGCGGCTGCACGTGAGGCCCATGCAGACGGTGCTGCGGCAAACCTGCCGGTAAGGCCATGCCGAGGGGCAGCCACCAGGAGCCAGCAGCGCAATGTGTGCACACATGGCTGCCATCCCTGGGCAAGTAGGCAGAGCCACCAGACTGCTCACCCAGCCTGCCAGCACAACGAGCGCGCCAGCAACCACGATCGCCCAGGGGGGGGGGGGGGGGGCGTCCCAGACGTGTCCAGCAGGGTGTTGGGGACATTGGGGGGGGGGTGGGAGACCCGAGCTGAGAGCCCAATGTGTTTGGGTTGGCTCAACAGGGAGGGGGGTATAAGGGCTCAGAATGGGACCAGGAATGGGATTCATGGGGTATCATGCGGTGTGAAGATATTGTTTTGTGTATGGGGGGAATGCGTGTTGTAGGGTTGATGAGAACTGGGTGCAAATCCGGTCTCCCCATCCTTGCAAGGCACCACAAAAGATCACTAACCATGACTACCGTGTGTACCATGCGTACTGCGGGCTTTGTGCAATTTAAGCATGTACACATTGCACATCATACATATGTACTAGGACATCTGTCACCAGCTTACCCTAATACCAGGTCAATCTACACAGGGTGCTGGTATATGCCGCACCATTTATGCATGAGAGCGTGCCTGCATCCGTGTTTTGTGCCTGGCTGAAGGAAGGTGTCACAATAGGTCAATATTTTCGACTTGCCCAAAGGAGCTCATTGTTAGAGGCAAGGAACACCCATTCCTCAGACACCCATACCCCTCCCCAACCCTGTCCGAGGGGCTGTTTTGGGAACATAATCCTGTCCAGCAGAAAGTGGATTTGAGTAGCTCCTTCTTGCTGCAACTTGATTTTTGTCCAGGCCCTTGTTGCATCTGCACGCGTGTCACAGCACAATTGGTTGCCCAGAGTCATTTTTCCATGAAAGGTGGCCTGGTTGTGGCCGCATTACTGATAGCTTACAGCATCTGGTGGCCTGGTATTTTGGTGGCGGCAGCGGCATCATGTTGGGTCCTGAAGGATGTAAGCTTGCTCACCAAGGGTTCTGCCTTTGTGCAGATCGTTGTGAAGGATTTGACCATCGGGGTATCAAAGAGGAAGGCAGCTGGCAGTGGAGATGTCACCGGGTATGTCAGCACAAGCACATCCAGGAAAGTAATCAAACAAGTCGCCAGGGATTGCTTGTTCGGTCTACGGTGTCACAAGCAACTTATACTTTGGTTTGCAACCAAAACGAGAAGCACCATAGGAACATTTTTTATGACTTTGGGCACCCATCGCTAAGTGAGGGCTGCCCATTTTCTCTTGATTCTTTGTTAAAGGTCAGCCTTCCTCTCAGCCCTCTTTGAAGAGCAGAAAACATGATGTTGTTGCCCAGGAGGACTATGTGCTGCCGCTGTGTCACATCCCAGCAATTGCCATAGCCAGCAATATCTCAGTGACAGCAGCACATCTGCCAGCGACACCAAAGAGGAGATCAGTAGAAACCCAAACTATGCACAGATATCAGAGGCCTTGCCCCAGTGTTTTCACAACAATGCCGCAGCAGTACACCCCCAGAATACCCTTCCAAAAGGGGCTTGAGAATCCCTTAGAAAAGCCCTCCAGCCACTCTGGGTGTAGGGTAATCAGTTTTGGAAACCTGATCAATTTATTCACACATTCGAAAAAATCGCAGTTGAATTGTCTTCGGAATGCTATGGATATCTGCTCAATCCTCTTTCATTGAAGGACCTGGTCCCAAATCTTCAAATAGAGGCAGCAATGCATTGCCACCTCCAATTGAGAGGCGCCATACCGCTGCCCTGATGGAATCACAACGTGTTTCTTTATACCTCTCCTCCACCTGTGCATTATTAAGGAGAAGGTGACAGGTAACCAAATAGGTAGCCAATGGTGCTTGCTGGTTCATTGACAGTGATAGATAGTCCAGCAAACAATGGTAGGAACCAGTAATTGCTGTCCTCTCAGGCCCATGTCTCTGAAAGATGCATCTGTCTCCATGGTTGAGGTTGAGCTCCTGCAGCAGCTCCGGCAGATCATGGCTCAGTTCAAGTCCACCATTGACCCTGCTGTATGGGTCAAGCATGTGGAGGAGGATTTCAGGTCTGATGCAAGTGCTGGCCACCAATCTGACCTTGAACTGAGCTTTTGGAACCCTCCATGCATGGGGGAGGGGTAACACCTGTACATGGCACCAGCAACAGACAGGTATTTAACTCAAATTTGACTCAAAAAAGCACGGAGACAAGATCTGGAGGGCTGGGGGGGGTGACTGCAAAGCACCACACATTGACGCTTACCCATCAGCAGTGCCCGGCAGTTTTTTGCCTGTGGTGGGGTGCCTCACAGCTGAAACTGCATGTGGGTGAACCATAAACACGGAGTAGATATTTCAGTTTGATGCATTTGGTTGTGTTACAATTTCCCAAATCACCCGTGGACAGCACCCTCCAAACTTTGCGGTTTAGGATGACTGGTTTGCGCATGACCGAGTGTGATGCCTGTAGAAGGCTCCAAGGCTGCAATTGAGAGCAATGGGACACATGGTCCACACTGACCCATAAACCCCGCCTCCCTCCCCACACAGCCTGGAGGCATGCCTCCACAAAACAGACCCGATTGTGTCAACTCAGAAGTATCCCCATGGAGAAACAGAAACTGGGACCAACACAGCAGCTTTGTGAGTGGCGAGAAGCCAATTGGCACCACCAATTGCTAGGAGAGCAGCAAAATCCCCCCCCCCCCCTTCCGAGGCATTGTGCCAAATCCCCCCTCTCTTCCAGATGTATACACGCAGAAGTATCATCCAGCATACTTACTTAGCATTTGTGGCAAAGCCCCCCCCCCCCCCAAACCACTGCCCCTCCCAATATCAAGGATTCCTTGGGGCCTCTGTTCGCCTATGCAGTTGTCTTCAGCCTTGGCCCGTAGGGGTGCTCTAGAAATTGACGGTATCCATCCAAAAACGTCCACAAGCATTCGTGATTGTCCAAAAATTAACAGCAAGCATCCAAAGCCTTTCACAAGCCGAGTCAGGGGGATGAAATACAGATCATCCTGCAGTTAATGAAACAGGGCCATCAATAACAACAACAATCATATTTACACCGGACGTCAAGAAAATGAAGCAGTGCCACGAGGAGCCATTATATGAGGCTTGATTAACAATTTTTCAAACTTATTTTAGTGTGCACATAGTTTGGACCCCCTCACCCACACAGCCCCCACTCTACCCGGTCATCGGAAACGTAGACCCTGAGATCAACCTTTGTTCTTAGATTGGTGCGATATTTGAGAGCTCGTCAGAGCAATCTCCAAGCTGCTGCTGATATGGCACACGAGTCCCTGAAGTGGCGATCAGAGTTTCGGGCAGACACAATTATGGAATGGTGTGTCCTGTGACAGCCATGTGCAATACATGGGAAAGTGGGGCTGCTGTAGTGCAGACATACCCGTGTTGTCTGGCGTGGACCACCCTATTGGCAGATATTTCTCAGAATATTTACCAGGACATGCAAGACCATGGTAGTGACAGCTCGTCCTTGCCTACTTCTTGCATACTGTCATTTTCTGAAAGTTTCAGGGGCATTTGGCAAGCACACACGGAAGGGCTCCAGGAGAGGTGTGTTTGGCAATGGGCGGCACAAACCAAGGAGAGGTGGAAATCTAGAGTGTGGCTGGTGCCTCTGCAGAGGCCAACAACAACCCTTGCAAAATGACACAGTTTTCTTCCGCTTTGTAGTTGTGTAGGCCGCGGTCAAGAGGGCCTTTTGGGATGTACACCTGATATGGGTATGCTTGTGGCCCAAGAGTAGGCTGGGAAGCTGATGGCTTGTCCAAGGGACCATTAAAGTGTGCCACACAGGGCAGTCGCACCCCCCCCCCCCCCCCAATTCGGCGGCCGAATTTGGCCGATTTTGCCGAATTGGTCTGCCGAATTGTTGGGTTTCTGAATCTCGCCGATTTGTTTGCCGAATCACTAGGTTTCTGGGACTTTGCCGCCTCGTTTTGCCGACATGTTGGGGTTTCTGGGTTCTGGGTCACCTGAGTTGGAGGCGTCACTTACTTTGGGACACTGCATAATACCTTTTCTTTGTACATCGGTTGTTCAGATTGGCACCATGAAGTGTTTTTACTGTCCACAAAAAGACGTGTCTTTGGTCCCCTGGGATTCGTTGTCCTCCGCTGATCAAACTTTTCTTCGGGACAAGTATCCTGATGCCGGTGAGGGGGCAGTTTGCGAATTTTGTGTTCGCTCTGCACGGCCCAGTGCCGTCTTCAGCCGCCGTTCTTCGTTGTTGTTCATTTTTTTGTCATTTTTCTGGGTGACCCCGGCCAGAAACGAGCCCGGGTTTCAAAAATATCGTTATACCAATTAACACCTCTTGGATATTCAGAAAGTGCATAGCTTTCCTGTGCACATGAAAAAAAAAAGCGCCGCGAACTGAAACGGTCGGACCAAGTTACCCCCTGGACACTTCCAAAAACCTGTTTTGGACTCTTGGTCCAGGTCACAAAATTTACCCCATCGGGGTTTGAACCAGGGTACCACTGTTGTTCGAGTTTTCTGACCCAGCACTATAACCTTTCAACCGATCATTTTTGCCGCACAGATGCCATTTTTCGTCTTATACAACCAGCAGGATGAAAAAAAAAATTCAGCTAATAAGGGTTTCCACATGTCTCTGACAACACAGCAACCAAAGGGACAGTGTGTTTGGGGGGCCCGGGCCATAATCCTGGTGACTGGGAAGCATTTCGCCGAAAAATAGGCCTGCCGAATTGTTGGGATTTCTTCGCCGAATTGGGGGGGTGGTGAGAGCTGAGAGCACACAGGGGCCAGGGCCGTTGTATAAGGGAACGGGAGCCTGTCTACGCCTGTACATCATTGCAGGTACACTCCACCAGAGTGGTTGATGGAGTACTGTGGCAGCCCCGAGTATATGCAGTTGTTCAGAGCTAAGGTGTGTGTGTTTTGAAGCAGCCCCATGCTTGTATTCTAATCTAGATGCCTAATCTAGATGACGTCTATAGCCTTGGGCTGTAGGTCTTCCTTCCATCTTCTTGACACAACACCTGTAACAAGTAACCTGTAACAACAGGTAAGAGCACAGTGTGGCTGCAATGCGTCAGCTGTGAGTTGAGGTGTGGACAGGGTTGCACAAGGATGATATGCCGTAGTGTGTGGTGTTAACAGCGTTGGGCAAAGGCCCCAGGTGGTGTTCGGGGGACAATGGATGTAGGGGGCATGGGCTGGTTCTCTGGAGAATTGGAACCCCCCCCCTTCCACACAGGCAAAGGAGAAGGAATGGCAGCTGCTGGTAGTGCTGTGCAAGCACAGTGAAGTCAACGATGGTTGGTTGTGAAGTGTAAATGGTGTGGGTGCAGTTGCCATTGAAGCTCCCCATCCACATGTACACCTTCACCTGGCTCACCTGAATTAGCCCCCCCCCCCCCTCCACACACTCCACCCTCACAGGCAAAATACCCACAGGAGTGTGCTATGGATCATGGGCATGTGAAGAGAGTACCCCCCAACCTTCACTGTCTGTGGAAAGACTTGGTGTGAAGCAGGCCATTTCTGGAATAGGAGTGACACCATACCACTTAGAATTGTGTGTCTGCAGAATTTCTGTTTTAATACCGTGATTTAGTTCAACTGGAATCCCTAGGATGGACAGGATTGCGAGCTCATTATGTTCTACGACTCCATGGTGCTGTGTTGCAAAGGTCTGCAGCTCCGCACGTCATTTTGGCCTGGCCGAATTACAAAAGGAAATCCTGCCTGCCCCTAGCATTTCCTGCTGCTTCAGCCGATTAAGGAATATGTAGAGGAATGTCCAATGTGTTGCATGCTGTTGTCAAAAATGGTTATGCCCGAGTATGGATTGTTTCAGTGAGCAAGGCTTGCAGCACCTTGTTGGTAAGGGAGAAGAAGCCACCCATTTGTGTGGCTGGCATCCTATCAGCATGGGGAGAAGTGCCTCCTGATCTTCTTGCATGCCAGTCTGCACTTAATGCATGCTTGGTTTCAATGCTGTGTCTGTTCCACAGGAGGACCGCAGGTCTTTTTATTTTCGTGACCATGAAGGACATTTGACTCTTGTTTACAGAGGTGAGTGCCGTGTCATGCCATTTTTCTACATCTGGCCCCATGTGCATGGTGTGTCTCCAGGATTGCAAAAAAAAAAAAGCAGGCAGCAGAATATCGCAAGCGAATTGCACCCTCAATCATTGATGAACAGCAGCGGCGGCAGCAGCACAAACGGTAGCACAACAATCAGTGGAAACAGGTCTGCCGCAAGCAGCAGCAAGTCGCACACAATGGGAGTAAATAGTGGTAACACAGAGAAACAGGAAAGGTAAGACATCAGGGGCACCCATTTTTGGCAGCAGGGTGTGACCAGCCCAAAGTGGAGTATAATTTGTTCCTGCTTGTGGTTCAGCATTTGAAGCTGCTGGTAGGTTGAGAGATCAAGCACAGCTATACCCCCTGTTTTTAGGGGGCATCCACGTAACATACCCCTGTATTGGATGTTTAACCCTTTGTAAAATCATCATGTTGAGAGATCAAATTTTTCCACCCATGAATCTTTTGACCCCTTCAAGCTGGGCCCTCAAGGCACGTCCAACGGTGGGCTCAGATGGAGTCCATGGTCCCCATAGGATGCATAGGCACCATAGGATGCAGGGTGTGGCTCACCCCCAGCGGTCTCTTGGCCTGCTGCAAGGGCAGATAGGGACATAGTGTGAGGCACGGCCACACAACCACCGCCCTGTGATGTCACACGAGAAAGACGACCCCCGCAGTCAGAGGTGCACCTCGACTCTTGGCAGTTCTCAAACTCGCCATGCGGCTGCTCTCCCTACAGTTCTTGCTTGGTGCTTGCTGTCTTTGCACCGCTCCCTATCTGAGTCACGCGCATTGCTGTACCAAGCTGATTTGGTGTGCGAATTCCATGGTTCAATTGCTGTTCCGTTGAACATTTTTGCACTGCTCATGGCATTGTCACCAGAACCCTATATCAAGGCACAGCTGCAATTCTTGTTTGTTGCTGTGTAGAAAAGTAGTGGGAGATGTCAATGGATTGTGTTTAAAAAAAAGAAGTTCATTTGGTGTGCAAATTCCATGGTTCAATTGCTGTTCCATTGAACATTTTTTGCACTGCTCATGGCATTGTCATAACAACCCTATATCAAGGCACAGCTGCAATTCTTGTTTGCCGCCGTGTAGAAGAGTAGTGGGAGATGTCAATGGATTGTGTTAAAAAGATAAAGAAGCTCATTTGGTGTGCAAATTCCAGGGTCAATTGCTGTTCCGTTGAACATTTTTTGCACTGCTCATGGTAGTGTCACCAGAACCCTATATCAAGGCACAGCTGCAATTCTTGTTTGCCGCCGTGTAGAAGAGTAGTGGGAGATGTCAATGGATTGTGTCAAAAGAAACAAAGAAGCTGATTTGGTGTGCGAATTCCATGGTTCAATTGCTGTTCCGTTGAACATTTTTGCACTGCTCATGGCATTGTCACCAGAACCCTATATCAAGGCACAGCTGCAATTCTTGTTTGTTGCTGTGTAGAAAAGTAGTGGGAGATGTCAATGGATTGTGTTTAAAAAAAAGAAGTTCATTTGGTGTGCAAATTCCATGGTTCAACTGCTGTTCTGTTGAACATTTTTTGCACTGCTCATGGCATTGTCATAACAACCCTATATCAAGGCACAGCTGCAATTCTTGTTTGCCGCCGTGTAGAAGAGTAGTGGGAGATGTCAATGGATTGTGTTAAAAAGATAAAGAAGCTCATTTGGTGTGCAAATTCCAGGGTCAATTGCTGTTCCGTTGAACATTTTTTGCACTGCTCGTGGCAGAGCTCATGGCACAGCTGCAATTTTTGTGTGCTGGAAGTGGGAGATTCAGCAGATGCACACAACAGCACTGGATGTCCAGTAACTGTATGGCCTGTCTGCATTTGTGCCCATACACTTTCTGCTTGCATTTTTGATTTGGTGGCTTGCATGGTTATCCATATAAGCCATATTTGTGTGCTGCAAGTTTGGTGGGGTGGGCCAAGAGCAGCAGTCACCTCATAGTGTGGTTGGGGTTGACGCATGTCTGCAGTTGTTGTGTGGAGGTCCAACAAGTGTGTAAATTGCAAAGGATATCTTGAACACACCACCTGAGTACATGCTACAGTTTTCCATTAATTGTGAAGGACATCGCACACCATGTGAGCGCAGCTGTATCTCTCCATGAGACTGCTTTTACCCCCTTTGGCCTTTTGGCTTGATGTAAGTGAGGTGGGCCGGGGGAAAATGGGGGCCGACAACCCCCCTGTGCAGCATAATAACCCATTTCAACCCCCCCCCCCTCTTCCTTTCAACCTTTTTTGCATTGCCTCATTCTGCTCTCTCTGCTGATGCTGATTTGCTTCTGTTTGTCATCCTTTTTTCAGTCATTTATTCATCCAATTATCCCCCCCCCCCCCCCTCACCCTTTTCAATTACCATCCTGGGTGGGTATCTGGTTTCGGACCTCTGTGTCCATCCATATGTCTTGGTCCCCCCCCCCCCCCCCGGAAAGAGGGAGAGGGCGGCACAGAGGGAGCAATACTGCCCAAAGTTTCTTAACCTACTTTGTCAGCCAAAGTGGATGGCCAGCCTTTGATGATGTCTGTGTGTGGCAAATCTTTGTGCCTGGCTTTCTGGTGTGCATTCGTTTGGTCAGCGCTGTACAGGGAGGCAAATGTGACTGGGCTGTGTTTTGCCATCGGCAACCCCCCTCCCATTTTGGCAACCCAACCCCCCCCCCTCGCAGGCTGTCATCCACCATCCACTGCTGTCAGCTCCCCTCAAACTGCCAGTGTTGGATGCCAGAAGTTTTTTTTGGCCTTTGATCCTGCAAAACATGTGAATTTAGACCACAACAATGTTGTCTTTAGGCGGCCTTGTAAATTGGAAGAATGTTTTTGGTGTTTTGGGCACTGATTGGGACAATGTTATCACCATGTCTGTGTGGGCATTTGAGATGTTGCGAGAGGATTTAGAGCGCCTCCACAAAGAGGTATGTCACTGTGCCAACCTGTCGGGCTGCTGGATTGTTCCCCACAGAACCTCACCTTACTCAACCGCAGCGTTTTGGAATCAACCCCCCCCCCCAAAAAAAAAACAGCAAAAGGCAACAATATGACATTTACTTGGATTTCTTGTGCTGCAATCTGTCCGCTGCAAGACAGCAACACCTGACCTGTGCTCCATTGCCAATTGCCAGCCCATGGTCCACTGAAAGGTTGAGAAGACAATGGTGAATGACTGGGGTTTTGCATCGGCATATTGGAGGTCATGGGGTAATTTCCCACCTTTTCATCCTGTATTTTCACCTATCACTGATTGGCTTTGACCAATCGCCAACAACAGTGGAGCAGAAGTGGACCATAGTGGTCAAGGTACTGGCAAAAGTTTGCTGGCGCATTTAGCCCATTTTTCATGTCTGGAATCTCTGTTTGTGAGCTGTACCCCTTCAACTTCTAGGGTCCCTAGCTCTGACCAAGTTCAGGCACTTTGTCCAAAACCCCATCTTTTTGCTGAGCGCAGTCTGCTAGATTTTTTTATGATGGGATTGGGTCAACCTCCCTCGCTCTATCCAATATCTGTATGTGTCATGCTGGTGATGCAATTTCCTGCGTGATTTTGTACACCTGCAGACTCAAGGCAAGGTTGCATCCTACGTCACAATTCTCTATGATTTGGAGGGTTTTGAGTTATCCAAGCAGTTGCCTGTTTCTCAAACACTTCCAATTGCCCAAAGATTCTTCAATCTTCTGAATATCAATTACCCAGAGCTGTTGTTTAAAGTTGTGGTGGTGCGGGCCCCGTGGCTGTTCTCCAGCATTTGGTCCTGTTTCAAGCCATTTGTGGCGCCAGTATGTTCTGCTTCTGTTTGGAAATGGGCCGGAGCTCACCAGCAGAGGGAAGGATTGATTCCAAGGTGTTTGAGCAGGGAAAAATACTGGTTCGTCGATTTTCCTCTGTTTCTCATTTGCATGTATGCCTCCCTTTCCCTTTCTCAGGAAGTTCTGGAAAAAATTACTATTTGTGGTAGCGGTAACCCAAGCAAATTGCTGCCATACATGACGCACGCCATCCCTGAGAGTCAAATCCCAAAGTTTTTGGGTGGTTCGTATGTGACACCGGATGGGGACCCAAACTGTGCTTACAAGGTTGGGCCACATGGCCCGCAGCTACCAGATGAGGGCAAGGCTCTACTGCAAAGGGGGAAAAATGCTATGAATGTACCACCTGGCTGAGCCACCCGCCATGTCTGCTCATGTGGGCATGCTCCTTGGGCTTGCAACAGCACTAGAGCACAGCGTGCCTTCTGTGCTCTGTGCATAGCCTGCTTGGATACAGTATATTTGACCTGACTGCTTACCTGAACACCATCTGTGATTGTCACACTCTGACAGAAGTGCGACAGAGGGCTGTTTGCCGCTCCCCCCTCCCTGCCCCCACCAAGCTCAGCCTTTGTGGCAGCCCCCCCCCCCCTTTCCGGAAAAAACCTTCTGAACGTCACTCTCATGGGCATGGCTAAATATGTATGCCAGCTGTAGCAGGCAAGGATGCCAAGGGGCAGACACAGCACATGTGAATAGAGCCCCTCTCACCTCACTGAACATATTTTTGGATTGGGATTGGATTTTTGGATTGGGACAGGCAATGGAGACAACTTCCTCAGTGGACACCTGGAAGTACTGACTAGCACAGTTGCTCAGCCTTTATGGCAATCCCCCCCCCCCTGAAAGGAAAGGAAAGGACAGGACAAAAGGAAAAGAATCATTGTTGTTGTCAGAAGCCCCTGTCAGGAAAATTATCCTGCAGATGCACACACCCGTGAGCACAAGTCAGTGCTGGAGTTGGCAAACCCAGCATCGACTCGGAATGGATGCACCTGGTCAACGGCATGGGCAACAGCCTGTCTCTGGGACAGCCGACCCCAGAGTACTCAAATAGGACAAGTCATCAAGGGGCTCCGTTGACACAACCAAAACACGTTCGGGCCTGCAGAGGGCCAGAATGTGCAAGGGCGAGAGGCCAATAGGCACCGCCAAAGGCAAACAAACCAACACCATGGCCTGCCTCCAAGATTGGAAGAAGAGTGTTACACCAGAAGTATCAACTGGCTCATTTTCTTCATTTTTCCCTTAGCCCCTTCCTCCCTGCCTGCAAATGCAGTGCACCATTGATGGGTAACACTTGATGGGTAACCCTGCTCTGCTGTTACACTTTCCATGTCAGACATGCAGAGTGCACTGTGTGATTTTCAAAGTCTTAGGAATACCCGAATGTGAAGTCTGCTGATGCTGGTAGGGGAGTGGATGCTACCCGGGCAGCATGCTGCAATTGTCTGATCCATCTGGCCCCATGCCTGTTTCCACTGCGATCCCTTTTGCAAGCTTGTGCTGCATATTGTAGCCCACTGTAAAAGTTGTTTTGGCCCTTTCATAAAGCTGGGACATTTTAAGGTACAACTATGTGGGTTGATGGTGCCAGGTGGGGGGAATGCATGGAGTTGCTCTGATCCCATCAACGCCGATGTTGGTTGTGTAATGTTGGGCCAGGGGTCCTAACCAGGATACCCACTAGGGTGGGTGGTGGTGGATCCAGCTGCCGTTCTGTACATTTTCACTGCAGTGGGTATTCTGTATATCCCAGAGTGCTGCTGGCAATTTCTCTCTGATTTTTTGGGGCCAAGGAACCCCCTGGCTGGGGGAGGGTTTGAATTTCAATGAAAAGGTTCATGCGTGGTGCAGAGGGGAATCTTGGAAAACAAAAACTGAATCTGGGCTCGAACTTCATGTAAACGAGTTGCAGTTTACGATCCGAACTAAGACTAGGTTTTAGAGATGAGCGTGCTTTCACAAGTTAGCGACTCTCTGTCTAATCATTGTAGTAGGTGTGTCCCAGAACATAACAGGCATGTTCACTTGACGTTGTCCTCACATTCCTCCGATTTATCATTGGCATTCTCTTTAGAGAATCGAAAAACACAACTAAAGACAAGGGTTGCGCCCGAACTAGTTCTTTTGCACCATTGAAATGGCCCTGGCCTGTCATGACATTGGATGAAAGTCAGGTGACTCTACAGGGACAGCGTGCTGCAAATATGAACTCTTGTGCTGCTGTTCCACTCTCACCCTTACTTACCAGATCCTTGCAAAATCCTGGACACACACGCTGCAGCTCAAACATGCTGTTGTGAAACTGACAAATTCTTCCCGCAACCCCGTCACCAATCAAAACTCTTTTTGGGGACAGTAGAAAAAGTTGGTTGGCAGGGGGGGGGGAGAGCCCAGAAATGGGCTGTTTGGCCTCAGTGGATCACGAGGATCGAAGAATTGGGTTTGCCACACTCCTTTTTCTGCCGCATTATGAATTCGCTTGCCCTGCAGAAGGGTTGCTGCACAGCTGCTGTGCCATGATGTGGCTTTTCTTTTGCTTGCCATATGACGTCCTTCATGCACCACCCAGGACATATGATCACCCATGCAGTATGGTGTCCAGGAGCACCCACATGTGTTTGCTGCATACTCAAAGTTGCATTGCAGATTTGCATGTGCAGTTCATGGCACCCATGTGTGTTAGTTGGGATTTCAACTGCAGGAATTCACATGCAGGAACTCATCCAAAGCCTCCCATGAATCGAAAGCAGTTGTCCAGAATCCTCCAGGGATGAATGGCACTCACCCGGACGATGTCCTACCCTCTACTACCCCCTGCTTTTTCCCTGCCACCCCAGCCCCCCCCCTCCCCCCCTCTTTCAAGACCTCTCTTGAAACAAAGGAGCAAATTGGCTTTTCCCTTTGAGCCAATTTGAAGCAAATTGCAAAGAGCAAGTGGCTAACACGCAGCACTACCTCAAGCTCATAGGACCCACATCCACAGAAGCCTTCCTCGAGGTGGGATAGTCAAGGTCAAGACAAAAAGGCAAAACCAAATGTGGTTCATGCTTCTTCATTCACACTAAAAGGAGAGACGAAGATTCATGACAAGAAACATGAGTTCAAACAAACACACCATGACGCAGGGGGTGGCGGGTTTTATACCTGGGGGGGGGGGGGATAGAGCCCTCCAAAACTGAGGGGGGGTGGTGTAGGAAAAGGGCTCAATTGACACGACTGTTAATAAGTGATTATGAAGTCTGGTGCTGAAGGCGCCGACAATTTTTTCACCATTGAAAATGGTCCATTTTCGCCCCAACCAAATGCACGGCAAATGATGATCCCTCATCACGCCGATTCCAAAAATCCCATTTTTTTGCCGAATATTGGGTTCGGACCACCTCCGGGGGTCAATCTCGGTAGGATTTTGGGCGCCCGTCAATTGAGCCCCTTTGGGGGGGGGGGACCTAGCCAGGGTGCTCTATCAACGCCCCCCCCCCCCCCCGTTGAAAGCAATTTGTGCCGCATAGACAAAGTGCATGTTTCACAGTCCTTACTACCGCACATTTTTGAGGCGTACTTGGCTTCTTTCCGCAGAGTCTCTCGCAACTTCTGGGGGGACTATGACCGCACCATGCAGGGCTAATGCCACAAGAGCTACACTACACGGAGGCAGGAAACAAGAAACAGTCCCTCCTCTCCCGCTCGGGTGCTGTGAGCGTCAGACACCACTTGGAGACACCACTTGGAGGCAGTACGGTTGGAGACACTAACAGACCACTGGTTGACAATTGCTTGGTCTCAGAAGGAACGCCACCGAAGGAACGCCACCTGGCCGTGGAATCCAACATTTTCCGCCGCCTCCTCCTCGAACAAAAACGGGCCCCGTCACCAGGGGGCATGCGTGACAAACGTCTCTGCACCAATCCCTAGGGGGACACCTGCGCAATGCAACTCCCGGGGTCCCCAATACGTCCAACCCTGCACTTCACGGATGGCGTCCAGCTTACGGGATCTCCCATCCAATGGGATGATAATGGACTGGATGCCTAAGCCAATTCCACCGCCTGAGGATGTGTGTTTTTCGACACTCCTCCTAGGCACCACGCCCTGACCTGCCCCCTACCGGCCAAATATGAATATTTTGCCAAAATATTTAATTCCAGAGTGTTTTTTTCTGAGCGCAAAAAAAACAACAAACGCAAATTTTTTAAATAATTCTGCCGTATGGGACACAGGATTTCGCAAAAAAAATAGGTTAAATAAATAATTCAGAGAGTGTAGGGTTGGTACTGTTTGTGAACAATCGTACAGGTATGATGCAAGGACCAAGCCAAGGGCCCAGTCACCGTACCATGTTGGGGCCACTGTCATGCACACTAGGTCTAATGGTACAAATGTGCAGTGTGAAATTGTGAAAGCTCATCCTGATGGTTTCTTTGATGTATCATATGATGTGCATGGGAAAAAAGTGGTTAAACTCCGGGCTCCTCGATCCAGTCTTGCTGTACCACATTAGGGGGCCCTGAGATATGCATTTCGCCAATTGTGCCCACTTGAGCCGACCTATGTCATTGTGTGGCAATGTTTGCAGTGGCACTCTATCTGGACTCTTGCCATATCATCTGTCTGTCACTATTCTCTGGACACACGAGTTGTTGTGACCGCAGATGACAGTGTTGAAGTCCAGTAAGGCTTTGATGAGAGTTCTGTGTGTATTCGTCATGTTGTGACAAGCTTTGTTGTGCATGGAACACATTTATTTCATCAGGTAGACAACTGCAAGACAACTGAGGACACAATATCAAACGCAAAATGGTAGTCGGACAGAAATTAATCGCAAAAAATAAATATATTTTATGGGTGGAATACACAGGTTTTGGCTCGCAAATTCAAAATAATCGCAAAAAAAAATATTTTTTGGGCTTTTTTGTGGCAAAAACAAAAATTTTGCTAAATATTAATTGTTTTTTTTCCGCAAAATATTCGTATTTTAAAAATATTCGTATTTGCCCGGTACATGACTTGTCTCCAACAACAACCCCCCTACTTTGAATGGTGGGCTTGAAAAAGCCGTGGCAGCCTACACCACTGCATACTATGTGCAGTAGCTACGAACCCCCCCCCCCCCCACACAGCGTCCCCTGTATGGAGACATGCCTCGCCCGCATGAAGCTCACCTCTCCGCATGAAAGGGAGTCACATGACAAGTTAGGGCTTAAAATGCTGTCTCAGTCCAAGGGCTCTTGGAGGGTGAGGAACTTCGTAGTGAATCCCCCAAGGAGCGACAAAGGCAGGTAAATAAGCTAAATAAGCGATGATTGAGTTGCTGCAGTGTCGGAAGTTGGGATGGGTAAAAAATAACGGAGGTAAAGCTCTTCACAACCCCCTGCAGATTGCGGAGGCCCTGGCCCACCACTGGTTTGGTGTCTTTGTGACGCAACAAAAGCGAGTGCAAGCAACCTTGGAGTATCTGCGGGGCCTTGGCATACCGGGCAATTTCGAGAGTATGGCCAAAGCACTGTTTCGGCCGGCCACTTTCTGAAGAAATTCTGGGGTTTGAACCGCATGTACGACAATGTGTCACCAGGTGATGCTGGGGTTGGAGTCAGATTTTACAAGATTTTTCGGTGTGTTTGTACCACGATGATCTGCACCCAACATGTAGAAACAATGAATCTTGCAACAAAAAGGAAAAAATACCACTCCATGACCATTTGGTGTACCTGCTTGTACAAAACCCACCGACTGAATAGCACAAGGACCGCACTTGAGCCGGGGAAGAGCTCCGAATGCAGGATCTTCACTGAGCAACCAACGACATTTGTATACAGGGGCGTCCTTAAGGGACGAGATTTTTTTTTTTTTTTGCTAAGGACAGCCCTTAAGGACAGCCCCAAGGGACCACCAACCGCCAACCGCCAACTCCCATCAACTGCCAACCGCCACCAACCGCCAACCACCAACCGCCGCCAACCGCCAGCGGCGACCAACCGCCAACTGCCAACCACTGCCAATTGCCTCCAACCACCAACCACCAGCCACCAACCGCCAGTTGCCAACTGCCAACCGCCAACTGCCGCCAACCGCCAACCGCCAACTGCCACCAACCATGGTTGAGCACATGGAGTGCCCGCGGGCTTTTTTGGGAAACTGGAACACTTTTTTTTTTTTTTCCGTTAAGGACACCCCTGTTTGTATAGCGCCTCGTCTTGCAAATTTGGCGCATGGACATTTGCTGGCAAGGAGGCAAAGGGAACCTCTACCCTCTCAAGTAGCAACATAACCCCTGCCTCCTTGAGCATGACCACATGGGCTGAACTATTTTACTAACCCTTCAAATGCACCAAAATGTAGAGGAAGCAAACTTGGTTACCATAAACCGTGGACGGAACGGCTACATAGCCCGCCATTCCCCATCACCCCACAGCACCTGATGACAGAAATCTGTCAAGGAGGGGGGAAGTTTCATAAGCTAGGAGGCTTTCTAGACTTTTGGCGAGCACCTGGTCTCTGTGAAAAGATTAGAAGCCAAACGTTTAAGATTTCGCCCAGAACGCCGACCATACCGAGCGAGGGCAAAGACCAATCGGTGTTCGGTCAAGAGGTATTTTGGGGCATGTGCGTACAGCACATGCCACGTTGGTCCAATGTGCCTCAATTCTACAGTTTAAGAGGATTATTTCTGCCGTGCGGCACTTGCGGCGCACCTGCAGCGCGCATGCGGCGCGCAGGTGTCGCCCTCAATATCTGCCCATAGGTCCCCGAGGAACTCCTTTCTAAAAGCGGGTCTGGCCACGTTCGATTTCTTTTTGAACATTTGGAGTAAATTCGTGGGGATCCTAATGGATTGGGAACCAATGTCTCAGTTTTCTCTAGTCTTCCAGCACTTTCATACCTCTTTGGTTCACCAACACAATCATGGGTGGTTCCTACCAACCAGAATCGAGTATCAATTCTCCAGGGACGAGGAGGTGGAACGGCAAATAAAACGTCAAAAAAAAGAGTCTTGAAAAATTGAGTCAGCTCATTAGGCTTTTTAGACATATCACGCTATGAGTCTGGGTATGTGTAGGCTAAAGGGCTAGCCAACATAGATGGACCAGCAGAGTGGGTGGAGGGGGTGGGGTAGGTAGGCAGCCGGGGAGGGGATGCTATAGCCCTTGTGGCTAGGAGGTGTCCTACTTTCCCTCACACACAAGACAAACCATGAACAGGGCAGAAATGCAAGTAGTCATCGAAGTTCTAGCAGTTTGGTGCCTAGCAGATCAAGCTGGCCACAACTACAAATTCTGCATATGTGTTCTTGGGTGTCCAAGGGAATGCCTTGCGCTGGTAGGCCAATGGCTAGGTTATAGCACAAGGTCCTGTGACAAATGTTGACCTTTGGATTCAACCAATGGAACTGATTGATCAAGTTCAAGCTTCACTGGGGTGAATAAAGGTGCCAAGCCATGTCAACATCCCAGGTAATGGCAGAGCGGATTATCTAGCAGAGGAAGGATGGAAGGCTTCACCTGAGTACAAGATGGCGAAACGCAGGGTCCCTTTCCCCCTTCCCCACGTCAGTCGTGAATGAATTCAGAAGATATAGTGTCACAGGAGTGGATGTCACACCCATGTGTGGAGGTGATCTACACATCCCGCTCACTTTGCGTCACAATGGATGTAATGACCAAACCAATGGCGATGATAGTGCGGTAAGACAGTTATTCTCAGTGGATGTGCCTAGCGACCACATGTCCAATGACCCAATGGTGGATGATCCAGTGGTGACATCTTCTGTGTCATTGATTGAATTGCCATTGCCCAGGTCACATTTGCCATTGCGCGTTGTTGAAGCGGATGTGCTTGAGGATGTGTAGGAATCAGAAACAAGCATTGTTGAAGTTTGGGCTTGGGCACCGTATTGGCTGAGGCATATTCTACAATAACGGGGAACCGCCCCTTGCACCATGGGTTGTGGCTCTGTATCCCCTGGCCAAGGGGCCAAGGACTCAAAGTGGCTGCATAACCCCTACCATCTTGGGGCCTCCAAAACGGAGAGGACTCAAAGTGGAGACAGAGCCCTTAGACATAGCCCTGTGAAATTGTGCCATCTTGGGGTACGTGGAGCAGGGAGGTCTGAAATGGGCTACCCCCCTACTATCTCAGGGGGCCATAGATTGGGGAGGAATCGAATGGGCCCCCCAACCCCTACGTTCTCTGAGTCACTTGCCATCTCAGGGTCCCCAAAGAGGGGAGGAAATGGGCTACATAACCCCTTGCGTCTTAGGGTCACGAGAGGAAGGAGGAATCAAATGGGCTTCATAAACCCTGCCGTCTTGGGGTCCCCAAAGCGGGGAGGAATGAATGGCTGTATGGCCCGTGCCATCTTGTTGGCCCAAAATGATGCACGCACTTGTATATGCATTTTACAAGCATTTTTGCTTGTTGGCCAATGGCACATGCATTTTTACAGGCTGTTTCGCTCGCCAGATGGCGTGCTGGGTGCAGCCCTTAAGCAAGTAATTGCACAGGGTTGGGGGTGTTTAGTGTAGCCACTACACCCACGCGCATGCTCTCCCTGCAGGACACCCAAAATATGCGTGCAATGTTTCCAATGGGATATGTGTGAAAGATGTGTGCGAAACACCTATGTGTCTTATTTGGTGGTATTCATGTTTTTCTCCACATGGTATCCAAATTTTTTGTTGTCAATACTCTACCGGGAGGTTTCATGAAAATCATTGCTTTGTGCATAGCAATTTGACCTTCCTATTGTGTGTTAAATGTTGGGCAACATGATTGCTTTGTGCATAGCAATTTGACCTTCCTATTGTGTGTTAAATGTTGGGCAACAGACTCAAAAACAAGGCACCAACAACAATAGATATAAATAGTGCCTACAATATGATGCTATGGATATGGTAATTTTTTGAGCAATCTCAAGAGCGCATTTGTGTTGGCATCGTCGTCTATGGTATGTTCTGAGAGTGTACTTAGATCCTGAGATTGACTCGTACTGTTGCAGAACTGTTGCAGCTTCGTCAAAAAAAAAAGCATTTGTTTTGGCATCGTCGCCTTTACTTCCGCTTTTTGCCTCGGTGCATTTTGCTAGCGCGCTCTGTAGAGCATTTTTTTTTTGGAAACATAGGTGGTGCCCATTGTACCCCTGGTAAATTTTAGCATTTTTCTTGTGGAGTGGTCCGGGAGAGTGCTTTTTCTTTGTTCCGGCACAACGAGTTCAAAGTGAGATCTCTTTTGGATACTGCGATTATCATAGCTTTGGTTTATGGCTTTTTTGGTCAAAGTGCTCTGCAAAGCACTTTTGTTGAAAAATATGGCTCTGTTGAGGCCATCTTTCCTCTTTCATGTGTGGTATCATGTGTGGTAAGCGTTACGATGTACCAACTGGTGGCCAACAGGTCAAATGTGGTTCTCCAGGTCCAACTAGCAAAGCATCGTCACGCCTTAAAGGAGTACATATGACCTCATGTAGCACCAACTAGGCCCTCCTGATGGTGCTTATTAGCCCCCAAAAGCGCCTTTTTGGGCGTGTTTGCACTGCGATGGGCAGAAGTGTCGGCCTACAGTCTACCACTTCCCCCCCGATGTTGCTCGTCTCTCTTTGAGGTGCGTTGCCAAATGCGATAGAATTTGGCTGTCAAGCGTGGCTCCCTGGATCGGTGCATGATGGGGCAATAGATCAAGGTACATTGTTGCGCAGAGAGTTCATGATATTTCACCTTGCAGACAAGAGCAGCACTGTAAATTAGGGCAGCAAATGTAAGGGCTTTTTTCATGAGAAGATGTGTAATGAAGCTGCACTGTCAGAGTTGCCTGGTCATTTGTCTATAAATCCCTTCTTGCTGAGTGTTCTCATGTGTTCAGGCCTTTCGCAGCGTGATGTCTGAACCTGCTGCCAAGAAGGCCAAGCTGTCTTGCAGTGCTGCTTTGTCTTTTCCCCGACACTCTGCACCTACGTTTCCACGAAGGCGCATGTTCAATGGCTTCTTTGCACCCACCCCAACTCCATACAATGATGATGGATCAGTCAATCTGGATTTGATACCAGTTTTGGGCGAAAAGTTGGTTGCTGATGGGGCTGATGGTGTGTTCATCAATGGCACTGCTGGTGAAGGTGTCCTGCTGGCCCCTGCTGACCGCAAGGCAATGACTGAGGCATGGGTGAAGTTTGCAGGCCCAAAGGCAACTCGGAAGCTCAAGATAATTTCCCATGTCGGAGAAGAAAATGGGCCAGCAACCAAAGATCTGGCGGCGCACGCACAGGCTGCTGGGGTAGATGGCATTGCATGCATGTCTCCTTGCATTTTCAAGCCTAAGTCAGTGGTGAGTCTTGTGGACTGGTTGGCAGATATTGCATCAGCCTGTCCCAGCACCCCCTTCATCTACTATCATTGTACATTCCTCACTGGCCCATCGTTTCGATGCTTTGACATTTTGCGTGCCTGTGACTTGGCTATTCCTAATATGAAGGGCTGTAAGTTTACGGACCGTGACATTGGAGACCTTGCCACATGTTTGCAATATTTCCCAGATATGGATATCTTTCCTGCCTTTGACAACCAGTTGCTGATGTCATGTTTGTTGGGGGCAGACGCTTTTGTGAGCTGCGGTGTGAACCTGATAGCACCCATGTACAAGGCATGTTTCAATCTTGTACGGGCTGGGAAACTGGAAGAAGCGAAGGCGGTGATGGCCCGCATTATTGATTTCTGGGAGCGATGCGAGACCTACAGTTCTGGTGTGTACAGCAAGATTGGTCACCTGGCCAAGTGGCTTGTGGGGCTGAAGCTGGGTGGGAAAAAATTTGGCCCCCCTTGCCGCCCCATTGCAAGCATGAGCAGCGATGAGATGAAAGGGGTGGATGCGTTGCTTAGAGATTGGGGCTGGAAAGATTGGACAGTGACCCCTACAGAATGATCGCTTGTGGCACCAGAGACCTCAGCATGGTAACTCATTGAGATCCTCTGATCCTGCTGACCTGTGCATCCAGCGCATGTGACAGCAGCAGACATGTACTTTCTGCTGGTGTTCTGAAGGATTGGTTTGGGAAGCATTTGGCATTGTTGAGAGTTGTGGGGGGTCACGCAGCGTTGCCGGAGAAGATGATGAAGGCTCTTGGTGGTTGTGAAGGGTTGTACAGGATGCTTGGGTGCTGGTTAGGGTTACAGATTTGTGTGTCTATCAAGGGCAACTGCTCCAGCACCCACGAAGAAAAACAGATGCATACAAAAGATCTGCAGTGCAAGTACCATTCTCAAATATTGTAGACTGGATACTTCAAGGCATGCGAGCCAAGAGGCATCTTTAATCCCATCAACGCGTGTGGGCAGTATTTGTGGCTTTGAGTTGGAGTGTTCCTCCTCATATGATTGCTGGGTCTTTCTGTTGCTCAGAGAGAACGTGACATCTCAGGGAGGGAGGGAGGGGCATATATCCTGGCCCTGTACTCGCTGTTTTCTTTGTGTCAATAATCACCTTGAAGAGAGGTTGTTAGATCAAGTGCAGGTGCGGGCGCCATTTTGGGGGGTCATCTGCGCAGCATACCCCAATGGGTGGTATTGGATGTCTAACCCCTTGTAAAATCAGACAAAATGTCAAATGCCCACCCAACCCCATCCCAGGAGTCAAATTTTCGAAAATCAGGTGCCAGTGAACTGCCTAAACAACAGCAATTCTGGGGTTTCCAGGGGGCCCATGGCTTGGGCTACATGGGTGTAGTGGCCAGTGGCATGTTGTAGATGCAAAGTGCCAATATCTGGGAAGGGGATGGAAGGCCCTTCCCCAAAACGGTCTGCTAACATTGTTTAGCCGTGCACACGGGCATGGCGATCCGCAGTCTTATTTGGGGCTTTCAGGGGGCTCATGGCCTAGCGGCCACTATGTAGGTCCCCATGGGTTAATTGATTGCCCATATTGTGAAAGACACTGTCCACAATTAGCAGACAGTGTCCAACTGGTTTTGGTTTTGCACTGGGTTGGCCTATAGCCGCAACTGTGTGTTGATACGTACCCAGGCCCCATTCCATTATTGTCTTCTCTGAACCACTGGTGGGGTCCGTGGTGGCCCCTTTACGGGCCTCAAATCAGCCGCGCCAGTGAGGCCCCATGGGGGGGGGGGTATCTTGGAAAATTGGAGATTGCACTTGGGACCCCCGTTATTGGTTAGGGGGTCCAAAGAGGGAAAAAAAAGTGGAATGGGACCTAGGTCCAAATCCACGCATAATGGCGGCTCCCAGCCAACCAAATTTTGTCCACCACGATGCTAACAGACCCAAAATGGCAATTTCCGGGCCTATGGTCTGTGGTTGAGTTGTTGCTGTCGATGTAAGTGTTGAATGGTTTGAAAATTGTGTTGAAAGCAGGGGAGGAGAGGATGAGGTCGATGCGTGTTTGTGAGTGGAGTCGTGGGTTTGTAGGTGTGGTCCATTGCTTAGTTTCAGGGTGATCTTTGCAGTATAGATCGACAAGAGTAGGAGTCATTGAATGGGAGGGAGGGTGGACCTTGTTATGAAGCCTAGCCCGATGCTTCATATGTATTTCCAATGATCACCCAACAACGGCCCAAGAGTCCCCGGGGCTGTTGGAGATCAGCCTGAAATCATGATTTTTCAGCCCACCTATGCCGGCCTGAAAACGGCTAAGCCCTCACCGGTGGGGCCGGCATGGGTGGGCTGAAAAATCGCAGTTTCTAGGTGACCTCCACCAACTCCCGGAGGCCCTTGGGCTGTTGTTTGGTGATTATCTAATGAAAATGGCATTCCGTGTGAAGCCATGGGGAGCCCTGTGGCACCAGCTAGGCCCTCCCAATGGTGCTTATTGGCCTAGAAAGCACTCTTTTGGTCCTGTTTGTGCTGTGGTGGAAAAAACTTGGTTGGCCTATAGCCACCACTGTGCGTCAATTTGGACCAAGGTCCCGATCCACCTGTGTATTCTGTTTGGACCCCCCCCCCAAACCAATGATGGTGGTCCCAGGTGCTATCTCCAAGTTCCCAAGATCGGCCCCCTATGGGACACCGGTGAGGACGTAGCCGTTTAAGTTGAAAATTCGCAATTTCAGGGTGACCCTTGATAGCGCTCGTGCACCCTGGGGGGAACGTTAGCGCGCCGGGCCCCCAAGTAGACCACGTTGCACTGCACACCTTCCCTACAAAGCACCTTGCGTAATAAGGCAATAGCTGTGAATTCAATAACTCCAAATGTCATTTGTATTGTCCTTAACAAACAACATTGGTCCCACAAGTGTGGGTGTCAATACATTCAGTACAATAGTGCTCCTTACACTCATCACAAACTGCGACGGTGGAGCGCTTCTGGCAACACAACACACACACTTCTGCCTCATCCTCTGCCTCATCTTGCGTGCCACAACACAGCTGCTCAATGCGTGCCCTATACCACCCGGGCACGTCATTGTAAGATTGTTGGCGGGCTGTCAAAGTGCCATTCTTTCTTCCAATGAGAGGCACAATGACATGAATCCGGCCTTTATGAGCACCATCATGGCCCCCAACTTCGAAATCAAAGAAATCACCTCGGGTACGAGAAGGTCCATACCCATCCCAAATCAAAACATCTGCTGATGTCCCGGGGGCCAAGGGGCAAATCCATATAATGTTGCCCAACATATCAACGGCAACAGTCCACCGGTAGGGCACGGGTCACAAAAGATGCCCGGCGCGTGGCTTCTACATGAGAGGATAAATCTGGGGCTGAAGTCGGGATAGTTAATAGAATGATAGAAAAGTAGCGCGCCGGGCGAACATTCCCCCCGGGGCCGATATTGGGTGATCATTTGGTGACCTAGGGATAAAGCCATGGGGAGCCATATAGCACCAATTGGGCTCTACTACTAGTGCTTTTTGGCCTTGAAAGCCCTGTTTTGGGTCTGTTTGCACCATGGTGGGCAAAATGTGCCAGGCCTGTAGCCGACATCGGGGATTAATTTGGACCCATGTTGCAATCTGCGTTTTTCTTTTGTGTGGACCCCCTGACCAATGATGGGGGCACCAAGATCGGCCCCCCCTATGTGCCCCATGGGGACTTTGTCGTTTTCAAGCTGGCATGCGTTGGCTGAAAAATCGCGATTTCTGGGGAATCTCTGACAACCCATGGGCCCTTGGGCTGTTGTGTGGTGATCATGTGGTGAGCACCAATTAGGCCCCCCCAAGGGTGCTTGTTGGCCCTCCTAAAGTGCCTTTTTGGGCATGTTTGCACTGCAATGGGCAGAATTTCTGTCGCCCTATAGGTTACGACTTCTCCACAATGTCGCTTGTCTCTCTTCGAGGTGCCTTGCCAAAGGTGATAGATTTATGGGACACACCATGTCCAGTGCTGCTATGGCTGGGGCCTATCTCAAATATTCAGCCAGGGGCTTTCTGTCATAGCAAACACGATGTACAGTATCCACATTGACGCTGCACATGCTAGCCTTTGATGCCTGTCGTTTCACCCCCAGCCCCACAATCTGTTCCATGTGGGGTTGCCGAAAAGGCACCCGAAACCCCCTCTGTGTCTCATCTGGTGTTTGCGCATGCCTGTGATCTGCACACCCTTGCCCCTGGTCAATCACAAGAGAGAGCAGCTGTAAGAACATTTGGGCAGCCTAAAAGACATGCCGCAGGTAAAGGTGCGTGAACGAGCGAAATTCTCAGGAAGGAGTCACACAGCTGAGCATCCAAATTGGCCAGCCCCAGTGCACCTGATGGTGTAGTGTAAAGAATACGAAGAAGCCCCTCTGCATTTTGTGGTTCTTTTATTTTGGAGTTCAGGTGTTGTTGAAGGAATGCTTGCATTTTACTTTTGAATTCGATATCACAAGAACTCTGCGGTAAGCATGACTTGTTTGGGTGGGCACACCATTCGTGAAAAGGTGCCAAAAGCTTTTTTTGATGCTCTCACTAGGAGGCATGAGCTTTTTGGGGGGGCGGGGGGCTGGTGTGGTGCACACGCAGTGCAACTATTTGGTGACGTCCATGGGAAAGGTGTCATGTTGTCGTTTAGATTTGTGTTCGTGTGCCAGGCCCCTCTGTGGATGTATTTATTTCGGGCTGCAAAGCGCCACAACAAGCCCAATCCATATCGAGTGGGTGCCGATTGTATTGTGCTCTTGATTGCGCTGTGTCTGTGGGAAGGAGGGATGTTTACACAAATTTTGTGGCCAAAGTGTTTGCTCTCCTCAGGGCCATTTTGGGAGAGGGTAAAAATCAGGATGTTCTTGGAGTTCTTGCCGCAAAAGTAGCACACGGCACAAGTACTCACCAAGTTGTGCAGGCACTCCGCTCTGTTCTTTTCAGTCGATGCAATGAACGCCAAATCAACTAAAAAGAACATAGTGATAGTTGAGATGGTTCCTCCATGCAAAATGAGTGTTTGCCAGCATTTGGATCCAGGACAAGCTCAGACGAAATTGTGTTCCGGTTTGATTGCTGTAAACAACACAGCAGTTGCAAGCAAAGATCTGTCCCACTATACTCACCTTGCAGTTCCCTCGTAACGGTGCCCTTTTCATGGTTAGTCCGGGCAAATTTCCCATTGGTTGGCTTAGCTTGGGCACTGGGCTGGTAGGTGAAGTCTGCATGTCATCAGCAAAGCCCCCCCCCCCTCCCCCGCAAAAGACGCGATTTTCATATGTTTATGGGACATGGAAGTCACGGAAACCTTCTTTCCAATGGATCTCTAGTTCCTCCAATTTGGGCCAGCTGCATCCCCACCAAAAACCCCAACAGATCCAAACGCATCTTCACACAGGCCCCCGTGCCGGCGGAACGGCTACATCACCTGTGTCTTCTCAAGAGTCCCCAACAAGGGGACAAAATCAGAAGTGGCTACCTAACCCCTAATGTTTTGGGGGGCCACGTGTGGGTGGAATTGCTGCCTTCTCAGGGGTCCCCAACATTAGGACAAAAAATGGGAAAAGGGGGGACAACCGGGAATATAGGGGGAATTTTTGTCCGGCGCGCGCCCAGCATGCTAACATACTCTCTTTGTGTTAGTGATTCTGTGGTGCAATGTTTGTGGCAATGAACACAAAATGAATCGCATGGGCTCACCTTGGGTCAATATAAAAACTAACATTAGTTGAAGATGAAACAATTGGGGGGCAACGCGGATGTTTGGGTCTGTTTATGACCCGGCAGACCAGAGTGTTGTTGGCTCACAGTTTGCGAGTTGGCCCAGCTGGCCGAGAGCACTCACCCATCCACAGCGAATGGGCAGCGGCCCACTGGCTTTTAAGGTGGCATGTCAAAGACAAGGGGGTGGCTAGGCTTGAGATGTTTCTGTCTATTTAGGATAGGTGTTGGTCAAGCAGTTGTGTGCTTTAATGGGTGGTGGGAAAGCCAAGAGATTTTGTGGGTGAGCTTGGAGCCCAATAGAACGCTAGCCAACGATGAACAACTGATGCCGCATCCAGGCCACTTGCCAACACATGGTAAGCGTATGTGGGCCAAGAGTTCCTCATGTTGAGGTGTCTAGATCTCTAGATATTGCGCCATCTACTTCCTTGATGTCCCTCACCCAACGTTGTTTCCAATGCACTCCGGACTGTTGGAAATCTCAAGCGACAACACACGAAGTGGTACATGTAGTCGGCACTAGATTTAGTGGAAGAGATCCATCAGCCCGTCTATGAAGACACTAGGAGCAACAAGATGTGGACCATGGACTTTGTCTCCATACACACAAACTTGACTAGTAACCCGCAAGGTGCACTGAAAGCGTGGTGCCCCCCCCCCCCCCTTGTATAAGCTACACCCTTGTCCAAGCTACAGCGGGCGGTGGCGCAACTAAACATGGTCCACAGGGCGGCACTAGACATTAATAACTGGCATCTCACGATGCCGATTTTGGCTCTGCCTCCGGCGGAGGGGGGTCTGGGGCAGGTAGGATTGGGTATGTACGCGACCTGGGTACACAGCCAAACGTTTGTTCAGGCAGTGGTACGGCCAGCGTCGTTGGCAGAACAACATGCGCGGCCGTTCCGCGGGTGGGCCGACCGAGTGGGGTTGGTGCTGGAACCGGCGTTTCTTCCCTATCTGCAGCTAGCCAGCCAAGCCTATCTGCCCAAGCCTACCTTTTTGCAGGGTACCGTGAAGGCGTACTCGGTGGTTCGACGGGGGGGGGGGGGGGGCACCGGCTCCCCCCCCGTTGCATGAATTGTGGTCCTTGGGCGTTTGGCACTGCGTGTTTTTTCGTAACAAGGTTTGGTTGACCTACTACTGCCCGGCACTGCACCGGAGGGGGGTGCTGCGCTGGTGTGACCTCATCTCGGGGTCCAAGATACCACCCCAACTGTTAGGCACTGTGGCCCCCACATGGCGTGCCATCTATGAGGAGTCGGCTTTGAGGGTGGTGGGGATGTACAAACCCAATTTTGCGGTCCCGGCGACCCCCCCGGTGGATAATTGGTCGTTGCAGTGGACGAAGCGACGGACCCTTTTGGCCATGCAGCAGCGCACGCGCCACGAGGCCCGTCAGCCTGAGGAAGTATGGCGTATGTTTGGGCGCTTACACCTCCCCAAATGGGATTTGGATTTTATACGGAGGGTTCTGTGGCGCAAGCTGCCAGTTGGCGCTCGCATGGAGCGGCTGGGGGGTAAGCTGTGTCCACAGTGCGGGCGGGTGGAGGACCACGCGCACACGCTGAAGCGATGCTACTTCTCGGCATTTATGTTTGATACGGTGAGAAAGGCGTTTGGCCTGGCGCAGGGGGGGGGGGGGAGTAGTAGAGCCCAGCAGGCTTCTGCTGGAGGAACCTCTACTATCGCTGCAGACGACGCAGGGCCTCGTTTTGTGGGCAGGCCTGCGTGCGCAGTGGAAGCTGCGGTGCGAGGTAAAGTATCAGCATCGGCAGGTTTCGTTGGAGGAGTTTGTAGCCGTTTGGGTGGGTGTGTTGGAAATTTGGAGGGGGGAGCGCAACATGTCGTGCAGTCGAGTCGATCTGCGCCATTTGATAGCACAGCTCCACAGCTGGGCGGACCATAAGACGATGTTCCACAGGGCGCCCCAAGCCCCCACGACGGCCAAGCTGCCGTCAGCGCGACCAGACCCGCTGAAGTTAAAGGAGGCAAAGTGGGGTAGCCACAAACGATCTTTGTTGGCGGAACTGGAGGGGATGTCGGGTGAGGGGTGGGTCATAGTGTACACGGATGGCTCGGCGAAACGCGTCCGAGGTTGGATGCAAGCAGGGTACGGGGTTTGGTTCGGGGACAACAGTGATCGTAATTTTCGGGCACACGTGCCAGCACATGAGCGACAGAGTATCAGCCGGGGGGAGTTGCGAGGGGTGCTACATGCGATGCTCAGTCGGGAGGCGGGGGAGCGGATGGTGGTGGTGGTGGATTCCGAATACATTTTTAAGGCTATCACAGTGTGGACAGACAAGTGGAAGAGGCACGGGTGGCGCACGTCGTCAGGGGAGGTGGGGCACAGAGACTTGTGGGAGCACATTGATTGGCTACGCGGGGAGGCGGGGGACAAGTTACAGGTCCGCTGGGTGCCATGGCACCTCGGGGTGGCCGGTAATGAGGCAGCCGATGAACTAGCGGGGCAGGGCCGGGAGCTGCACCCCTATAACCTGCTGCCCCTGTCCAAACGACGCCGAGTCACGGAGTGGGATGCATTGGGGCTGGAGCCTATGGCAGAAGTGTCCGACCGGGACCTGGGGTCAGAGGTGGACTCTGGGGGGACGTCAAGCGGCAGTTCGACCGCATCGTCAACGTCGGACGATGAAGACGTTTTTCTGTCCAGCTCGGAAGACATGTCATTCAGTACGGATGTCAGTGACACGCGGTTGCGGGGGACGTGGGACAGTGACAGTGATGGGTTCAGTACGGACGTGAGTGAGAGCAGGAAGAGGCGGTGGAGGGGGATCGAGTCCTGAGACGGAGGGACGCCAGTGGCGCCTCTGAGCACGGGGCAACAACGGGGGAGGAGCATACTAGAAACACGCGTGGCTCCCAAGCCACGGTCGGTGGCAAGGTCGACGGGCACGCCACCGGGCATATCCGCCTTGAAGGTCTGCACTAAGTGCATACCGCAGCACGTCAGCAGGTCGGTGGGGGGGGGAGAGACCTGGTGGTTTCCGCGGCCGATACACAGCACATCGGACAGTAGCATATCGGAAACACGCTTGTCTCCCACGTCATGGGTCGTGGGTTCGAAACCCGGCGGACAGGTCGCTGGGGGTTCATCATAGTGGTCGACACGGGGGGTGGTTTTTATTTACGTCACGGAGGTACCTGTCAGCTCAACCCAGTTCCTGCTGAGGGTAGGGAGGGCGACCTGACCTATCCTGAAGAACTGTGGCGGCGCCTCCGGCGCTGTATCCGAAGGAGAGCTGTGGCGCTTCGCTGGACAGATGGGACAATGTGTGCCGCGGCTCCGCCGCGTGATACTTGCTGATTGAGGGCATAGGTCTGTCGGTGGGGACCTATTGCTGAACTTTCCACTGTTCTATGGCAAAGCTACAGCGGGCAGCTACAGCGACGGCGGCTTCGCCGCCATGCTTGGGAATGCACTAAATGAGAGGGCATAGGTCTGTCGGTGGGGACCTATCGCTGAACTTTCCACTGTTTATGGCCAAGCTACAGCGGGTGTAGGGACCGCATTAATTTGGTACCTAATTTGATTCGGTACAAATGCAGTGCGGCCACGTAAGACATGGGTTTGGTGACAAATTTGCCAGTCACCTAGGGTCATGGACACATCTGTTGTGAGTGAGTGTTTGCCCACTTGAACCCACATAGCCCTGATTTTGGGGATATTTTTGCATTATATTCCCCTTTCTTGCGGGGGTAGTGTGCACAGTTTTCCTAGTGTACAAACCAGCATTGTTGCACACACATTCCCCAGCACGCACACTGGATAAGGAGTTGCTGCGCACACAATACCTAGTTACCTGCGCGTACAAATTCTTTGTTGTACCAACTGGAATCCCATGTTCAAATGTGCTAGAATTCAAGTCCACTAGGGGGGCGCCTTAAGCGCAATGCAACTATTTGGGCATCTGGCCACAGTAGAAACCCGTACTTTGGTCATCCTTGGGGGAACGTTAGCGCTCCGGGCATCTTTTGTGACCCGTGCCCTACCGGTGGACTGTTGCCGTTGATATGTTGGGCAACATTATATGGATTTGCCCCTTGGCCCCCGGGACATCAGCAGATGTTTTGATTTGGGATGGGTATGGACCTTCTCGTACCCGAGGTGATTTCTTTGATTTCGAAGTTGGGGGCCATGATGGTGCTCATAAAGGCCGGATTCATGTCATTGTGCCATTCATTGGAAGAAAGAATGGCACTTTGACAGCCCGCCAACAATCTTACAATGACGTGCCCGGGTGGTATAGGGCACACATTGAGCAGCTGTTTGCTCGGTTGTGGCACGCAAGATGAGGCAGAGGATGAGGCAGAAGTGTGTGTGTTGTGTTGCCAGAAGCGCTCCACCGTCGCAGTTTGTGATGAGTGTAAGGAGCACTATTGTACTGAATGTATTGACACCCACACTTGTGGGACCAATGTTATGATGCAGCTCTACTGTTCGCGATACCTCAATAACGCCTATCGCCTCTACTGGAGATCGATGCGGTTGTGCTATCCTAACCCCTCATTCTCCCAACTTGCTGAGGTGTTGACCAAGATCGCCCTTAAAGGAGCGAGAGTGGTACTGTGTACCCCAGTTTGCAACTTTCTTGAGCCGGGGCAGTTTGGGTCACCTAATTCTAAGGGCGTTTCCAAGGGGCGTGCTTGGGGGCTCTTCGGGGGGAACATAGTCTAAAAGTAGCGCGCCGGGCGCGCGCCGGGCAAACATTCCACCCTTGTTGTTTGGTAGTAGGTTTTGATGCATTGGGGATATGGCATTGTTGGATTTCTACCTTGTTTCACCCATTTCTACCTTTTGCTCACATTTTTTTGCTCATTTCACTAGCTGAACCTCGTTTCAACTTTTGTTTGCATGTCCTCTCTCTTAGGCAGTTTTTCTGTGGCCGTATTCTTGTGCTCTGCCTTTGCAATGTGGGCGATTTGCATTCTGCGTCGCATGCAATTGTCAAGGTAAAGATCAACATGTAGATGACAAACGTGCAAACAAAGGTCAACCATTAGACAAAGAGTAGCTCGATAATCCGAGGATGCATGGTGGGCAAATGTGCATCGCATGTAGTCTTGAATCGTGTTGTTGACGAGATTCAATAGGCAGAAAGATTTTCCCTTGTCCCTCGTGACACTGGCGGGTGTTCTCCTTTGGGATCCCAAAGGGCTTCAAAGATTCAAGGGACATTATTTCATGGCATCTGATGGGAAGGGAAGGTAACCGTCTTGAGCTTGGGTAGCTCGGGTGGCCTAATTTTGAGGATGTTTGGAAGGGGTCGGTATGGGGGTTCTTCACAGGGGAATGTAGTCTAAAAGTAGTGTGCAGTACAAGGATTCGCCCTAGGAGATGAACCAATGGCAGTTCCCAACAGTGGACCAGCGGGCAGTTCAAAAACAGCAAAAAACACGGGTTGTGGACCTGCTGGTGGACACACATAGTGCAGGTGAAGCCAGCCTGAGGTGGACGGGGTGGGGCTGCGAGAACGCCAAAGAAAGCTGGTGCCATTCAGCACTTGAACAGGCACAAACACAGGGAGCGTAGACAGCAGAAGGTGGATAGACATATGTATGCTGTATGTAGGCAGTTATTCGAAGCTGTGGCGGGGAGTAAGTGTCGTGTGTGGGGCTTTGGGAGAGACACAACAGCAGATGACGCCTCCCCAGAGGTGCAAATCTCAGAACTGCTGATGGACATGAGGCAAACCAGCAACTTGGCGGAGCCGCAGGCTAATTTGCAGGCCCTTGGGTGTATTTCAGGCCTGAAGCTGGCGTTGGTTTCAAATTCAGAGTATCCAACCTCAGGAACACATGGCAAGATGTGACAGCGGAAGGACATGGGTGGGGTGTTGGGGAGCCGGTGAGTAATGTGCTGGTCTGGGAGCAGGTGCTGGATGAAATGCAGTGCCCACAAAGGGAAATTCTCTGGACTCACTCACCTGCTACATGGGCTTGGAGGGAAATGAAATTGCCCACCGCCTGTCGCCGGAAGGGATGTGCCAGAGCCACCTATGGGCGCGGAAATGAACGTCTTTTTGGAACATGACTGTTGTGTGGCACAACTTGGATGGCCCACAGCCTGCGCCCCCTGCCAGGGAGACTGGTGTGAACAAGACTCCCCCCTCCCCCTTTGTCCTGCTCCACCCCTTGTCCTTCCCCAGAGGGGGTGGGGGACCATCACTTGGTCAACACAATCATTGTTGCGGCTCACTGTGTTGTTGTGTGGGTGACTGTATTGTGAGGCAGCCACTTGTATCCCTTGTACTGTACTTGGCAGGACATTTTCGCTGAAATGGAACTTGACAGCACAACCATGTTTCCCCCTGGGACAAATGTAATGTTCACCTGCTCCTTTTTTGGCTCAGGTTGTTAGATATTCAGAGCACGGTGATGCATATCGCCGCATCTCTTATGAGCGTGAAGGCAAGACAATCCTGCCACTGTATTCTTTCATTTTGCAGTGCAATTTCTGTGCCTGAAAATGTGCGTGTATGAAGGTAGTGCGGTTCTTGGGGGGGGGTCGCTTGGTAACCGTCAACCCTCAACCTCGTGCAGCGAGAGTGGTCATCTCAAAGGGCAAGGAGGTGCGCCACAACACCTTGAAAGCTTTTTGCACACCGCAGAACGCGTAGTCCATCCACGTCCTATAGTGAATAAATGCACTAGGCCTGCCCAGACTGGGACACCGCAAGTATACAGCCCCTTCTGAGCTGTGTGCAGGTCTCTACCTGGGCCTACATCTGTTTGCCCTTTCCAGCAGGGTCACCCAGTTGATCCTTGTTTTCCTGACCCTGCAGCAGATGTCATAGGTGTCGGAATTTCATCTTGTTTATTGTACATACTCGTCGTGTGCAGCGTGTAGTAGCTTGAACACTGATGGACATTGGCTGGAATTGCCCGGGCTGGGGCATGCAGTATTTGTCACCGACCATGATTGTGCCTTGGCAACCGGTCCCCAGGGGGTGGTGGGGGACTGTGTTCCCTGGGGTGGGGCACGACAAGGGGGGGGGGTTTACCATGGAGCCTGTGGGTCAGTTGACTCATGAGCAGGAGCAGACCCTTGAGCCGGGAGTGATCTGGCTTTCGCTGGGGCATACGCCACTAAAAAAAGTGTTCCTTCAGGTTTGGGGTCTGGGAGAGAATGGGAGCTGTCAAGGTTCAGCACAATACGACAATGCCCTCCATGGATTCCCTTCTTGCACCTGGTGAGGAGGTATTTTACCAGTGCTATCACACTGGTGAGCTTGTAGAGGCTGCAATTCTAGGTTAGGCAAGGACATGTATTTGTTTGCCTCAGTATTCCAGGAATTGGTGGAATTATGAGAACCTCACCGCCATTTGGGGGCGTACCGCGCGCTGTGCGAAAGGTTGGCTGTTCTCCACCACCGGGAGTTCGGTAAGTTCAGAAGGTTGAAAGGACGTCATTGAATGGCTGCTGCAGTGGACGGGGCTATAGGGGGCAGAATTTAGGTCCCTGGGACCCATGGCAAGCATTAGATGTTTGAATTTTTGAGTTTTGAATTGATTGTGCATGATTCCGCAGGTGGGTGGTTTTCAGGGTTGTTACCTGGATAATCACCGTAATAATTGGCGCTGTGCGCGCGCTGTGCGAAAGCGCCCCCTTTCAGTGCTTTACTTTGCTGTTGGGGTTTTGCATGCTTGTGTGTAGCCATTACAGATGATGCTGTCCGCAAAACATGCAGTAGTGCCTAGTTTGAAAGTGTCATTGTTGGAAAATACCAAGTTTTTTCACAACCATGACAGGGTGTATGACTCTGAGGATGAGCCGCCAACTGATGTTGATAATTCAGGTGATTCTGATGACAGTCAGCTCTGATGGTGACACCAGTGAGCACTGTGATATACACTGTGACATACTGTAGTTTGGGCCAAGGTAGAGTGTGGGGAGTTTGTGCCATGTTTTGTGGACACCCTGCAATTGACCTCCAATTTGATGGATGATGTTGCTGTGCCAACAAATGCACGTCCCCATGGTGACTGAGCTGGACATTGCCACCAGTTTTTCTGCACACGCATGCAAGACTCTAAGAAGCGCTGATTTTAAGCCCTCTGTCCGTTTCATCATTTTTTTTTTGATTGGGTATTCAGGGAGCACAGAATACTCGCAACAAGCGGCTTGTGCACTGAACACTCTGTGACGACAGTTTTGTGGGACTGTTTGGTTGTTTGCTAGACAAGGGGTGTTGAGACATTGCACAGTATGCATGCATCCATACACTTTGCATGCACCACCCCAAACTCTCATCCTCTCATGTACCCATCTGCCTCTGCCTCTCTGCAGCGCAACTGATGTTTAGTCCTGCAGACTACTCCAACCAAGCGCGCCCATGGTTGGCCGTTGCCGTGCTTGCCGCTACTGTGGCCGTTACATTACTGTGCCTGCCCACAATGCAGTCACTGCTGCTATTTGGGCAACCTGTGGCAGCTCATCCTGCTGTTAGTGCACGTCAACCGCTCCTACATACGCAGCCTCCTTCCACTGCAGCTGTACCGCACCGTGTAGCATTTGCTGAGCCACAGCATTTTGAGGCTATTCTGGGTTCCAGTGGTGTGTTTCTGAGTTGGATGAGAGGGTTGTAATTGACTTTTGTATGTGGGGTGGGTCAGAACCCCAGTTTGCCCGCCCTCCACAATGCTTCACCCACACACCCAGACACTCACACATTTGTTGATAGCACAGAGCACACAGATGTGTACAGCTGGCACTGGCACTTGTCTCTGAGGAACCTTCAGAGCATCACAGGCAAAATCCCAGGGACGCGGCGGCCTCCACATGAAAAGGTCCATGTTCTGAGACCCGCTTCATCAAGCATGCAGGAAATAGTAATTTTTGCTCCCTGCACCAGCAAATTTCATCACGTAGTGCGGTTATCTAGTTCCCTTTGGGGGCTGTGGGTGGGCTCAACCAGTGCTCGAATTTCACACATTGCTCTGTAATGGTACACATATACAAATTAGCCCTTTTCTGTGGGGACAAAATGCCTACTGGGCACATGTTCTGGCAAGTAAAGTGGAGGATGTAATGTAGAATGTTGCAGAATACCTCACTCTGTGTCCCCTGAAATCTGTGCTTCTCGGTCAGTGCACCTTCTCAGTCATAGATTTCCTACTTTCTCTCAGAGGTGCAGGTCGACCGTCGTCCTTCTGGGCAGCAGATTGAGTTGCCACCAGTTGCTGGACCAAATTGCAGTGCTGCGCTGGTTGCCCTCCTGAGCAGTGCTACCTTGGTGGCTGGGTTGATATTGCGGCGCACAAGGGCACAATCCTTGCGGAATGACCCGCGGTGGGTGATGACAACTCTGACTGCTTATGCTGCAGGTGATGAACAAATCCCTGAGGTGTGTGTTGCAATCCAAGCGTATACGGGCATGTGTATGTGCATAGGTATAAATGTGAATGGGCATCCTTGCACGTGTACGTGTACTGAGGAAATATGCTTGAACAGGGGCGTGCACGCTGGTATGTGTAATGTGCCAATGTGGGCACATGTGGCAATACGGGCATGACCATCAAGCATGCCTGCAAGTGTGGGCATGTGTGCTGGTACAGGCATTGGTGCAAGCATGTAAGCCTGTGGCAGCATTTTTGCCACGTATCAGCAGGTGCAGTACATGGATGCACACCTCTGCAGGCATGTGTTCCTGCATAGGGATTTTTGCCAGCAAGGCCATCCCCAACAAGAGCAGATGTTTAGGTTGGATTGAGAGGTTGCTGTGTGGAACCGTGGCACCTGAAAGTTGTCGAAATTTTGCGTTTTTCCGAAACCCTTCTGTCGCCTGTGGGATAGGTTTGGTGGCAATACGGGTACTCGAGCACCCTTGGGGACCCATGTAGTGGCTGCTGGGCCCATGTAGCCCGAGCCATGGCCCTCTGAAAGCCCCAAAATTGCTGTTGTTTCGGCTGTCTAGTGGCACCTGAAAATTTTCAAACATTCAATTTTTTCCCGTTTTGTGGCTGGGAGGTTTGGGTCTGGCAGTGGCTGGGAGGTTTGGGTCTGGCAATACAGGTGACCCATGCTGGAGGCCCATGTAGCCCGGGCCATGGGCCCCTCGAAAGCCTTGAAGCCCCCGCCCCCCAAGGATTCATCCAGCCAACAGTTGGCCATCTCTCTTTGAGGTGCCTTGCCGAAGGCAATCGCTCCGGATCAATATGCATTTTTGGTTTTTTCAAAATCTGCCCTTATTTGATTTTTTCCTAAGATTGTGTTCTGCTGGAACCGGTAAAAGTCATCCAGGGGACCATGTGCGGGTCCGATGGGGTTCCTAGAAGAGTATCCGGGGTGCATGAGATTAATCGATAGCCCCGTCCTTCAACTGGAATGCATTGTCCCCATAATTGTCCCTCTTGCACCTAGGCTATTTTTGCAATTGCAATTAAACAAAACGTGCCTTTATTCAAAAACTTCAAAATTTAATTTTGCTCATCCTTTAGATGAAGGTTTGTCATATGTTCAGCCTCTTGTTATATATGTTTGTCATATGTTAAGCCTCTTGTTATATATGTTTCTACATGTGTTCGTGTGTGGGTGTACCAATTCATTTGTCACAGATTTGTCTCTGTGTAACTGGCTATGTGAGAGACATCTTGCACCGAGTTTGTTCCGAACAGTCCTCCTACATTACATGTTGTAATTGGCAAGCAAGCCTGCTTTCACCGGATCCAGCAAAAAACAATAGTTGCAGCACAAGATTGTTTTCACAGGGGACACACCGATTACCAGGATTTGAGTCGGTGCTGTCGGTGCTGGGCCACAGTTTGAAGAGGGGAGGACATTGCAGATTCCACTTCACATATGGAACAGAGATTTGCATTTTAGGGGGGCGGAATATGCAGCAAGTTTGGGACGACAAACACAATAATCGTTCACAATTGCAGACAGGAGAAGATGCACAGCAACAGCTTGGGGCTCAATATTTCCTTCCTTTTAAGAATTCCTACCATAAATGTCCGTAACACCCAATGACAACCCCCCCCCCCCCCACCCCCCTTGGAAGTGTGACAAAATATTGAAGCAACAAGAGTCAACTTCCCAAATGAAAGCATAGGCAAAGCCGTCTCAGCCTGCCAATGTATTCCTCTGGGAGCCAGCCATAAATCTAATCACAGCTCCACAAAATTGAAAAACACAACCCTCGTGATCCTTCCTTGATTTGCTTTTTTGGGTATTTTTCAGGACATAGTCACTGCAATGAAGAGACGAAGTAGAATGCTGTGCAGGGAATGTGTTCAGGGTGTAAAGAGGTAGCAGAAGGATGCAGATTCTTATCCAGTACCCCATGATTCTTTACATGCCTGCCTCACACAATCTTGGGTCTGTCTCAAAGTCAGATGCATTACCCTCCTCTCTCTGACCATTTTTTCAGGTTGTACCCATTAATGACAAGACTGCCAAGGCTGCTCCTGTGGCCCCTGAGTACACATGGAAGGGTGCAAAACTCAAGCCACTGGCTATTACTCTCGCAGTTGGCATCTTATTTTCCCTCATCCCCTGCCCAGCTACACTGGACCCTAAAGCCTGGAATCTATTGGCCATCTTCCTAAGCACTATCACAGGTTGGTTGGCTGTGGCATGTCCTTTGTCATAGTACACCCCCCCCCCCCCCCTGCTGAATACTCACGGTGGGCACCAGGCTGGCCAGTTGGCAGCCAAATGGCACTGCATGCCCACTACATCCAGGGGTTCAAGAAACAATCAAGCATGCCACCCTGCACTGTAAATTTCTGCAACCTGCATTTTTCATTGCCCAACAATGTGTGGGACCTGCAGCGCTAGCGGACGGCTCCACAGCAGACCCAGAAGCAATCTTATGGGATCAACCTGCACTCTCTGTCTCATCCCCCCTAGGGCTGCTCTACTGGTCTGCGGTCAGGGCAAACTGGATGGTCCGCAGCAGATGCAAATTTCATCACCCAACCTTCCAACCCCCGTGGCAACAGTTTCTGAAACAGTGGAGAGCCAACCTCAGCGATTGGGTGGACCACCCCTTCCCCTCCTTCCCCAAATCAGAAACACAGTTGTTCTTGCAGGCACTCGATTCTCTGAGTGATCCGAACACGCTCACGATCCAGCACCCGAGGGTCCACACAGCACACAACTCCTCCCTCCCCCCCCCCACACTGGTAGCGCCGGCACGCAAGAAACGGAGAAAAGAAACACACAAACAAGAACTCTGTGAGTACTATGAACAAATAATCCAGCGGTATGTCGAAGCAGGGTGGGAAGTCATATATCCCGACGGATCATCGGAGGACCATGAGGTAGTAGGACGAGTGGGAGGGTATGGCGTCTCCTTTGGGGATTCCAGGGATACAGCCGAACCAATCCCAGTGAGTGAACCCCAAACCAACAACAGAGGGGAACTGAGGGCAGCCCTGCGCGCGCTGCAAGCACGGTCACCAGACAAACCTGTCCTGATCTGCCCTGACTCCTTACTCGTTGTAGACGGTGTCCACGGCAAGGCCCAAAAGTGGCGCAGGCACAAGTGGACAGGATCCGCGGGCCCGGTCAGCCACGTGGACCTGTGGACCCAGGTACTGGACCTAATTGAATCAGCACACTCCCCCACCCACTGGATGCACATCCCCTCCCACATAGGAATCAAAGGCAATACCAGAGCGGATCATCTGGCGGATGTCGGTCGGCGAAAATCCCCCCTCCTTTTTGGACACGTCTCCGTCTCGCAAACAGGGCAACAACAGCCACCAGACAATGATGATGTACAATCCTTAGCGGACCTACTGGAGGAAGAGGCTCCAGAGCTTGACGAGCCCCCCCTCCCAGAGTCGCAGCTCACACCACTGCGGCACACAGCGGAAGAGTACAGCACCCCCCCACCCCCCCCCAGAACCCCTCGCCGACCGACACCGTCACAGGACATTGAAGATTGCACCCCGGCCAGGAACCCCAAATACCCGAAGAGATTCACACCACACACCGTCGCCTACACGCCACTCTCCAACCTCCGAGCCCGCCTCCCTCACACCTCATTGGCCACACCGAGCACAGTGCACTGCATGCACACACCGTGGGAGGCGCTGGAACGCAGAAATACATTTCACACCCCCCAACCACCATCACCCATGTCGCCACGTGTAGCAGCAAATCTGTTGGCAGAACTGCAGCTGGTTGAAATGGACTGGGAGCAGGGACCAAGCCAGGCAGACACCGAAAGCATGCCGTCCTCCCACACCTCATCAAGGCACACATCGCCAGCGTCACGCATGTCTGACGACGCCTCCACACTGTCCTGCAGCACCATGTGTTCTCACTGCACCACTCCATAAACCCAGTGCCCCACATGGGCACCATCAGCGCAACAAACCCACCCAAGCAACCCCCCCCCCCCCCCCTGAATGGCTGTGTGTTGAATGTGCGCTAACCAGCACCACCAGGGCACAGTGAGCCCGAACCAAGATCCCAGGAGTACCGGCCGAATGGGGCCAGCGTCAAGCAGGTATCCCAGGGACTGACCCTGACCACCATGCACGCCACTGACCCTGTAGAGTCAAAGCCCCGCAAACTTGGGTACGACAGTGTACATATGGAAGGTAGGGACAAGCGAACACTGGCGGAAGCACCGGGACAGTCGCCTAGCAAAAACCCGGACGCACTGCTGTGAACTTGCTGAAGAACAATGGCTGGAAGTGTCTATGGCGGGGACATCCAGCTCAGCCTACCGACCAATTGAAGCCCTGCTGAATACAACCCAATGGTGGACAACCAACCCACCTATCCATGTGTGAAGGATTCCCTCCCCAAAAGGTGAACAAGTGCGTACACCCGGAAGTACCAACTGGCATCCTCACTCAGCTTTTATGGTACACACCCCCAATGCACCCCCGAAACGATTGGCAAAATGACTGAGTATGCTGCACGCCTCTACGGCACATAACTGCCGAGGCCCCACAAGGGCCTTCTTGGAGCACACGCTGGAAGCATCCCCCCCCCCCCCCCGTGTCCAGCCGCCCCCCCCCATTGTCTAGCCCCCCCCCATAGGGGGGACCGTCACTTGGCCCATGAACAATAAGGAATCAATAGGAAATCACAGGCACCGAAGAAAAATTTTAGTTGGGTTATACCAGAATTGGCAGCTCAGGAGTGGTGTACGCCCCCCCCCCCCCCCCAGGGGGGGGGTCATTTGATGACAGTCCCACCCCGGGGTGGTGGGGGGGGGGCGGAGGGTACATGCTTTGAGCGAAACAGGTAAGGGAGGGTACTCAATCTAAACCCCCCCCCACCCCACCGGGGTGGTTGGAGGGGTCCCAGGGCATGCACAGCGCTTCTCTGCCCTGGGGACCTGGGGATGACCCAGTTGCTGCGCTACAGCCCAGGTACAGAGGCGGGCCAGAGGTCACACCACCTGAACGGCCCCTCCTTTGTGTGTTTGTGGGGGGGAATGGGGGGGCTGTGATGATGGTGTTGTAATGGGCTAAAGGGTGCTGTGCTGTGCCATGTGGTGTGCCGTGTGCCGAAGGCGCTGTTACCAGATGGCAATGGCTGGGATGTCTTGCTTACGGGCAGGGACGTGTGCTCTGCATGGTGTACGTGTATGCACCTGCGCGGCGGTCGGGCTTGCCCCTGCGTGTGGCGGGTCTAGTTCAAGGCCGCCCTGGCCCCTTGCTGCTCCGCCTGCTGGTGCAATTGCAGCTCGTGCAGGGCCCACGCCATGGTGCCCCCGGGTCCTTGGGGCCTTAATTAGGCCCTCTCTTGCCTTGGCGTGCAAGAGCCACACGCGTTGAGACTCCTTCACCACCTTTTGGATGAACTCCGTCTTGATGTCATGCAACCCCGCCTGTCCAATGTGGGCCATGCGCAGGGATGGCGCCGCAATTGCCGCCGCCCACTGCTCCAAGACTGCGGGGTCCCACAGTTGGCCCTGTATTTGCGAGGCCCGCGGCCCAACGTAGGTGGTTAGCCATGTGTGTAGGCGGGCGCCATTCGTGGGCCTGCACCAGGCGCGCCCACACATGTTGGGCCGTCTCCGGGCCACTACTGCACAACAAGCACTCTCGTGCAACTGCACGTTGCAGTGTGCGCGCTCTGCTAAAACCGTCATGGTGGGCAGACTGCGCATGTGGTGGGACCCTATGTGCAGCTGCTGGTTGCTAGTGAACCAGTCTAGGGGCAGGCCCAAGCCCGGCTGGTAGTTGGGCACCCACTGGTGTTCGTAGTGTACCCTTGCGGGTACCGCCGCCTGCAACCCCTCTTGCAGGTCTGTTGGAGCTAGCTGACGGTGGTCCCAATAACGCATACCTATTAATACCTATTAATCAAGCAGACGAGAACATGATGGGACAACAGCGATTCAGGGCCCTGCTTTCGAGGGCCCTACCTGATGGTTGACCTTAGGCTTAGCAAGGGTACAGGGGGACAAGAAGGGGGAAGCAGCAAAACGGAACAGGTCACAGGCAGAGCAGGCCACCACAGAGCCAGCGACTATGCACCTCTGATTGTACATACTGAATTCCATGAACCCACGGAACGCTGCAGTGGCTACGATCCCAGCTTTCAGGGGCTGAGGGGAGCGTTTGAAAACCTCGAATGAGACCAATAACGTACCGGGGGCAGGTAGGCGTACGGGCGCCGCAGCATCCCGGTGAGGTCCGCATGTGGCTCCTCCCTCGTGGCCGCGTCCACCCGAGCGTTGATGGAGGTGATCCAATGGGAGGGGGTAACCACCACGTTCATTGCAGACCTTGGGGACAAGCATTCCGCCCCCAGGGTGTGTGTGTATTGGTGGTGTATCCCGTCGCCACACCAAGGATGAATTAAGTACTGGCAAGGCCACTGGCCAAATGGCAAATAAACGCGTTCATGCGTTTATTTTTCAAAAAATGCCCTTTTTCGGGGGGATAACCATTGTTTATTGACGTTTATTGGTGTTTATTGACACATCTACAGTCGTTGCTAATGGTTTTTGTCCCCTTTGTGACGTATCCTTACATCATTTGTGCGTTTGTGCATCTTTGAGGGTATCAAACTTGGAATCTGTTGCAGGTGAGGGGAGGTGATTAGCATTGTGTGTCACCCGGCATGGTGCACCATAGTGGGAAGATCTGAGATGTGGGTGATGGCATAAATGCACACAGACACGCCATGTACACTCATTCATGTCAAGCACTTTTTTGACAAAAAACACAAAAAAGTCAAAAATAAACATTGAACTAAAGAATCTACTGGCCACTGGCCAAAAACCTCATGGCCAGTGTTTAATTCATGTTTGCGCCACACTTTCCTCCTTCTCGGTATGTTCGGAGGGCGCCCATTGCTGACTCCAAGTCAGGTACCACCCAGTAGGTGCCCTGCTGTGCCACCAGCCGCCTGGCGCAAAGCAGCAGGGTCAGGGTCAGGGTGTGGTGCCGTGTGGTGTGTTGTGATGCATAGTGATGTTGTGCTCTGCGGTGTGGTGCAGCGGATAGATGGGCCCCACGGGCAGACCTAGAATGGGGTCACCAAGCACATGCACCATGGACTGTGGAACATAAACAACAACGACCACTGTACATAGATGAAGTTTGCCTTTCACACACAACTCAATGAACTAATGGCTGGAGGTGCCTGAGGCGGGGGCGTTCATTCAATCAGAACCGACCATTGTTCTCTATCTCCCCATTGCTGAAGAGAAGGAGTCTTATGCTGTTGCAGTGTCAATTTTGCGTGCATGTTCCCAAAAGTGTTTGGCAGTATTTTGGAGTCCCATATCAGGCCTTTTGGGCAGCAGGCCTGCAGTTGTGCTGCTGGCATTGGTGGTTGTCGGCCTGCACTTGTTGCCATGACCGCTGAGCGCCATCATCCAGGCCATTCGGGCACACGTGGACACAAATATGGAGTTTACTACTTCCCAATTGCGTCCAGTTGTGCTTGCTATGCCAAAAGGAGGCCATTTTTGTCCGGAATTCCTTTTGTGGAGCTGCTTTTGGTAGACCGAGTCAAAAAATTTCCTACTCCTGTGTTTTTTAAGTTGCAAAAAAATGTTGTCGTTGTTATGACGGGCCCTGAGCTCCAGGCTATTCAGACACATGTGGACACAAATGTGGAGTTTGCTACTTCCAAATTGCGTCCAGTTGTGCTTGCTATGCAAAAAAGGAAGCCAAACGCAAAAAGAACGCAAGAGATTTTTTTGCATTTTTTGTCCGGAATTCCTTTTGTGGAGCTGTTTATGGTTGACCGAGCCAAAAAAATTTCCTAATTGTTTCCCAATTTTGGGTGCTGTCGCAAAATCTTTGCAAACAAAAAATTCAAAACAAAATTCCGCAAATCGTGAATATTGGCATGGTATTCAATGGGGTTGTCCCTGGATGAGTCACCACTCTTTTTCCTTCCCCACCACAGGTATCATCACTGGGCCCTTGCCCCTGGGCGCTGTTGCCCTGCTGGCCCTTGGGGTGACAATTCTCACGGGAACCCTGACATTCGCACAGGCCTTCAGTGCCATGTCATCTGAAATTCCATGGCTCATCGCGTTGGCATTCTTCTTTGCACGTGGTTTCATTAAGACAGGTATGATGCTTCAACCCTGACCCAAGCTTCGCCCTCAGTCTTCCATTCTTCTTGAAAGCAGGAAGGGGAAACTGAACCTAATTCCAACTCCAGCTCTCAGTTATTGCAGAAATTACGATACGCTTCAGGTGCTTGCCAGGTCACATTAGTGAATTAAACATCGCAGGTAACCCCCAACCAGTGTATGTTTGTCCAAACAAACGCACCATTACGCCTCAAACAAGGCATTGCACAGGTTTCCAGAGCCATTTCGGGCAGACTGGGGTGTGTGTTGGCCACGGGGGGGTAGGGGAGGTGAGAATGGAATCTCAGTCCCATAGTCCCAGTACTGCGTGGGGGGGGGGAGTGAAACTGTGTGTGTGGGGTTGGGGAGACACATCCCACAACAAAACCAGGTGTGCTGAACGGAAGTATCAACTGGCAAACCTTCTCCACCTTGATGATTTACCAACCCCCCCCCCCCCCTGGTATAGAACACCCTATCCCCAATACTGAGATCCATGGAGAGAATGGACCTGAGAAATGAGGAGGGAAGTATGATGTCCTGTAGCAGGCACCCTCAAAGTGTATCACCATATCAATCAACCGAGAAAAAGAGTAGGTGTGGTGGAAATGGGTAAAACACGTGTGCAAAAAGGTAGAAATGGGTGAAACAGGGTGAACATCCAAAAATGCCAGATCCCCAATGCATCAAAACCTACTACCAACCAACAGTGATGCCCAAAGTACCACAAAGTATGGGTTTCTACTACGGCCAGAAGCCCAAATAGTTGCACTGCGCGCGCACTGCGCTTAAGGTGCCCCCTCATGGTTGCTCAATAGTTGGACTCATGTGGAAACCCCAAATATCTCTCAATTTTCGGAAATTTTTTTTTGTCTCTCGGTTTCTACATGGTCCCCGAGCATTGGTGCGGCAGTGCACAGGGAGGGATGGTCCAGTGGTATATGTCTTCCGCAACATTTTTGCTGGCGTGGGTTCAATTCCCACTGTTTACGGACAGGAATTTTTTTCACTTTTTTTTCCTTTGTCTTGCTGAGAACATTGGTTTTCCATGCACAAACAAAGCCTGCTGGAAGAAGATAAATGCACACAGGCTTCCCATTTGCATCTCACAGTGTGCTGGGTGGGTGTGCAGCACTGATTTGCAATAGTCTCTCGGTCTGCACATGGTCCCTGAGAAGGAGTATAGTAGTACAAGGCAGTGGTGTGGTTTGCACCCTGTGCTGCTGATTCACTGGTGTGGGTTCAAATGCAGGTCCGATTTTTTTGGCATTTTTTGTCAGTTGTCTTGCTGAGAAAATTGGTTTTCCGTGCACAAACAAAGCTTGCCAGAAGAAGATGAATGCACACAGGCTTCCCATTTGCATCTCACTGTGTGCTGGGTGGGTGTGCAGCTCTGATCTGCAACCAAAGCTGTCCTACAGTGGTCAATCTGATGGGAAAATTGTTGTTGCTTGTCCCGCAGAAAAGTTTGATCACTGGGGGACAATGAATCCCAGGGGACCAGAGATGCGTCTTTCTCTGGGCAGTAAAAACACTTCATGGTGCCAATCTGAAGAACCAACATAGAAAGAAAGAGTATTATCCAGTGTCCCCAAGTAAATGATGCACATCTCAGGTTGACACCTCCAAATCAGGTGTCCTACAATCCCAGAAGCCCCAACAAGTCAGCAGAACGAATGGCGGGGAGGGGGACTAAGGAGGCACCCACCCACTAACCAGCAAACAGTGCTCCCGCATGTCCTTGTCATGATCAGAAACCACCATACCATAAATGGACCCAGTAGCCCTGTGCCGAAGCTAAAAGCACCACAGGCAAGCATTGAATCCATGACCCTCAATATTCATCCCACATCACTAACCACCAGGGATGTCAATACCCCCCCCCCCCCCTGGACCCCCTCACTCCCTCCAGAGTCATGAGTGACAAGTGACACATACCAACAAACATGGCCCCACCATGAACATGCAACACTGAACAGGTCATGGGTGTTGCACATGAAATTCAGTCATCCTGGAAAATACTGTAACGTTGTTGCTGTCCCAATGTGCTGGGTGCCAAGGCCCAGCACAAATGAAAGCGCCTGCAGCAAGCGCAGCAGCAGCAGAGCAGCCTGCAGTGCTCGCATTTTCATGAGTTTCTGAGCCTTGATCTTCTCCCTGGAGTGCTTGGATGTGCAAGCGTTCAAGTTAGAGCACTGGGGGGAGTGCCTGAACTCAGTTGTGCAACGCACTTGCCAACTACCCTTGACAGGATTTGTGCACAGCCAAGAAACAAAGGGATGTCTGCAGCAGGAAAGCAGCAGATAAAAGACTGAAACAGACACTGTAGTTTGCAACAAAATGCCACTGTACACATAACTGTCGGCAGTGGCTGTCATCTCTATCTGTCACTGAGTGACAGATAGCCAGACCCCCTCCCCCCCCCCCCCCACCCCCAACAAAAAATTGACCCCCTTCTTATTGACATCCCTGCTAGGCAATGAGCTGCCCAACTTAATGATGACCCAGGTGGTCAAACAAGACAAGACAATCAAAAAAAAGAGAGTCATTGATGAGCCAAAACCAGCCAGCCCCCCCACCCCATCCCCTGCAGGGTAGGGTGTGCATTTCATTCAAAAGGCCTGATTTGGGCTGTAACGCCCAACAAAGCGATGAACACCCTCAATGTATGGTGTAATTATGTGGTTTGTATGTTTGTTTGCCTTGCATATGCCTGAAATCTGAGTACCATGTGAGGGTTCAAAGAGCGGTTCTCATGCATGGTAATGCATGGTCACAAACACCAAAGGCGTGGGAAGCCGGGAAGAGGTTTGGTGGGAACTTTCTGGCCAAATTTGCCCGCAGAGTGTTGGGGCCATGGTGGACTCCATGTCACCAAATGATACACATCAGTGGCACACTGCACTTCTAGGCATTGTGCCCTTGGCATTGCTAGAGTACTGCCTGTGCCATCAGCCACACAGTCATTTGAGGGTGGGGCAGAGAAAGGGAGGGCGGCAAGGAAATGTGACCAAAGTGACCCTGCTCCTCCACTGACTGACGTGCACATTGTGCCATGGTGGACTCCTCCCATGCTTTCCTGTGCCTGTGGTTCCCATTTCGGACTTGGGTGGATCCGGAGGCTGGAAGATTACTGTGCACCGGAACCGTGGGTTCCGGTGCACAGTAAGGAGGGTTGTCATAATAGTGCGCCATTGTTCAAGCTTTGGAGAGGAATCTGCATGCATTGTTTGTCCCTAGACTGTCAGAAAGCATATTTTGGCAGTTGAAAGGGCGGGAAGAAAATTGCTCTGCGGGGGGGGGGGTGACACGGAAGCCCATTTTCCCAACCCCCCCCCCCCCCCCCCCCCTCCTTGGCCGCCGTGACGGGAGGGGGGTTCAGGGCAGGGGTGCCCGACCTGCCGTTCCCGGGGGGGGGGGGGGGGGGTCAACCCAACATCTATGGCTCAAAATGATACCCACGTTGCGCTGATCATTTTGACTGCTCAGATGTGGGGGGGGGGATTATTGGTGGAAAAAAATTTTGGGCCAAAATTTGTGTTCTGGCGCCTTTGGCGCCAACATCCATTCTTACACAAAACAAAGGGCCCGACACGGAACCCCATTTCTCCAACCCCCCCCCCCCCCCTCCTTCGGCGGGCGTCCATGCCCCCCCCCCCCCCCCCGCAGAGCAATTTTCAGGTCGCCAATTGCTGCTTCTGCCCCTTGGCGTCCCTTCCAAGCCAGCACCGGTTCAAACAACGTCTACTCCTACTGGTTTCCTCCGGTAGGTTGTTTCCAAGTGCAGCCTGGGCTTGGGGGCTCCTGCCACGGTGGTTGGGACAGCTGAAGACTCCTCCACTTGGAATACTACCAAGGTGGGTTGAGAGTGGTGAATCGGCAATGCAAGATGGAGTCCATCTCTTTTGCCATCCCAAGTTCAGACTTGCCACCTGACTACCCTCCATCTCCGCCGCCCAACACACAGTCAAGTTCCCCCCCAAAGGCCCCTGGTCCTTCACCACTGCCACAAGAACCGGGAAGGTCCCCCTCAAGGTCCCCTCCAGTCCAGTTTGGGTTGCCTAATTCTAAGGGTGTTTCCAAGGGGCGTGCCTTGGGGCTCTTCGAAGGGAACATGGTCTAAAAGTAGCGCGCAGTGCAAGGATTCCCCCTAAGGAAGGTGTGTTTGGGGCCTGGGACTGAGATCCAGGGCACTAGGCGCCTGTTTTGCCGAACAATCAGTCCGCCGATTTGTTGGGATTTCTTCGCCGATTTTGGGGGGGGGGGTTGAAGATGGGTGCCTGCCCTTTTCATCCCCCCCCCTTTGTAGCTAAGAAAAGGCTTGTCAGGGAATATGCAGCACAAATACATGGATTTTGAGATGCAGATGGGGCAGCAAATGTCAGGTGCTGCAAAATTGTTTGCGAACCTTTTTCACACAAACAAAGGCATGAACAGGTTTCCAGCAGCCCCGATTCCCCCTCTCTCACGTGTTTGATGTTTCTGGAAGCAGCTATTTGGTATCCTCTGGGGTCTGTTCTGTATGGTTTTGCCCTCAAGGGGCAAGAGGTTGGACGGAAAGTTGCTGTCCCATGCTGTCTGTTTGTAGGCCTTGGCAACCGCATTGCTTACCAATTTGTCCGTCTCTTTGGAAAGACATCCCTTGGCCTGACTTATTCACTTGTATTCTCTGAGGCTGTGCTTGCACCTGCTATCCCCAGTGTTGCTGCCCGTGCTGGCGGCATCTTCCTTCCCCTCGTGAAGGCGCTTAGCGAGGCTTGTGGCAGCCGTGTGGGTGATGGAACGGAGCGCAAGCTTGGAGCTTATCTATGCCTCACATGCTTCCAGACCTCCACGATTTCATCTGCTATGTTTTTGACTGCTATGGCTGCCAATCCACTCTCTGCCAAGCTCGCTCTCAGCACAGTCGGTGCAGAGATCACATGGGGCTCATGGGCGTTGGCAGCATCTGTACCTGGGATTTTGTCATTGATTGCTATCCCTTTGGTGGTCTATATTTTGTACCCTCCTGAGATGAAGTCAAGCCCAGAAGCACCTGCTCAGGTCCCATTTGTGCCACTAGGCCATTGAATTCCTCCAGCCCTCAACTGTCCTGTTTTGAACAGCCCCTGTAGTTTGCATCTTTGAACTGTGGTCTGGTTGGTGGGCCAGCAAAGGGCCTTGCATCATGTTGGAAGATTGGTGATTCACAGGGATGCAATTTGAAACCATTGCCCAAAGGTAAATCCTACAGAGTAGAGGATGCGGTTCATATTTGCATAGGGCGCTCTCGGACAACAACCCGAGGGGGGGGTGGCCTGTTCGAATTCCCGACCCCAAGCCCCCCCTCCCCCCCCTCCGGACCCCCAAAGTTTTCGAAGCTGTCTTTCTCCAAATTGAGATTTTAGGCAAAATGGGGTGCCGGGGGGGGGGGGGGGGGGCTCCTAGGACGCTCCCCCCCCCCCCCCCAAGGGGCCTCCAGCCAACAGTTAGTTGCCAAAGGCACCTGATGCTCCATGAACACCAAAGGTGCCCAAAGGAAAATTTTGTCCACTTTGCACCCCAACACTATCCGTAAACCCAACCTTGACTCTAACACCCACCCCCAACCCTCAGCCTACTCCTAACCCTACACCTAACCAGGATTGAATATTGGGACCAAGCTGGTGGGGGGAGGAACATCGTCTAGGAGACTTTTAACCACAAATGAGGTACACAGTGGAAAGTGGATGAGAGCGGCTCAAAAGGAGCTGTATTCATCCATTTGGGCACCACAACTAGACTCGGATCACCTGGAAAACTTGGGAAACCATGGTTTTGACTCGTTTTTCAGCCATTTGTGGTCCCACTTGGCCCATTTTCAAGTCCCTTTCGGCCTTGAGAGGGGCCAAAACTGCTCAACATGGGCTCCAAATGGGCTCATTCCACTTGTTTGAGCACCCCAAATAGTCCACATGTATCTTTGGAAACACACATTTTTGATCTATTTTTGACTGATTTTTGGTCTCAAAACAACCCATTTTCAAGGCATTTTGTGACTGTGGAGTGGCCAAAATGGCTTGCAATGGGCTCAAAACGGGCTCATTTCACTTGTTTGTGCACGCCAAATGGTCTAGGAACATTTTTGGAAAAACACATTTTTGATCCATTTTTGACCCATTTTTCGCTGCAAAACAACGCATTTTCAAGGCATTTTGTGACTTTGGAGGGGCCAAAATGGCTTGCAATGGGCTCAAAACGGGCTCATTTCACTTGTTTGTGCACGCCAAATGGTCTAGGATCATTCTTGGAAGAATATATTTTTGATCCATTTTTGACTCATTTTTGGTCCCAAAATAGCCTAGGATCATTTTTGGAAGAATATATTTTTGATCCATTTTTGACCCATTTTTGGTCCCAAAATAGCCCATTTTCAAGGCATTTTGGGATTTTAGGAGGGCCAAAACGGGCCGCCACGAGCTCAAAATGCGCCAAAAACACTCGTTTTGGCATTCCATGTGGTCCACAATGATTTTTGAAAAAAGTCTTTTTTTTGCACCTGGTGACCCATTTTGGCACCCACCTCTTTGGGCTACCTCTTGCAGCTTGTCACAGCCCACTGGGCCTAGGTACGGGGGTCTAGGCATCCGTCAGGGCAATTTTGAGGGGTGGAAACCACGAAAAGTGTGTGGTTGCGGGTGGATTAGGTGCGCTCGAAATCGGGTTTTGAGCCACGTAGCCCAAGAGATGGTCGCTATTGGCGGCCAATGTGCACGAATTTCGTTGCTTTTGGGAGCCTTTTGGGGGCAGCAGACATATTGTGGAGTTACAAGGCCCCAGAGGGACCTTCAGCACAGGGAAGTCTAGCTGCGTGTGTACGGTATTTCCCTTCATTTGGCCCATGTCAGCCGGTTCTAGGGCGCTTGTGGGCAAAAAAAGGCTGATTTTGGCCCTAAATTGCAGATTTTGAAATGGAGGTCTGGCACTTGCGACACCCGTTCCCACTGTTGAGTTTCTGGCTCATACTTTGTGTGGTTGTCCCTCACACCCATAGGTAGCATCCACCAAAATTTTGGCCGAATTGGAAGCACCACAGACGGATGGACGGAGCTGTGATTTTTCCCCATTTCGCGCGTGCTTGTTACCTGCTGCTTGCTTGTTGCTTGCTGCTTGCCAAACCTGTTTGGTCCACCCTAAAGAGGGTTATAAAACCAAGACTGGTTCCACCAGCTCGGTGACCCTAACCCTAACCAGGATTGAATATTGGGACCGAGCTGGTGGGGGAAGGAACATCGTCTAGGAGATTTCAACGACAAATGAGGTACGCACTGGAAAGTGGATGAGAGCGGCTCAAAAGGAGCTTTATTCATCCATTTGGGCACCACAACTGGACGAGGATCATTTTTGGAAAACCATGGTTTTGACCCGTTTTTGACCCATTTGTGTTCCCAAACTGGCCCATTTTCAAGGCCTGTTCTGCCTTGAGAGGGGCCAAAACTGCTCTACATGGGCTCCAAATGGGCTCATTCCACTTGTTTGTGCACCCCAAATAGCCCAAAAGTATCTTTGGAAACACACCTTTTTGACCCATTTTTAATCCCAAAACAACCCATTTTCAAGGCATTTTGTGACTGTGAAGTGGCCAAAATGGCTTGCAATGGGCTCAAAACGGGCTCATTTCACTTGTTTGTGCACGCCAAATGGTCTAGGAACATTTTTGAAAAAACACATTTTTGATCCATTTTTGACCCATTTTTCGCTGCAAAACAACGCATTTTCAAGGCATTTTGTGACTTTGGAAGGGCCAAAACGGGCCACCACGAGCTCAAAATGCGCCAAAAACACTTGTTTTGGCATTCCATGTGGTCCACAATGATTTTTTTTCAAAAAAAGTCATTTTTTTGCACCGGGTGGACCTTGGTGACCCATTTTGGCACCCATCTCTTTGGGCTACCTCTTGCGCAGCCCACTGGGCCCAGGTACGGGGGTCTAGGCATCCGTTAGGGCAATTTTGAGGGGTGGTTGCGGGTGGATTAGGTGCGCTCGAAATCGGGTTTTGAGCCACATAGCCCAAGATATGGTCTGTCCTTGGTTTGGGGCTATTGGCGGCCAATGTGCACAAATTCTGGGCCTTTTGGGGGTGGTCCGCGGACATATTGTGGAGTTACAAGGCCCTAGAGGGACCTTCGGCACAGGGAAGTCTAGCTGCGTGTGTAGAGAAGCCAGTATTTCCCTTCATTTGGCCCATGTCAGCCGGTTCTAGGACGCTTTTGGGCAAAAAACAGGCTGATTTTGGCCCTAAATTGTAGATTTTAAAATGGAGGTCTGGCTTTTGCGACACCCGTTCCCGGAAGCCACTGTTGAGTTTCTGGCTCATACTTTGTGTGGTTGTCCCTCACACCCATAGGTAGCATCCACCAAAATTTTGGCCGAATTGGAAGCACCACAGACGGATGGACGGAGCTGTGATTTTTCCCCATTTCGCGCGTGCTTGTTACCTGCTGCTTCCTTGCCAAACTTGTTAGGTCCAACCTAGACACTAAAGAGGGTTATAAAACCAAGACTGGTTCCACCAGCTCGGTGACCCTAACCCTAATCAAGACTGAACATTGGGACCGAGCTGGTGGGGGAGGGAACATCAGCTATGACTGGTGAGGGACATCAAGAATGATTCACACATTGATGGCTCATGACAAAGCGAAATCAGCTTGCAAGTGAACCCCATCACCACGAGGCCCACTTTCAAGGCTTTTTGGACTTCCAAGGGGCCAAAATGCCCCAAAATGGGCTCAAAATGGGCTCATTTCACCCACTTGTGCACCCCAAATGGTTTAGGATGAGGTTTGGAAAAATGCGTTTTTGACCCATTTTTGACCCATTTTTGGTCCCAAGACAGCCCATTTTCAAGGCATTTTGGGATTTTCAGAGGACCAAAATGGGCCACCACAACCTCAAAATGGTCCAAAAACACTTGTTTTAGCGTCACACATGGTCTAGGATCATTTTTGAGAAACGTCATCTTTTTGCCCCTACTGAACCCTGTTGACCCATTAGGGCACCCACCTGTTTGGGCTTGAGCTTGCAGCTTGCCGCAGCCTAGTGGGCCTAGGTATTGGGGTCTAGGCGTCCATTTGGGCAATTTTGAGGGGTGGAAACCACAAAAAGTGGGGGGTTGCGGGTGGAGTAGGTGCCCTCGGAATCGCATTTTGAGCCTTGTAGCCAAAGATATGGCCTATTCTTGGTTTGTGGCTGTCAGCATTTGGAGCTTCTGGGGGCCTTTTTGGGCCGTTTCCGGGACATATCATGGAGTTAGAGGGCCGCAAAGAGCTCGTTGACACGGGGAAGTCAAGCCGCACGTTGAGTGTACCCACCGTTTCCCTTCGTTTGGCCGTTTTCAATAGGTTCCACTGCTTTTGTGGCCCAAAAATGGCTGTTTTTGGCCCTAAACTGTAGTTTTTGAAACTGAGGTCCGCCACTTGCGAATCCCGTTCCCGGCCGCCACCGTTGAGTTTCTTGCTCAAACTTTGTGTGATTGTTTTTCACACCCATAGGTATCATGCACCAAAATTTCACCCGAGTCTGAAGCACCACGACGGAATTCTGATTTTTGCCCATTTTGCGCGTGCTGCTTGCTTGCTTGCTGCTTGCTTGCTTGCTGCTTGCTTGCTTGCTTGCTGCTTGCTGCTAAACCTGGTAGGTCCACCCTAGACACTAAAAAGGGTTATAAAACCAAGACTGGTTCCACCAGCTCGGTGACCCTAGCCCTAGCTCTCACCCTAGGCTGGGGTTAGAGTCAGTGTTGGGGTCCACAATGGAGAGCAATGATGTGGCAAAAGCAGCACGAACAAAATTTGGGGGATCTTGTTCAGCCCAATCAACATGGTTGGCATGGCCAAACTAGCTGGCTGCAAAGGTTAGGGTTAGGTTTATGGTGATGGCTTGCTGAAGTTATTGAACCGGTAGTGCGCTTTTTCCGTCTTGTACCATGCAAACCTCCCGGGGTTGACAAAATAAGGCTCATATGTACATAAGCGACAGCAATCGAGTGTGTAGCATAGCCATTCAGTGGCCCTGGCCACACGTTGTGGAACCGCCGAACATTGCTGCATATGCATACCAGGACGTGCATGTGTGGAGCGCTTTGTGACCTGCGTATGGCCCCGGTGGGGGCCTCCGGCCAACAGTTAGTTGGGGGGGGTAGTTGGCGTCCAGAACCGAAGGGTCCCCCCCCCCCCCCCCCCCCAAGGGGGCGCGTAGGCGCCGAAAATTTTTTTGCGGGCATGCGGCATGCACTAAAATTACTCAACCCTCCTATGCGTGTATACTCAAAATGTTCACATCGCTTGGGGGATTTTGGGAGTACCCTTTGGGAGTGCGCTTGGCGTTGGGGACCCCCGAGAATGCGGGGGTCACGTAGCAATTCCGCCCTCCTTTGGGCCCCCGAGAAGGCAAGGGTGAGGTATCCACTTCTGATTTTGCTCCCTGTGCTTGGCGTTGGGGATCCCTGAGAGTGCAGGTGTTACGTACCAATTCCGCCCTCTTTTGGCCCCCCGAGAAGGTAGGGGTGAAGAAGGCGGCAGCAGCAATAGCAGCAGTAGCAGCAGCTGTAGCAGCAACAACAGCAACAACACCAGCGGCACTGCAGGTTCAGAATTCGTGCCCTCAGATGTTGGTGACGTATTGCCCCAGCAAGTTGTTACAAGGTGAGCAATTTCCAAGGGTGCAAGGAAGGAAAAGAAGGCCCAACAGGCCCTTTGGGGAATGGGAAGATGACCCACAACATGCGCCAGTGGCGAAAGGGCGGACGCCATTGACAGGCACCTGAGCTGTAGGCGGCACAACGCATGTAGACGGCACAACACAGAGCAAGTGGGCAGCGTGGACCACCTGTGTGCACTGCAAGCGCCAAGAAGGAATGCTTTTGCCGATTTAGCGACATCCTTCCTTAGCCTTAACCCTTGTCTGTTTGTTGGTACAGATGTGGTGACTCTCTGATGTGCATCATGGTTTGAAGCATGCTGGCGTTAGGGAAGCAACCTTCCGTGTTCCTTGAACAACCAAAATTCTGAAATCCTTTGGCGTCAAAATTAGTACCTTTTCTCACTCCTTTGTATACCACAAACCCCATGTTGTACATCTCACCCCATGAACGCCCCACTCCCTTATGTATGGCGAACCCCATGCTATGCACTTCACCCCATGACCGCCTCTGGACCCCCTGCCCCCTTAGGTTTCTGGTACCCATTGCCGGAAATACCCAAGCCGATGACACCCTATCCATTTGGTTAGGGGCGGTGTGTGTGAGCCAGGCTACCTGGGCCGCATACCCAACTGTTTGGAGGAGACCCCCCGCCCTCCCCCGGCGCCCTCCCAAACCCCCCCCCCCCCTCTCCAGACCCCCAAAAGTTTTCGCACCCGGTTGGGGTGAAGAATTTGAACAGCCCCCCCCCCCCCCCTGCAACAACCAAAGGATGCTCAGAACACACATGCACCCCCTGCTTCTTCGACCAAGTGTCAGATGTGGACAGCTGCTTCTGAGGCTAGGTTTTGGCCAATTAGCCTGCAGAACAAACCATTGCACGCAGCTGCGACACCGCAGATCAAGCCATGCCGATCATGTAATTTCGCTTCTTCGTTTCCTGTTTCTTGCTCGCTTTCTCCCCAACCCCAACCTGCAATAAGCATTGGATTGTGTCACTGGAGACTGTTGGCAGGGCACTGATATGCGTTGCCCCCGCCCAGGGGTGTTCAGACTGGCTTTTTCAGCTTTGCGTGCTGGCCATCAATTTGTTGCCGTGCCAAAGGCAATTCCAATGGGTCCGCAAGAGGCTGGCAACCTGTTGAGCTGTGTTTTGGCCTCCATAAACAATCCCAATTCCACTCTGGGTAGTGATATCACCTCCTTTCTGAAGCCAGCCAGGCTGGCACTTAATCTTCCACACTCACACTGCACATTTTGCTTACAGAACCAAACGTTCTCAACATAGCTCTGCAACTGGAAGCATAGTTCGTAATGAAGTCCCCCCCCCCCCACCCCGCTGTCCTGCCCCACCCCTGGGGGGGGGGGTCACTTGGTCAACACACAAATTTTTGTTCCGGCTCACTGTGTTGTTGTGTGGGTGACTGTGTTGTGAGGCACTGCCAAGCTTTCTACCACAAGGGCCAAACCACCACCCAAGAGTGCTGCCCAAAGCATTCCAGTGGAAGATGGTGAATATGTTCAGGAGTTCAATGTCAAGTGGAGCAGGACCAAGAACATTTACACCGAGCCGGTCAAGGAGGCAGCTCTTTGAACGCATCTTATGCTGTATTTTTTCGTTTTGCAGTGCAATTTTGGTGCCTGAAAATGTGCGCGTACAGGGCAGGGGGAAAATTGGCTTGCGCGGGGGGGGGGTCGTGGGAGCCCCCCGAAGGAGGGGGGGGGGGGGGGGGGGTCTGGCAATGGGGCTCCTGTGACAGAACCCTTGGTAAAGTACCAATCACCTCGAAGAGAGGTTGTTCGATCAAGCGCGGGACTGGGCGTTGTATACCCCCCCTTTTTTGGGGTCATTCACGTAGCATACCCCAAGGCATGGTGTAATAATTTGTAAGCAGAAGGCTCCAAGCAGTGGGGATGCACTATCAGCTGCAACAGCCCACGGTAGAATGGTAGCGCAGCCGGCTGCTGTTTTTGCGGTCGGCGGTTCGAATCCTGGTCAGTCGAATGCCATCGGCGGCGTCGCCAGCATGTGGACCGGACCGGGGTTCGAACCGCCGACCAAAAAATCCACCACCCGCTGCACTACCACTCAACCACTGCCTGTAATGGTGCATGTGGTCTCCCCACTGCTTGGATCCAAGTCTGCTACTGACGAAAACCCATTCTATGTGTTTCTCTCTAACCGGACATAAATACCACCACTGCTCCCCCCCCCCCCCCCCTCAATGGAAGTTCCACTTTATTTGCCACCATCTATGACCTTTTTCAAGGCCCCGTCACGGGAGCCAAGGAGGGGGGGGGGGGGTCCGGGAAAGGGGCTCCAACGACTCCCCCCCCCCCCCCGCGCAAGCCAATTTTCCCCCACCCCAGTGGTAGTACGGTTCCCCAAGGGGGGGGTGGGGGACTGCCACTTGACAACCGTCCCCCAGGGGGTGGCAGGGGACTGTCTTCCCTTGGGTGGGGCAGGACAAGGTGGGGGGGGCGGGGGGGTATGCAAGCTGCTCATCTTCTGCCCGTCTTGCTTCAGTTTCATGGAATAATTCAAGAGGTGGATGGAATTAGACCCTGTGGTGTCTCTGCCATACGACAATGCAACAGCCGCAGCTGCATTTGCACCTCGGATCTCCCCACCCACCCACCCACCCAGTTCAAAGGGATGGTCCAGGGGTTCATCAACGACACCTGCTTCATATTACATGCAAACTCTTTTGCGTCCTGATTTTAACCGCTTTGCTCAGGCTGAGAAGAAACTGGAAGAGATGGGGCCTATTACAATGGACGAGAAGATCATGGGGGCCTCCTTGCTGACCACTGTTGGGCTTTGGGTGTTTGGTGCTTCTATTGGAGTAGGATCAGTGCCTGCAGCCCTTGTGGGGTTGGGAACCCTGCTTATCTCTGGTGTCTTGACCTGGGGCGAGTGCCTCAAGGAGACTGTGGCCTGGGATACTTTGACCTGGTTTGGAGCCTTGATTGCCATGGTATGCCAGGAGCTGTGCAAGAAAGCCTCTTTCCACCTTGCCCCTCATCAACTGCAGATGCTTTCTTTTTGGGACAGGATTTGGACTGGTATTGGCTGCAGGTGAAGGAATGGTTTGAGTGTCTTATCCATCCACAACTGAGCCCCATGTCCCTTTGAATCTTTTGATCTTTGCATCTTTGCAGAGTCCCCTAGAGGGTCCCATCATTTAGGTAAGTGGACAAAAGGATATGAAGGATGACACGCAAGACCAAGGGCCTAAACCAGGGCAAACTCTGCCCATTGTTGAGCTCAGGCAAGGCATAGCTGCATTTGGCACCCTTGTTTGCCTCCTGTAATATGGCCTCCTGCCGTCCTCGCTTTTCAGTTATGGGAGCATTTGCTGAAGGCCACAATAGACCCCCCCCAGTCAAGTGGCTGGGTTCTGCCATTGGCCCAGTTAGAGGGAGGTTTTGTTTCCACTGCACCCCCCCCCCCCCCCGACCCCCCACGTCCCAACCACCGAACAGGGACCCCACCATGCTGCGCCCTAGATGGACCACTGTGTTCACCAGCCAGCTTTGTGGCTACTCCATCAAAGATTTGGTCCCCACACACCCCTAGGAGGCAGGAACCTGAATTTCTGGCCATCTCTGTCACTGGCATCCAAATCTTGGTGGCAGCAGCCACTGCATGCCAACACCGCAGTGCACGCCTTGTGTGCTGCCCCAAATCACGTCAAAGAGGGTCGTTAGATCAAGTGCATGCGTACCAGCCACATACCTCCCATTGAGGGTATTTGCATAGCATACCCCAATGTATGATATCAGATGTTTAACCCCTTGGAAAATCGTCATTTTGGGAGACAAAATTGTCCCCCAATGAATTTTTTGTTTTTGACCCCTCCACCCCCGCCCCCCTCCCCATCCAGGTGCCACATTTGGGGTTGGGGGGGGGTCAAAATTGGTTAGCTTGTGGCTGCCACTGTCAACCCAGGTCCCATTCCACTGTTTTCTTCCATATTGACCCCTAACCAATGATGGGGTCCCGGTTGCTATCTCCACCTTAGCAAGATCAAGATCCACTCAAGCAAGATGTGTGGATCCCCACCGGTGGGCACTTAGCGGTTTTCAGGCCAGCATGGGTTGGCTGAACAATCGCGATTTTTAGGTGACCTGCAACGACCTTGGGACCCTTGGGCCATTGTTGGGTGGTCATTTGGTGACAATGGGAATATTTATAAAGCCATGGGGAGCCATGTAGCACCCGCTAGACCCTGCTAATGGTGCTTATTAGCCCTGCAGGTGCCCGGTTTTAGCTTGTTAGCACCGCGATTTGGTTGGGTTATGGCTGCCATTGAGCGTTGATTTGGACCTAGGTCCCATTCCATTTTTTCTTTCTATATTTTACGGCGGAAGCGCCGTAAAATGTGTTTATCGTCTTTTTCCCGTCTCCACTAGATTCTAGATCGGCGTCCAGATGCTGTGTGTCACCAGGGGGCCCAGAATGGGACTCCTGTTCGGTGTGACTGTCAAGGGACGCCGTGTACAGTGTTGTACCCTAGTCTGAGGCCCTTCCGTCACCAGCAGCACTGTCTTCTTCGTTTTGAGGTTGTTCGTGTGCTGCTGCTGGCGGGGCCCGTTTACCACCACGCGGTGCCATTTTGTGCTACTTTTGTGTCTGCAACAGGGTGGAGGGTGCAATTTCACCCTCGGTGCACCAAGTTGCAGCACCTCTGTAACCCCTTCTGGCAGGTTGCGGTGCACACCCTATTCGGGGGAGGAAACGGGCATGCATGGCGGTTTGCCCCCCGTCTAGCACTCGTGGCCACATTCGCATCTACACGGAGTGGCACACTGCCAGTGAACAGACCCCTCTGTCAAGGTCTTGGGAACAAAGTGCAACTACAAACGGTGGTATTTTCCTACAAAATAGTGCATACCTGTAACAAATAAAAATTGGCAAGAATGCACACAGCTGAAATGCGACACGAACGAAGCCACAATTGTCTGTGTTCCATGTTGGTGAGCCAAGATGGTTTCTGGCGCCAGTGTCAAACCGCCGGTAAGTGCCAGGTTAGTGTGTGTTGTAAATGCGAATAAAACACATTTCATGTCCCCAGATGGGGTTTTGGCATACCACCTGAAAAATGGGTTTTTCGACTGTCGAATGGTAACCGATTATACCCTTCTACAGGTGTCTGTGTCACATTTGCATTCTTGCCACTACGGACATCAATGCCTGATGATGGGCTGAAAGACAAAACACCGGACTATGATCAAATTCTATTGCCTTCGGCAAGTCCACCTCGCAGAGAATATACCCCAGTCAACATACACACACACACACACACACAAAAGGGTAAAAACTACATAAATACGGGCTAAAACATGCTTCAGGTATGTTGGATGGTCATTTGAGGTGATCACAAGATCAAAAAAATAAGTTTCGAAAACTTCGATTTTTGAGCTGTCCAGAGTGCAAAACTGCATAAGCAGGTTGTGTACCCATCCCATGGGACAACACCCCCCCCCCCCCCAATAGCCAAATAGGGTGAAAAACACGTAAATACAGCCTAAAACATGCTTTACGTAGGTTGGATGGTCATTTTGAGTGATGACAATATCAAAAAAATGAGTTTCAAAAACTTCGATTTTTGAGCTGTCCAGAGTGAAAAACTGCATAAGCAGGTTGTGTACCAATCCCTTGGGAGACCCCCCCCTAGGACCTAATACTCGAATCGGGTGAAAAACACGTAAATACGGCCTAAAACATGCTTTACATACCTTGGATGGTCATTTTAGGTGGTCACAATATCAAAAAAACAAGTTTCGAAAACTTCGATTTTTGAGCTGCCCAGGGTGAGAAACTGCATAAGCAGGTTGTGTACCGGCCCATTCACTAGGCCATTATTGGTGGAAACAGTCATTTCGCGTCTTTGGCACGGGTTGTGAACGGCCCTAGGCAAGGATAGAGACTGCAAAAAACGTCCTTCCGTATCCTAGTAGGCATATACTGTCACAACATCCCCACTCACACCCCTCAAAGTGGGTACCACAGGGTCACTGAGGTCGCCAAAACCGCCAACATACCAAAAATGGCTGAAAAAGTGCATAAACTGTATCATAAGCGCTCGTCCCACTCCGCCCCATACAAACCCCATGGAGTCGGGACCCGGAAACACTTTTTCGGCTCAAAATCGAAAAAAACCAAAAGATTCATGATTTTGGACCCAAAAAAAGGGGGGGTCATTTTTTGCCCCCCCCCCCCCCCCCACCCCCCCCCCCCTCCCTCAAAACCTGAAAAAAGGGGGTTTCAAGTGGGGGGGGGTCTGGGGGGGTCCGGACCAAAAACTCATTGGGGGATGCATTTATTGGACAAAATAATGATTTTACAAGGGGTTAAACTAACAATTCAATCCCCTTGGGGTAGGGTACGCGAATAGGCCCAAAAAGGCCAAAACGGGGGGGGTATGTGGCGTTTTCCCCATATATACGCCTGCCTGGCTTTGATCTAACAACCTCTGCGAGGTGATTTACGGCGCTTCAGCCGTAGAATTTTACGGCGGAGGCGCCGTACAACGGCGACGGACGACAAGCGCTACCACGCTACGTGGTGCTGGTTGGATACTGCAAAACCCCTGTAAGCACAGGGCTCTGCACATCAATGCTTAGCAAGGGTCTTTGTCACCCCCTTTTCACGTATGTATTTTCTGTTGCATTGTGACATACCTTGGGGAACGTTTCTTTTGCGGTGCATTTTTTTACGGCGCCGGCGCCGTAAGTTTTCCCAAACAAGGGAATCTGCTGCAAACCCCCATGTTTGAACGATGTGCTCGCGTTTTCGTACGTTTTTTTGAGATTTACGGCGCCTGCATTTTGGGGGGAACTCCCGGCAACCTTGCGAATGTGCACCCCAAGACCATACACCGAATTGCAAGATAAAGCGGTGACGTCTTGCGCCCTTTTTCCGCTAGCTGGTCAGCCTTCTCATTGCCCTCATGCTCCACGTGACTTGGAACCTTGACCCACTTGAATCTGCAAATGCTTGTGAGAAGAATCTCAAGGAGCCACTGGGGAGGGTGTGGGGTGTGGCACACCCACCACCCAACAGTTCACCTAGGACACTAAGGACAGGGAGTCAGCATTGGTGAGCGCTAGATGGTGGACATGGGTATACAGCACTGTTATGTCACATTCGCATTGGTTATGCACTATCGCCTGCGCTATTCTGAAACCATTCTTAAAGCTCTTTGCTTTTATAATCTTGGAAACATGGAAATGGCAACTGGGAACCCCGTTTGTTAGGGCGGTAGCGCCATAAAAATTTTACGGCTGAAGCGCCGTAAACGACAACGATAGTAGCAGTAAACAACTGACATACTTGCACAGTCCTTTAGGACAATGCTTATGCCACGTATGTAGCTGTAGGTCACCATTCAACAGTGCCTGATGCCCGGCACCGACTTTTTACATTTCCTGTGCCATTAACCCACGCACACACACACAAGCATACCTGTTTCAAGTCTTGGAATTGCCTACCGCTGCCGCGTTGTTTGTGCCTGCATAGGTAAACATTTTACGGCGCTTCAGCCGTAAAATTGTGTCATAGAACGGGGGCAGGCAACAAAACAGGGGTCACGGACCGTAATGCAAGAAAAAACATGAAAAAACGTTGCGCGCGCACACAGCACTCCCGGCAACCTTGCGAATAGTGCACCCCAAGATGGTGCGTGATCCAATCACCCCTCCCCGCTCCCCCCCTCCGAGAGTCCAACTTGGAGACACCACGGGCCCCCACACCAGAGTGGAACTCACACCGCTATTACAGCCTGACAACATCTCTCCTATGCTAGCTGGTCCTGTGGAAAGTGGAAAGTGCAGCACTAAATGATGGTATAGCACGACACCTTTTCCCGTCACTGCATGGGCCGGACCATGAGTCCCCGAATGAAGACCAAGTTTCAGTCTACTCATGTATTGAGTCGCCCAAACAAGACACAAGCCTAGACTATCTTTCAGAAAGTACAGATTCTCTTGACGATCCCGCCTCTGTGGACGACTTTAGCACTGCTGTTAGTTCTACTAGGAAAAGACGATGAATTGGCTTCAACATACCACCCGCGCGCACACACACAGAGACACACACACACCTGTTTGAACCCGGTCCCCCCAGAGAGCTGGAGGAAAAGCGTGGCACGTTGGCCAATTGAGTGCCACCATGCAAGCCTGCCGGGCAGCCAAAGGACCTCACTCCCATGTATAGTACTACTCAGGCTAGAGTTTGTGGCCAACACAACACGGCCCGGTGGAGGTAATTAGGCGAACACAAGTGCCAGCCTGTACATATGTCCCCTTTGCCCCCCCCCCCCCTTTGCCATTACCACCATCCCCATTCTCATCGCTGCCAAATTCTATTGCCTTCGGCAAGTCCACCTCGCAGTGAATCTACCCCAAGCAACGCACACCCAAAATAGGGTAAAAACTACATAAATACAAGCTAAAACATGCTTTACATATCTTGGATGGTCATTTTAGGTGATCACGGTATCAAAAAAATAAGTTTCGAAAACTTCTATTTTTGAGCTGCATAGGCTGAAAAACTGCATAAGCAGGTTACGTACCAATCCCGTTTGACCCCCCCATCCCCCACCCCCCCGCACCCAATACCCAAATAGGGTGAAAAACATGTAAATACGGCCTAAAACATGCTTTACATACCTTGGATGGTCATTTTAGGTGTTCATGGTATCAAAAAAATAAGTTTCGCAAACTTTGATTTTTGAGCTGCCCAGGGTGAAAAACATAAGCATAAGCAGGTTGTGTACCAATCCCTCCCCCCCCCCCCCCCCCCCGGGACCTAATACCCGAATAGGGTGAAAAACATGTAAATACGGCATTCGTCGATTAACGTCCATTGGTCTATGCACAGAGGCAGAGGGGCGGGGAGGTGGGCCGAGTCGAGTTCAGGCGCGAAAAACATGTAAATACGGCCTAAAACATGCTTTACATACCTTGGATGGTCATTTTAGGTGATCACAATATCATAAAAACAAGTTTCGAAAACGTCGATTTTTGAGCTGCCTAGGGTGCAAAACTGCATAAGCAGGTTGTGTACCAATCCCTTGGGAGCCCCCCCCCCCCCCCCCCGCACTAACTAACCGGCACTGTGGGAGGGTGGTGGGTGTGAGCTGACCTCGATGTACAGATGGCCAAGGCCAAAGCACAGTCAGCAGCCACCTGGAGTGGTACAGAACTCGTCTGCGCTGCAGTGCAGCGGGGAAAAACACTGAACTATGTGGTTATGACCATGCGCTTGTGACACGGGAGCGTATGCGAGCCCAGTATCCGTTGCCTCATGGCCCCCCCCCGCACCCAATACCCCAATAGAGTGAAAAACACATAAACACGGCCTCAAACATGCTTTACATACTTTGGATGGTCATTTTAGGAGATCACAACATCATAAAAACAAGTTTCGAAAACTTCGATTTTTGAGCTGCCCAGGGTGAAAAACTGCATCAGCAAGTTGTGTACCAATCCCTTGGGAGCCCCCCCCCCCCCCCCCCCGCACCCAATACCCCAATAGAGTGAAAAACACATAAACACGGCCTCAAACATGCTTTACATACCTTGGATGGTCATTTTAGGTGATCACAATATCATAAAAACAAGTTTCGAAAACTTCGATTTTTGAGCTGCCCAGGGTGAGAAACTGCATAAGTAGGTTGTGTGTACCGGCCCATTCACGAGGCCATTATTGGTGGAAACAGTCATTTCGCGTCTTTGGCACGGGTTGTGACCGCCTCTCAGCAAGGATAGAGACTGCAAAAAACGTCCTTCCGTATCCGTTCAGTAGGCGTATACTGTCACAACATCCCCACTCACACACCTCAGAGTGGGTAGCAAGGGGTCACCGAGGTGGCAAAAACCGCCAACATAGCAAAAATGGCTTAAAAGTGCATAAACTGCATAAGCGCTCGTCCCACTCCGCCCCATACAAACCCCATGGAGTCGGGACCCGGAAACACTTTTTCGGCTCAAAATCAAAAAAAACCAAAAGATTCCTGATTTTCGACCCAAAAAAAGGGGGGGTCATTTTTTCGACATTTTTGACCCCCCCCCCCCCCTATCCCTCAAAACCTCCAAAAAGTGGGTTTCAAGTGGGGGGGTCTGGGGGGGTCCGGACCAATAACTCATTGGGGGATGCGTTTATTGGACAAAATAATGATTTTACAAGGGGTTAAACTAACAATTCAATCCCCTTGGGGTAGGGTACGCGAATGGGCCCAAAAAGGCCCAAAATGGGGGGGTATGTGGCATTTTCCCCTATATATGCTTGCCTGGCTTTGATCTAACAACCTCTGCGAAGTGATTCTGCCAAAATTCTGCCCAAAGCACCATCAAAAGAAAAGCCTGACAATGAGCAAAGGACTCATGTGATCCCCCCCCCCCCCAATTTCCTTTGCATTGGTAGCTTAATTTATTCATACCCAAACACCAATATGCACTTCACGGCAAATATGTGAGTACGCTGTACACATTGTGCAAGCCCATTTCGTCTCCAAGGGTATTCTCCAAGCCTCAACATTCCCCACTCCCCTTCTCAGCACCCCCCCCCCCCCCCGCTCTTGTGCAGCCCCCCTGCCCCCACTTGTTGATTGCACGAGCACCCACACCGTTGTGTCTTCCAGAAACTCGTGGTCCATAAGTGCACATACATGGTACCCATGTCGTTAGTATCTTTGTTTTTTTCATCATACAACAAACTGGGATTTTTCTTTCAAAAATGTATTTTTTGGGCGGGGGGGGGGGGGGGGGGCTGAAAGTAGGGTTTTGGACCCTTAATAGCCCAAAGTTTGGGTAGTTCCATTGGAAAAAGTCGGGAACCACTACTTGCCAACTACTTCTCCAGACACCCTCCTTTCACCATCACTGCTGATTGCCACAAGGATTGGCCAAGGGTAGCACAGGCCTTGCTCATGTCTCTTTGCCCAGGCAAGTTACCTCAATTCCATGGGTCTCATCAAGTGGTTCGCTGGCACTGTTACCGCTTTGGTTGGGGGTATGCCTGCAGGCTTGGCCACTGTTGTCCTGACGCTTGTCTACTTCTACAGCCACTACCTCTTTGCCAGTGGTGCTGCACATATTGGTGCAATGTATGCTGCATTTCTGGCAGTGGCTGTCTCTCTCAATGCACCCCCGATGGCCATGGCCCTGCTGTTGGCTTTCTTGAGCAACCTTATGGGTGGTCTGACCCACTATGGAATTGGCTCTGCCCCACCTTACTATGGCACAGGCTATGTGCCTCTTCAAAAATGGTGGGCTGTTGGAGCTGTTTGCAGTGTCGCAAATTTGCTGATCTGGGCAGGTGTTGGAGGCATCTGGTGGAAATTCTTGGGCCTGATTTAACGTTTCCAACGAGTCTCTTATCTGAAGTGACAGCCCAGGGTGTGCAGCATTGTGAATATGCTTGCAAGCCCCTCCCAGAGGAGAATCTGTCACCACCAAACAAACATACATCAGATTTATCAGACCAGATTCAAAACAAAACATACACCAGGTTCCCTCTTCAATATGCAATTTTGTCTCTTCACATCAGAACACAGTAAAAGCACAACAGAACTGATGGAATGTGACCCTTCGTCGTGGCAGTTTGGGACTGCAGTGATGTTTGCCAACCTGATAGTAATATGGCACTGCCTGCCCTTCCAAACTCTTTGTTGGCTGGAGCGGTATCATGTGGGTATTGTGTGGATGGGAAGCGTTGTTGCATAGAGTGTGGGATCATTCTTGGGAACCTAAGTTCCACCTCGGCACCCTACAGCGTAAATTCCATTTATAGATGCGATTCTCTCTTTCCTCCGTTGTTCTGAACAAGACTGTTTCAACACATGCAAAACACCAAACATATTGAGATCTCCAAAGCCATGTACATTATGTAAAGTCAAGCTACGAGCAGGTATTTTGACCAAATTCCAGGTTTATCCTGGACCTGGTGTCAAGGCCAGCCAGTGCTCGAAGTTTGTACCTTCATTCACTTCAAGGAAGAACGACGCGACAGCTACCTTGGGGATGCTGAGCACTGAGAGACGTGCCAGAGGGGCAGCCTCCTGCATACCGTCCTCAGATTGTTCCAACGCATCACCAGCAGCAGCTCTGCAAACATTGCAAACATTGGGGCTTCGGATTTTTGCCACGTTGAAACTCGGCAGTGGGTGGGGCAATTGTCGTTTCATGAAATGCACAATTTACCATAAGATGCCCAAGCAAATGCACGTACAAATGGGGCACCACTCTTGCGATCCGGGGTACCGTGGGGTTGCAATAGATTGCTCCTTCGGCAACTGTATATGGTGACCTTCATGCTACCTTGAATGAGTGTGGATCACGGCAAGGCCTTCTGTGCAGAGATTTCCTTTTGCCCTAGCTACTATACTATGAACTTGCAACACTCGATGCGCTTCGTTCTGATAATTCTAGATTGCCATGTTGTTTTCTATTGCACGCAACTGAGAAAATACAGGATGCCCAATCAGAGGTTGTGCTTGAATTGCACATTGCTGCTGTTTTGGCTGCAAGTTGCAGGTGGTACAAGCAGCAATTGATGCTTACTGAAGGTCTCCTTCCAAAACAAGGAACACGGGGTAAACCCAGAAAAAACTGGGGGAAACCAGTATAGAAGCAGACTGAGCAGTGTCCCAAAGCTGCAGCAAACAAAGCACCAAGTGATGTTGCTTTGGCATTGGCCACCATGGAGGCTTGTCATCGACATACTGCATAATAATTGACAAAAAGCTGAAAGTTATGTGCTGGTGCACAATCTTTGCGAACTGTCCATTCTGGCACGTAGAATCCTAGTCCCCCGTGTCCATGCGTGCCCATGCAAACTGTTTGTTCCAACACTCCCCAGTCCCCAGGGTCCATGCATGTGCCCAGAGTTGGTGGTCCGCAGCCCACACCAGAGCCAATGTTGACAAAGCGGTTGTCAGAACAAGCGTGCCACGAACTGCCCCTTTTCTTGGGTGTTATTCGCAAAGCATACCCCAGTGTATAAAATCTGATGTCTACCCCCTTTGTGAAATCATCATTTTGGGAGACAAAAATATGTGTACTGCCATTTGGGGGGGGGGGTGTCAAAAATTGGTCGGCCTGCAGCCAGCACTGTGCGTCAATTTGGACCCAGTTCCCATTCACTGTGTTCTTGTATATGGACCCCATAACCAATGGTGGGGGTCCTGGGTTCTATCTCCATGTTTCCTAGATCGGCCCCCCAATGGGGCCCCACCGAGGACAGCCGTTTTCAGCCGCTTGCGGGCCAGGGTGGCATGTGACAACCTCCGGGGACCCTTGGGCCATTGTTGGTTGATCATTTGGTGACAATGGGAGTATGGATAAGCTAGGCACTTTTAGTGGTGCTTATTGGCCCCCAAGAATTCAATCATTTGGTGACAATGGGAGTATGGATAAGCTAGGCACTTTTAGTGGTGCTTATTGGCCCCCAAGAATTCAAAGTGAAATGAACCAGAACCAAGAAGTTTCACACTGAGCCGGCAAGGGACAAAATTTTTCTTATGTTGCATTCGCTTCCTCCACTTGCCATTGTGTCTGACATTCCATGCCTCAACCTTGGCAAGTTTCAATTGTTTCCATCAGTTCTCTTTACGACAAATTTCGCCCCACACCAACCGCTACCTCGTGCCAGGGCTGAGCTTGGAGGGCGGGATCTTGAAAGAGTAACAAACGTCATTTCTTACGCGCCTCGTCTTGCCCAATCTAGCACGGATGTTCAATGGACAACAACAAACGACGTTTCTTAGTCAAGAGTATCAAGATCAGGCCTAAAATCCCTAGATGATGGGCCCCCGGGGTAGGAGCTGTGGGTGCTTGGGTGGGCCAGAAGGCCGAATCTCCACGCCACGCACGCGTCGCATCACGTGCTCCCCCAAGGGGCCAAAACTATGGTTCCAGTGTTTGCCGACATGCAAACCCAGCGCTCGTTTCTATGGTGTACAACGCTTGTTTCCATGGTGTACATCGCTGTTAAGATCCCGTGGGTACGACGGCTATCGGGCAATGGGACCACCCTCCGGGGGGGGGGGGGGGGGATTGAGGTCCGCAATTTACCGCAATTTTTCATGCGTCTATTCAAAAATTTCAATTTTCCCCTGAGGAAAATTCTTTCTCTCTCTTTGCTGTCACTAGGCACACTGTATGTTTCTGTGTTCTCATTTGTCCTGCATATCATTTGTGTGGCAGGACGCTTTTCTGTTTTTGTGTTCCCAAAATGTCATCTACTCCTGGAGATAGTGATTCTGGCAAGGGAAAAAGGCCAGCGAAGCGTGGCAAAGGACAGGGTGGCCAAAGGCACTTATGCCACATCGATGACGTCTGCTGCTTGAGCTACACAGTCCCCCGACGAACCCTTTACGATGAAATAGACAAATGCAGGAGAGCGACTGTGGTGCTTGTGCTGTGGAAAGCTAGTGTCACATCAAATGAAGAGCTTTGTGGACAATCACATCAACATGTGCTGAAATTGCCAATTGGGTGCATAATTGGTCAAAAAAAACAATGTTATCGCAATTTTACCGCAATTTTTTTCAGGCTTGGGGGACCGCAATCCCCCCCCCCCCCCCCCCGCCGCCCTTCACAAATCTGTTCGCATTTTGTTGTACCTCACCCAGTTTTGTATTCGGCTCTAGGTTCGCTACCCCTCGTATGGCCCTTGGCCCCATGTGCCACCTCATGTGTTGGTTGTTATCGTGTGGGCGTTGCTGCTTTGCTCCGCTAGCAAGCGGGTGGCAAGTGATCTTGGGTGAGTTTCCCGGCAGGTGCACACAGTGCGCACGCAGTGCAACAACTTGGCCTTTGTGCGAGTGGGACAGTTGTTCCTCTGCTGACAGGTGCTACTTCTGCCCCTTGGCATCCCTCCCATGCCGGCGCCAGCATGCACCGCACAAAGTCTTTCCCAAGACACCCGAGTTTTGAGGGTACTGACCACCACTAATGTGGGTAATGTAACACAACGCCAGGGGGTTTGAGATCACAGCCGGTAACTGCCCACATTTGGTGTGCAACCAACCACTTCACTTGTTGGCAAAGTGGTTTGGAGCTGTCACGGTCGCTTTTTGATGCAACTTGTCGCTTTTTGATGCAACTGGGGTGGGGGTTTGGGAAAGGGGAGAGTAGGACTGGGTCTCATACCCAGCCGCCCAGCAGCAATGGGCACTTGTGGGCGGGGGGGGGGGGGGGGGTACTAGTTGGCCCGGTGTTGTGGTGTGCCATCACCTCTTCCTTATGGAGGTGGAAGCTGCCTGCTCATATAAGGTGCCCAGAATTGCGTCATGGAGGGCTGTCCACAACCACTCCTTGTAAGTGTTGAAGGCGGAAAATTCTGAGGGGCGACCAAAACCACTTCCCGGGAGGCTTCACGTCAAGTGAAGAGGAGAGAGCAATGGTTGGTTCTCATTGACTCAGCGCCTCCACCATAGGTCCTTTCAAGTAATGGGGGGCCGGGTGTTGTGGTGGTTCTGCATTGTAGGCTATGATGATTGCACCTAAATCACCTCGAAGAGAGGTTGTTAGATCAAGCGCGGACGTGGGCGTCATATACCCCCCTTTTTTGGGGTCATTCGCGTAGCATACCCCAAGGCATGATATTGGATGTCCAACCCCTTGTAAAATCATTATTTTGCCCAGTAAGACCATCCCCCAATGGATTTTTTGATTTTGAGGCCTCTACCCCCCAAAACTGGATATCACTTTTTGGGGGGGTGGGGGGGTGGGGGTGTTGGGGGGGGGGGGTCAAAAGTTTTTGCTGACAAGGCTCCAGGCAGTGGGGACGCACGATGTTGTTGACACGGTCAGCGGTCCAATGGTAACGCAGCTAGTTCCTACCTTGCAGGCGTAGGTTCCAATCCTGGTCTGCCGAATTTTAACGCCGCCGCCGCCGGCGGCGGCGCCCTAGTGGCCAGACTAGGGTTCGAACCGCCGACCAGCTGGCAGCGGTCGGCTGCTTTACCACTGGGCCAGGCTTGGGTTGCGACACAGGGCCTCCCTGCTGCTTGGGGCCGCATCTGCCACTGACAAAAAACCCAAACTGTGTGTATCTGACTGACTGCCTGCTTGCTGGCTCAGGGACTGATTGGCTGACTGTCAACCTCTCTTCGAGGTGCACTGCCGAAGGCAATAGAATTTTGGAGGGGCAACAGCGATGAATTGTTGGGGTCAAAATCTCCACCACCTTGTTCTGTGTGGAAAAATGCATGTGCACTTAGTTTTTTGGAGCCTACCTCTTCACCTCCAACCCAAAGGGTGGACAATCAAACCATCTATCCACACGTGGAGGATTCCCACCTCAAAAGGCAGACGTGCATGTACATGCACCGGGAAGTACCAACTCGCGTTGTCATTCGGCCTTTATGGTACACAATCCCACACACGTACACCATGAACATGACACACATATCATAACACATGACACACATATCACCATGGGGAGGCCACCACAAAAGGAGACCATGTACGTTCACCTGGAAATACCAACCAGCAATCAACCAGCCCAGCTGGTTGCCAATCGGCTGGTCACCCACATCTGTCAATAGTAGCAAAAAAAACCTCTTTTTCAGCCCTTTAGGGTACATATGATGTTTGTGGAGGAGGCCATTTGCATTGGAACCAACCTAAAAGGTGAACAAACACATTGGGGCATGTTCCAGTAGCTTTGCAGTAGCTTTGCATCTGTCTCGTGGCCTCTACGACCCCTGCATGGGGTCAAAAATGGCCAAAATTAGCCTTAAAAGTGACTTTCTATGCGGCTTTTTTTAGGTATCACCTGCCTTCACTGTGTTTGACATGTATTGCATTGGGCACCCAGGGGGGCGGCCGGGCCCGGTCTTTGTATGCGATCCCCCCCCCCCTCCCGGGTTTTGAGAGATAGTGGGTTGGGGGCATGGCGCCAACGGCGCCCCCCTTTTTTAGTGTATGCTTCCTTTTCATCCGACCATCAGTGCTTTTGAGCGCCAGATATCGCAAGACGAGGCGCTGTACAAATGTCGTTTGTTGCGAGGTGCTTTCAGCGGAGATAAGCAAGACGGGCCGCTATACAAATGTTGAAATCCCCCCGCTACACCCCCCAGAACTCCCCCCCCCCCCCGCTTCGAGATACCGGAGTGCAGCCGCGACAAGGGGAAGTACGAGTTCATGGGGGATTGAATGCATGGTGGCAAACACACACGGAGTGCTTCACGCAAGAGCGATCAGCCGACAAGCACAGTTGGCATAGGGAAACGGAATCACGCCCGAAGCGCCCGAGGCAGGCAGGCCCGGGAGTGCTACAAGGAGTGCAAGATCTGATTGCAGAACTGGTAGCAAAGGGTTACAGGATTGTGTACACGGACGGGTCGTCAAAACGACTGAGCCACAAGGACATGCGCAGGGCCGGGGGCTTTGGCGCGTTCGCAGCGGAAGATGAGCAAGGACCAGAGGTGCGCTTCTGCGGCTACGTACCAACACGCCACAGACAAACCAATAACGGAGCGGAGCTATGGGCAGCCCTGGAAGCCTTACAGGGGTTCTGGGTGCCATAACTGGCAATCCTCACCGATTCACAGTACCTGCAGCTGGGAGCGAATGGTAGGGACCAGCACTGGAAGTCAAAGGGATGGACAACCACGTCTGGTAAGCTGCAGGGCCACGTCCCCGTCTGGGAAATGCTGCTCAAGGAAATGGCGACGCCAGGAAGAGAAGTCAGGTGGGAGCATGTCCCAGCTCATGTCAACGTGCAGGGGAATGAGGTGGCGAATGGATTGGCGATGGAAGGCATGTGTTCGAGCCCGCTGTGGTCCCAGCATGTTGCACCACACTCATCATCAGGGTCGGAATCTACGGTAGGCTTGAGGGGAGGGTCGGGATCAGAATCAGAGGACACCAAGGCACTCTGGTCATCCTTGGGTATGGTACCCATGGATAGTGATGAGCTGACAGGGGAAGCATCCGGGGAACCAGTGCCACGTGGAATGAGACCATACACCTCAAGCAGTTCAGAAAGCGAGGACATAAGGACAGGACACACACACCAGGGAGGTTTGTTGAATGAACTGTCTGCAGCGGACACACTGTCCTTCAGCACAGATGTGAGCGACACCAGGCGGCAGCGCAAGAAGCGAAAGCTCAGGAAAAGAAGGAACCCAGGACAGGGTCGATAATGACAGAACCTGTAGCCCCTGCATTCTGGTGCGGATATCTCACAGGTTTCAAGCTCAACAATGCATGCATGTCTGAAATCTGCGTTCTGACGCAGAGCCTTTCGTCACAAGAGCCGCGTCTTGTCGCGGCGAGCAGCAGCACACAGAAGAGACCACAAAGCGGCTGAACTCCGCGTCCTGTCGCGGAAGGGCATCCGGGCGTAATGCCGCCGGGAAGGACATGGCAAGAGAAGGGACCACGTCAGCAACGGCATGGCCCTTACACACACATCCAGCCAGCCCCAAAGAAGGTCAAGCCTCAGCAAGAACGCCAGCGTTTCAAGGTGCAAGCACTGAGCCAGCTAGACGCCATCGCGAATGAAGGACTGCGAGCAGTCGAAGCAGAGCTAACCACAATGGCCTGGGCCCGCAATCAGCAGATCTGGCTCCGACTGGACCAACCACACAGCACCAGGATGCACTGTGAGATTGTGGACAATCATGGGGAACCATCGCTGATGAGCCATCAGGAGCTCTACTCGGTGATGGTCCAGATCAACTGGACCCTGAAGACCCAGGCTCTGGCGAACATGCAGGTCCAGTGGCGACCCAAAAGTGCAGGCAAGTGGCACCCGTTCCAGTGGGAGGCGATCCTCCACTGTCCGACGGCGGAGGGACACAGAGCGGTGCCCTCCTCAGTGAGTAGAACTGGAGACTGCATGCATGTGTGGCTGGCGGGCCGAGCGGACCTCTTGAGGCTGTTCCAGAGAACGCTCTTCAGGCAGGCGGACCCGGTACCCGGGGACGCTGTGCGGTTCCTCTACACGCTGCTGAGCACACCCCCATGCGAAAGGAGATATGCATGACAGGGGATGACACGCAGGGGGGAGCAGGACAGATTGGAGTAAGTGGTGCAGATAACCAATCGTCTTAGCCCAGTGCATAAGCCACACCTCTTCTGTCCTGTAGAGGATGGTTCGAACCCCAGGGGGGGTAGAGATACACCGAACGTCCCGAAACCCCTTTTATGCGAGAGAGAGAGAGAGAGAGAGAGTGAGAGTGGGACGCAGTGGGAAAGGAACGGAGAGGGGAGAGAGAGAGAGTGGGGCACAAGAGAGAGAGCAGGAGAGAATGGGAGGGAGAGAGTAGGAGAGAGACCCACAGAGCAAGAGTCGGGGGCTAACCGGCGCAAAGGGAGGGTGGTGGGTTCGAGCTGACCAGGGTGTACCACTTTTCAAGATATTCTGTGGGTGAAAGTTCCTTCCCACGTGAATGTGGAAGGTAACGAGCAGGCCGACACCCTGGCTAACAATGGTAGACTCAGCAACCCCCTGTACCCAGCTCGGAAGACCCCCAGGGTCCAAGCGGCAGGGCAACGCGCCAAACGGGCACGCCAGGTAGCGGCTCGGAGTCCCCCCCCCCAGGGTGTGTCCCCCCCGCGCCCAATCGTACTGAATTTTGAGCAGTGTATTGCTTCACCAGGACCAAGAGAGGAAACCCCGGATGTCCCTTCGGATCAGGGGCATGAGAGTGATGTGTGGCTGCAATTGGGTTTAGTTGAGATGCCAGACAGCCCGAGGAGCGAGGAGTCTACGCACAGCCACCTGTCGAGTGTTCCCACAGTCACCAATCACTCGGAAGGGCCGGGGACCCCCACAACCCCATTTTGTGACAGGATCACGCATACAAGGGGGGGGGGGGGCGCAGCCCTTCAACGTCCTGCAGCGAGCACGGATCCACAGAGACCCAAACCCCCCCACCGGCGCCTGACACCGCATACAACGGGGACGGGAATCGGAGCCCCTCGACCTCATGCAGTGAACGGGGTTTTTCCTAGGGCACTTTGCTTTTGGGTTGTTGTGACGCTGGGCACCATACTTGGTTTTGTTCATTGTGATGCCCTATTTGACATGACAGGTGCCTTATGTGTTTGGCGCTGGCACACGAAGGTTATATGTTATGCTATCAGGCTTGGCAGCTGCCGCCTGCTCCCAGTGTGCACCCGCTTCCAGGAAGCGGCATGTCCGATGCTCGTGTACATATCAGGCTGTGTCTTAACGACTGGATGTAGCATAGCAGTTGATTGTGGACAACACCTGGAACATTGGCTGGAATTGCCTGGGCGGGGGCATCCACAAGCCTGAGCTAAGTGGGTACGGAGTCGGGTGTTTTACAAAAAAAAACGCGTTTTTTGTTTTTGTTTGTTTTTTTTGCCGTTTTCGGCCGTTTCTGGCCGCGGGTTGGTGTTTTTTCATGTTTTTTGGTGTTTTTTTGTTTTTTCATGGTGGCATCAGGTACAAACGCATCTTGTGGTACCAAGGAAGCATTGTTTTTTTAATATTTTTGGCATTCCTTGTTTCTCCGACGTCTCTTGGCAGAGAGGTTTTTTTTGTTTTTTTCCCTCATGCATGACGTACCAAGTAGTTCTACAATGGGGAACACACATGTGCAATTGTGCATCTATGATGAAATGGGAAATAGAGGTGTAATGGGGGCCACACATATATAGGAGATGTGGGGTTTGGGATGTTACGTCCATATGTCATGGCATGTGTACGTGCAATCGGCGATCACATAGCAGATAGAGATGCAAAGGAGGTGACAAAAAGAAAGTAGATGGGATGTGGGCTCAGGGATGTCTGGTACGGGATGTGGGACATAGGATGTGTGATGTGCATTGCAAATACGTAGAACATGTCCGTTGTTTCCCCTTCTTGCTAGCGTATGTTTTGTTGATGCCTGGCGTCTGGGTGAAGAAAGACGTCGAGGGCGCCGAGTGGTCCTTCCATAAATCCGTCTCGGCCGCCGCTCGTTACCTGGGGGAGCAGGGTGTCAAGTTGCATGACGCCCAAGTCAGCCGGGAGGCCAAGCGCAATGGTGCCCGCGACGGCTGGCGTTTCACTACTGACCTGAACACGGTAGCCCCCCGTAATGCCACCGTTGCTGCAAAACCCCGCGCAGCACCATCCATCCCCAGCGGTCTTGCCGGTGCCAACCGCGTTTGCGGTGCTTGCGATAGTGAGTTCGGAGGGCACCTTAAGAAATGCGTTTCCTGTGGCAAGCAGACCCATGAACTATGTGGTACTATTGTTGTACAACACAAGTTCCACTGCTACATGTGTGTGTGCCTAGTCTGTCACTGTCTGGCCCTGAGGTACAGTGTGCCCAATGCACGCGCACCGCTCATGCACACTGCACAACCACAGTTGGTGACGCAGTTCATTGCAAGGCTTGCGCCTCTCCACCACCACCACCACCAAACCGAGGCCAGCGGCGCCTGTTTCGCCAACAATGGCAAAAGGGGCGGCCGTGGTTGCAATACATCAACGACCTCATGCACTCCGCTGCTTGTCGGATGTACCCCCAGCCTGGTGGCTCCCCTGAATGGGCCCAGGGCACTAGCAACTTCCGTGCCTCAGCCGTGAAGAAGCATGATCGCTCCGGTCCCCACCATGTTGCACTGGCAATGTGGGTATCCAATGGTCAGAAGTCCTCTGCCTTAGGGACCCTGCCGCCACACGTACGCGACGGCGTCCTGACGGCGTTCCGAGCGGTGTACCAAGGGGAGAAGAGCGGGGGTTACCTGCAGGACTTTCCTCGGGATTTGTCTATGATCGAGCTCTCTGGTCGCAATGTCCTTCCGGGCTACCGTCCCGGTTCTCTGCCCGTGGCATTCTTGCGGCCATAGCAGTGCCCTTCCGCAACACCCAAGGAGCCATCATCCAGAGTGCCGAGTTTTTGGCTCTTGCTTCGGATTCGGCCACAGACAGGGCCGCCCACAAAGCAGAGCTAGTCTACTACCGGACCATGTTTGAAGGAAACCCTCGCACGGCGTTCCTGTCATGTAAGGCCTTGCCAAATGGCACGGCCTCCGGAATCTTCTCCTCGTACAAGCGTGCCTTTACCGCTGCTGGTTTGGAGGTTACCGATTGGATCCCCAAGCTGGTGTGGTATTGTGCTGACGGTGCCATAGTTATGCAAGGCCGGCAAGAGGGTGTGTATTCCCCCTCCGTGACCTGCAGCAGGAGATTTCTGGATGGTCGGTGGTGGTGCCGATCCATGCGAGCTGCACGCGCACAATATTTCGGTTTGTTCGGTGCAGTATTATTGCTTTGCGTTGTGTTTGCCTGTGTGGGACATGTGTTGCTTGCCACGAAATAATAGTGACCATCCAGAGGGCACTAGAGAAAAACAGTGACCATCCAGGGTGAAACAGGAGACAACAGCGACCAAACAGAATACACCAGGGATGACAGTGACCATGCAGAGCGCACTAGGAAAAAACAACAAACATCCAGAGTGCAACAGAAAACAAAAGGAAACAACAGCAACCATTTCAAAATTACAGTGACCATTTACAGCACACCAGGAAATAAGGGTGAGCATTCAAAACGCAACAAGAAATAACAATGGCCATCCACAGCGATGTAGGAGGTGACGGCAGTCCTTGGGCAAACCCACCTAAAAAACACCCTGGCTGCCGGAAGACATCAATTTGCAAACACACAAGCAGGAACAATTGAAAATGGTGGGAAAACGCCACTTCGGGTCACAAGGCCGAAGCAACCAATTTGCAACACAGTGTTGTTTTTCTGCTTTGTGTTGTTGATTGGTTGAGCTGTTGAGTGACACCATGCTATGAACCCTTAAAAAACATGTTAATTGCCCTGGGAAATACATTTGAGGTCATAGGGATGCAGAAAAACAACATTTTGGGTGAAAAAAAAACACAAAAAAACGGTATTTTTTTTTAAAAAAAAACACCGTTCAGGGTGTCTGGGTGTCGCCGGGGTCCGTGACACCCGTTTACCTCATCCTTGGGCATCCAGTAACTGTGACCGACCATGATTGAGCCGAGAGAGAGAGAGAGAGAGAGAGTGAGAGTGGGACGCAGTGGGAAAGGAACGGAGAGGGGAGAGAGAGAGAGTGGGGCACAGGGGAGAGAGCAGGAGAGAATGGGAGGGAGAGAGTGGGAGAGAGACCCACAGAGCAAGAGTCGGGGGCTAACCGGCGCAAAGGGAGGGTGGTGGGTTCGAGCTGACCAGGGTGTATGGGACGCCAAGGCAGCACAGAGCAGTTAAATGGTGAAATAACAGGGCGCCGTTGCGCCCCTGGAGCACAGGTGAGACACGTCGTTACGTGTTGAAAAGCCGAAGCATGACAAGGGCCGCGAGAATGCGGCCCATGTGAGGGCGTTGGATGCGAGTGGGCATGAAAATGTGGTATGCGCCACACACAGTACAGCAACGATCTGTTGAGGTGTCTGGCAGTCGGAGCTTTTGTTGAAATGTTGAGACGCCTTAGCGCCACCAAAGGCGCCTTTGCGCCCCAGAGGTTCGGGTACGACACGTCCTCGCGTGCCAGAGAGCAAGTGCATGATAGGGGCACGACCTACAAGGCAAGGGTTAGAGACTAACCGGCACTGTGGGAGGGTGGTGGGTGCGAGCTGACCTCAGTGTCCAGAGCACCAAAGCCAAGGCACCAGCAACCACCTGGTGTGGTATAGAACTGGTCTATGCTGCAGTGCAGCAAGGATAACACTGAACAATGTGGTTATGACCATCCGCCTATGACACGGGGGCGTATGCGAGCCCAGTTTCCGTTGCCTCATGGCCCCCGAGTTTTGACAGATAGCTGGGGGGGGGGGTCGCATCAGGACCGTTGGTAGTCCCCCCCCCCCCCCCCCGTGGTTGGTGCCATGGTGCAAATAACCCATCGTCGTGGCCCAGTGGATACACCGCACCTCTTCTGTCCCGTGGAGGATGGTTCGAACCCCGGGGGGGATAGAGATGCACCAAGCAACCCGAACCCCCTTTTTTTGGGGCGCGGGAGAGAGGGAAAGAGACACAGAGTTAGAGAGAGAGAGAGTAGAGCACGGTGAGAAAGGAACAGAGAGGCGCAACAGTAGAGGATGAGCAGGGGAGAGCACGAGAGAATGGGAGGGAGAGAGTAGGAGAGAGACCCACAGAGCGAGAGACCGGGGCTAACCGGCGCAAAGGGAGGTGGTGGGTACGAGCTGACCAGGGTTCGGGCTGAGCAGAGTGGGTTCGAGCAGAGCGAGGTGAAAGGGACGCCACGGAGACACGGAACAGTCAAGAAATGAAAAAGCAGGGCGCCGTAGCGCCCCTGAGCCACAGGCACAACATGTTGTCACGTGTTGCACAGCCAAAGCACGACTGGGGCGGCGAGAGTGCGGCCCATGTGAGGAAGACGAAAGCAAGTAGGCATGAATGTGTGGGCGGCATGCGCATGCAACGTGGGGAGCAGACGTGGTATGCGCCACACGCATAACAGCAATGATTTGTTGAGTTGCCTGACAGACGGAGCGCATGCTGAAATTCTGAGATTCCATTGCGCCAACCAAGGCGCCATTGCGCCCCTAAGGATGGAGTTTGACACGACCTCACGACCTGCAGGGCAAGGGTTAGAGACTAACCGGCACTGTGGGTGGGTGGTGGGTGCGAGCTGACCTCGATGTCCAGAGGAACAGTGCCAATGCACAGCCAGCAGCCACCTGGTGTGGTACAGAACTGGTCTACGCTGCAGTGCAGCAAGCAAAACACTGAACAATGTGGTTATGACCATGCGCCTGTGACACGGGGGCGTATGCGAGCCCAGTTTCCGTTCCCTCATGGCCCCGTGGTTGGGCACCTCTGTGGTGATAAACAATGGCGAGTGGGAACATTTGCAAGCTTTTGTCAAACCGCTCACACGCTTCAATGCCCCATTGGATCGGTGTGGTGCACCGCACACATGTGCTAAGGTGCGGTTAGCGGGCACACACTGCATCTGAAGACACAGCAATGGTGTTGCATTTTGTGGCTACTGTCCATGCCATGCCCAAGACGTGACACACACCATGTGCATCATATTTATCATTAAATAGTCAGCACCAGTGCATACCACAATGTGACCAGCCCCATGCATTGGCATTGCTGCGAAGAGGATTACCAGGTAGCACATTCGCACAACGCGGTGTTGGCAACAATTTGTGCACTGGCAAGTACTGTTTGGCATGTTTACACAGTCAGAGTGTCCCTGCTAAGGTGCTCCTACAGCTCTCCCATGCTGTGGTGAGCGGAGGATGGCAAGGTGGTTTCGAAGGTTTAGGCGAGCGGCAAGTGGCTCGGGGGAACTCTTCATCTAAACTGGAAGAAATATCCCTGGCCGGCTACTCGGGTTGGTTTGAAGCTATGCGGGTGATACGACAGGGAGCTTATCGCTACGAGCTAGATCACAGGGAAACAGGGTACACTTAGCTGCATGTTCTGGTCCATGAATCCTCTCTGCAATGGCTCCCCCCTGCTGCCTGGAGCTTCCTTAAATCCAAAGGACTCACACCTAAGACGGCCTCCTCCGCCTACTCTCTCCTGGTTTCATACGCCGCTACTGAAACATTAGACAGGACAGGTACCAAAGTGCTGGCGAAGCTTAAGCTGGCACTGGCAGACCCCTTTGCGTCGGAGATCCGACACAAACGACAGGACATCTGGCGATTGGTCAAACAACTACAACACAAACGACGCCTGCTCTCTCTACGTGATCGGTATGGGGTCATCCTCCCGGATGCCCCCGCTATTGCAAAAGAAATCACGGATGTCTGGTCTTGAACCATGGCATCCACAGGAGCCTCCCCCACGGAGTGCAAACTCTATCTGCAACAGTTCTTCGGCAGGTGAGTCACTGTTGACATCGCCAAAGCGCTGATGCACCCGTTATCAGTGTGCCTGCTTGAAACCGCACTTGAGCTTTGAACACAACTTCTTCTCCAGGATTCGATGGATTCCAATTTTGCATATACAAACGTTTCAGTTCCTTTTTTGCACCACGCATGCTGTCCATTGTTCAATTGGCATTGGAAAAAGGGTCACTTGACAAAACCTGGAGCTTGGCGCTCCTCAACCCAATCCCCAAGGCATTGCGGATTGTCAAGGCCGACGAACTCAGACCTCTGGTGCTACAAAACACGTGCCACAAATGGTTCGCAGCTTGCATTGCATATCAGCTTAAGGATTTAGTCAGCTACATCACACCCATCCAGCAGAAGGGGTCGCTCAAAGGGCGCTTCATTTTTGAACATTTGTGGGAAGCCTTTGGCAGTTGGAGCGCCATTGACTCTGGTGCTTTCACTTTTATTGACTTCTCCAAAGCCTTTGACTCAGTGTCACATGTTTTTGCACAAACATTTTTTTGAAATGTTATGCATCCCGGAGCCATATGTTACCATTCTGATCCAACTGTTCAGGGCCTCCTGTACCTGCGGCTCACTGGTGGCTAAGTGGAAATGTGAAGTTGGGGCTCATTTGGGGCTCAGTTGTGCATTGCTATGTCTTTGTGCTTGTTTGTTGTGCGTTTTGCATGCTAGGTAATATGCATTTAATGTTTTTAGAAGTTTTAGATACTCACTTGGTCAATGTTCAAGGGGGGGTGTACTTTTTTTGGCGACGGCTCAGTTGACTGAGCGCCCGATTGAGCCGTCACTGAGCCGTCACTGAGCCGGCTCACTGAGCGCTCAGTGAGGGCTCAGTGAGAGCTAATTGGGGGCTCACTCAGAGGGTTCCCCCCCCTTTCCGCCTCTCCTCTGCCCCCCTATCCGCCTACCCATCCATTCCTTCTCGCTCCCATAGGTCCTCTCTTTCACACCATGTCTAATTTTGTCCCAGGCCTGGAACCGGCAGCTTCAAAGGCTCTCGCGTCTTTCCTTAGTCGCCCCCGGGTACCTACCGCTTTCACAGAGGCAGCGTACCCGGGGGTGCCTTCGACGGACCCAGAGCCCTTGAAGCTGTGGGCCCAGCAGCTCCCTGCCCCTTCCCCAGAAGTGGTCCACATCAACGTGTCCGATGTGACCCTTCTTGGAAAGAGCTGGATGCACTGGTGCAACCAAATGTTGCGCCAGGTGCATCCAGCTCTTCGTGCCGTACGCTTCCGCTTTCGTGTGGCTGCTGTCCAAGATTTGGTACAGCAGTCCTCAGGAAAGCTGATCGGTACCCCCCACGAGTTCGGGACACGGGTTCATGACACCAAAGATCTCCAACACGGTTGGACTTCAGATCTTGGTGTCAGCCACGTGGCACCCAAGAAGGGACTCCTTGAGCCCCTGCCTTTCGGGGTCGGGGTGGTGTCAGGGGAATGGTGGGAAAGCCTTTCGGCTTGTCCCATCATTCCTAAGTGGTGCCATGTGGTGCCCGACTACACCACCCAGCCTTGTACAGGACCAAGGAGCCCGTGTTCCTCCGCGGTGCCGCCTCCCCTCCCCCCTACATCTCCCTGGCTGCCCCGGTGTTCTCACATGAACTCCCGGCTCGTGACCTTGAGTCGGATGAGTCCTTGTGCGACTTGGGGCTCCGGGTGGTTAGGGGGGCGGTAGAGGCCAAGGAGTGCGAGAACTGGTACCGCATTCTCGTCGACTCCTGCGGCACCCAGCCGGATGCAATTTGGGATCTGCTGTCCAATGCACACTCTCGCGAGGAGTGCTTGGCTGATCCCAAACTGCCACGGCGCTGGGGTACTCGGCCCGGCAAGCTTATCTCTGTGTTGGGAAGGGACCCCTTGCAACGGGCTAGTCAGCAGTGCAGTGCTCGCTGGCCCGAGATGAGGGGTCTCTTCCCAACGCAGTGGTCGGCACTTGCCGCCGGGGAAGATGCTAGGGAGCAGACCTGGCATACTGACGTTGATAAGTTGCCAGGTACGCTCCCTAGCATGGGTGAGCTGCCCGACCATCTCTCAATGATGCTTGTCCTCTCGGACAAGTATCATTTAGAGGTGCACTTGGGCAGCCACCCGGGTGACCATGACGCTCTGCGGGTCGAGACCTTCGAGTTTCAGCGTGTGGACATGGTTCTCTTTGCCTCCACGCTGGGACATCGGGGTCTCGCCGCGCTGCCGGGGGTGGGGAAGCAGGTCGTTCTCTTCCGCTTCCTCACCCCCGACGAGCGTCACAAGTGGGTGGACGTGGAGCGGTTCATCCTTGACCCTCCGCCAGGGGCCAAGGATGAGCTGGCTTCACGGCCACGGGGAGACGGGCCGCTGCCCAACCCCAGGGCTATCAGCCACTGGGGGCAGTACTTCGCCTTCGGCGAAGGACTGCAGGGCGCGGTCGGTCTGCCGTGGTTTGAGCAGCCGGACGACTGGCTGGCCCCCGTGGGCCCGTCAGGCCCCGGCTGCCCATACCACCCGCTGCTGCTGGCCAGGCCTGCCCTGGACGCCGCCGACCCCATGTGCCACGTGTACGTGGAGGAAGGCGACGTCCTGTGGACAAGCGGGCCATCATGGCTCGACCTGGGTAACAGTGGACCCGGGGAGGCCGCCATGCTGCAGTAGTATTGGGCCCCCTGCTCCCGCCCCATCTCCGCACAGCAGGCTTTGCTGCTCGGCTTCTCGTGGCATCGCGGGCCGGAGAAGCGGTGTACAAGGAGCGATGCGGGCGCCGAGGTCCCGCTTTTGATGCGCTGCATCTGCAGCGGCAAGGTGTTACTCCCTTCTCCCCCTGCCCTGCAGGGTTCACACCGGGGTGTTGGGAGGAATATTGGTAGGGGGCGCGACAGGGTGGTGGTGGGGTGCACCAGGGTGTTTGGAAAGGTGGGTCTGGGGCTGTGGGCCTGTGGGGCTGTGGGCTGGCAGGGGGTTCTCTGTGTGCCCCACGAGCGGGCTTAACATGTGCACAGGGTGCCCCACGAGTGGGCTTAACATGTGCAGAGGCTGGCCAGCGCGTGGGCCTCCTGCACAGGCCGTGCCAGTCTGCTGCTGGCCTTTACGGGGCTCTATGGGGGCCTGTACGGGCCCTGTGTGTGGCCTGCATGGGGCTGTGCTCAGGCGGCTCCAGCATCCTGCCGCCAGTTGCAGTTGCCAGTTTGGAGGTGCAACTGAGACCTGACTGAGCCGTCTGGTGCGCTCAGTGAGCGCTCACTGGGCCATTTGGCGCGCTCACTGAGCGCTCACTGCGCCATTTGGCGCGCTCACTGAGCGCTCATTGAGCGCGCCAAATGGCTCAGTGAGCGCTGAGTGAGCCCAATTAGCTCTCACCGACGGCTCAGTGAGCTCTCAGTGGGGGCGGCGCGAACGTTGACTCTGTGCTTTGCTGCTGTTTGCATCTTTATTTTAGGAGCCCCCCCCCCCCCCCTACATTTGCAGGTTCATTTCCCCCTGCACGAGCCTTTGGTTGATGCAAACGGCAGCAAAACACAGAGTCAACGTTCGCGCCCGGTAACGTTCGCGCCGCCCACCGAAGGTGCCAGCAGCTCCTCACGACCACCGCTACTGGCAACGCGACGGCAACTGCAATTGGTGTCAGCGATGCAGGAGCCGGTGCCAGGGGCATCGGGAGCGGAGCCCGCGATGGTGACAGCCGCGGACGAGAGGGCAGCGGCGGTTGGCAAGGCTCAAGGGCCGGTGGGCCCATCACTCGCCGACCTGGCCATCGAGTCCCCGGTCCCTTTTCCCGTGGTGCAGCCACCCCGGGCCAGTGATGTACGCGCGGGCTACTTGGGGCTGTACATTGCCCCGGTCAACAAGCAGCCCGCACCGGCGTACCTCCTCAACAGGACGGTGAACGTGAAGGGGGTACCGCGGCACTCCACCGAGAGGTGGTATTGGAGTGTCACCCTCAACGCGGTCACCGCCGCGCAGCAAACGACGGCCACCCAGATGCACCTGCCGTGCAGGGTGACCCTGTCCGAGGATTGTGGGCTTGTGGCAGGGGAGGGGGGATTTTTTGTAGCCCGCTTTGCCTACCGGCTGGGGTCCAAACACTGGTGCTTGGACCTAGCCGTGGGGTCGGAGGAGGGGGGGTTGCTGGCGCGCGCTGGCTCAATTGCTTTTAAGCAGGTGCTGTCATGGGACGTGCAGGGGGAGGGGTTTTTCTCGGAGGCTTGGCACGCCATGCGTGGCCACGTCTCCACCTTCCGTGCCAGCGCTCTGGGGGGGGACGTCATCGACCCAGAGGTGGTCAGTGATGGGGAGGTGACGGATGGGGGGAAGAGTGATGGCGCCCGCAGTGATCGGAGTGCCCGCAGTGGGACCGCAAAAGGAAAAAAACAGGCTGCCAAGGACAACAACCCCCCCGCCCCCCCCAAAAAGCTGGCGGGCAAGGGAAATGCAGCCGCACCTCAGAAGGCGGCTCTGGGGAGCCCCCTTCGTGAGCCTGGGTCACCGGGCACTGTGCCCATGATCGTGTATCGGGAGGCATGCCGCGACCGTGACCAGTTCCGCCAGGAGCGGGATGCTGCCCGTCTGGCAGCGGAAGCAGCCACCCGTCTCAAGGAGGAGCTGGACACGGTCAAGCGGCAGCGGGACGACCTGCAGGCCAAGCTCGTGGACGCTGAGCGCCAAGGGGCTGCCACTGAGGCACGCCTGGAGGTGCTGCAGCGGTCCAAGGGCTTGAAGCACATTGAATGTGGGCCGGGGGCTGCATCCCCCTCCTAGTCAGGGGTTCCGGTTGCACCCCCCGCCACCTACAGCGCGCAGTCCATGCAATTCCTGGCATCGGGACTGTTGGAGTACGCCCACTTGGCCACGCGGCTGATGGCCGACGCCAAGTCGTCGTGCCAGCAGCTGCAGACCATTGCGGGGCTGGCTCGAACAACCACGATGCCGGACCTGAGCGTGGACAGCCTGCCGAAGGTTGAGGCGGAAGTGTCAACCCGCCTGCAGAACGCCGACCGCCGGTACCGGTCGAATGTGGTGGCGGCTGCTCAGCAGCCTGGCTGGGAGCCAGACCCCGTGGTTGGCAGTCCGGGTTCTCTCCCTGGAACTGCGGCTCTGTGGTAGCCGCTGGACCCCCACTACGTGGTTCGTATATATGTATGGTATATATTGTTGTTGAGCACTTCATGGTGCTGAAATTTCTTCTGGGGGGGCTGGGGCCACAGATTGCAGCGTGCTGTGCACTTCCTGCACCACTTTCTGCCCTGCTGTGTGCCTTTGTTTCACAGGTAAACGTGCCGTGATTGTGGCCGTGCACCAATTGCAGTTGTATGTTACTTTCAAAATATCGACAGAGCTGAAAATTTTTCAAGGCGGCCAGGGGCCACCACTTTCAGCTCTGATGTGCGGCTTTTTTTCACACAGGCCAGTGGCCACAACTTTCAGCCCTTTTGTGGGCCTGTGTTCAAGACCAGGGCCGACTCTGGCCCCTGTGGTATGTTAATTGCGCCCCTTTTTTTTTTCTTTCATTTTTTCAAGCAGGCCAGAGGCCACGTCTTTTGAGCCCTGTTATGGGCACGTACAAGAGCAGGGCAGTCCCGTCTGGCCCCTGCGGTATGTTCAGACCGCAAACAGTCCCTTTGAAAAAAGTATTGGCCTCTTGTGTGGTGCCTGTGTACTGCCTGTCTTTTGGTGTGCAGTGACTGAGAGGTAACTGAGAGCTCAGTGAGAGCTAACTGAGCGCTCACTGGGCTCACTGAACCATTTGGCGCGCTCACTGAGCGCTCAGTGAGCGCTCAGTGAGCGCGCCAAACGGCTCAGTGGGCTCTCAGTCGGGTGGATGGAATTGTTGGCCGCCACAAACAGGTGGTTGTGGGCAGGGGGTGCAAGGGGGATGTGCCACCTACCACCAGGGACTGGCGGCATCCCGGGGGGGTGGGGGGGGGCAAACACCCTGGCGGCATCCCCGGGGGGGGGGGGGGGGGCAAACACCCTGGCGGCATCCCCCGGGGGGGGGGGGGGGGATGGGACAAACACCCTGGTGCAACCCCACTACCCCAACCCGACGAAGAGTGTGAATCCTGCAGGGGCAAGGGGGGGGAAGGCTAGGGACAACAATCAAGGGGAAACAGGTGGGGGGGGATAGCAAAGAGATGTGAAAAGAGGTAAGTGTGCCGCAAGCACGGGGACTGCATGTGGCAATACACCTCTACCACAGGTCCTACACAAAATGCCACCTAAGCGTCCCTTTTCCTTGTTGGGAACACAGCGCCAGCGCGCAACCCGGATTGAGCATCTGGAGGCCGCGGTGGCGGCCTCCCTATGTGAGGAATATCGGGCCGAGCTGCAACCCGATGGTAGCATACTGCTAGTCCCTGAGGACTATAGCCGGCCCACGGACACCAATCCCGACATCAAGTCGGAGGCCTTGCGCGTGCTGTGGCGGATGCGTAGTTCACAGATGTTGCGCCGCGACATGGCCTACCTGCTGCCCGACCTGGACAGCACCGTTAGCTGGGCCGACGTGGCCCCGTGGCTGAAGCACCTCAGCCAACCTGCTAGCCGGCGGGTTTGTATCCTTGAGGGGGAGTATGAGATGCAAGGGGCGTACTGCAATATTGCTGAGCGGCTAGCCCTGCTCTATGAAGCGCGTGCCGTACGCACACCGGAAGCCTTGCAACCGGGCGAGCAGCACAACACCTGGGTGACCATCGGCGTTGACGGCACCAACCGGTGGAATCGTGCCTACGTGCACTGTGCAGTGGCTGCACCGGGTTGTGGGCCCACAAAGCTTGCTAGCTGGTGGCTGTTCGAGGGTAGCGAGATGTGGGCCACGGTGTACAGCATGCAATCGGAGTGTGACTTCGATACGCAGCTCCGCGCTGCTACGGCCCTGCAACTGCCGCATGCGGATGGGGTGGCGCGCAGCCCCCTATTCTTCGTCCGGGCTGATGGCAAGGCCCACATCATGCTGGCCGGCGGGGACAGCTTCACCAAGAAGAGCCCCAGGGCCATGGTGTGCCACTGCTGCGGGGCAAACAGTGAAACGGTTTTGCGCAAGTTCGGGGGACAAGAGGTTGCCCTGGAAGGAATCAAGGGACATGTACGGCTGACCGGGGTGTTTCGTGACATCCCGGCGGACCGCCGCATTCCTGACTTCGGTGCGCATGGAGTCATGCGTGTTGCCATTGCGGGGGTCAATGGAATTGTGCGGGGGCTGGTGACCCATGGAGGGGTATCGAGGAAGAGTGCGGCCACCATGGTGCAGGGGGTTGTAAACGGGGCACGGAAAGTGGCCCGCACGGTGCGGCCTGGAAAGTGGGGGGCGGACAAGGCAAATGCCAAAGGACAAGTGCGCATGGAGTTGGGGGCTGCTGCGCACTTTGTCAAGGCCCGGCTGTGGGGCCCACTGTTGCAGCTGGTTGCACCAGTGATTGGGAACCATCAAGTGGGGGGCAGGCCATGGGTTGATGTGTGCACGGAGTGGTGGGAGGCGTTTGCGGCCATGGCCGAGGTGGCCTGGAAGGACGACTTTCTGAGTGGTGCAGAGCAACGTGCCTTGCTGCAACGCCAATGGACCATGGGGGCATGGCACCTTGACCTGGGATGGGGGAAGACCTTGTGGACGCACATGTGGGTTGACCACATGTATGCGTATGTTGCACGGTGGGGGACCATTGCAAGGTTTAGTTGCTTTGCATTGGAGGGCAGCCATGTGCGACTGAAACAGTTGCTTAGGAATAGTGGGGGGGTTAGCTTGCTGAACGATAGGTCCGGCTTGCAGTGTGTGGTGGATAACCACACACTAGATGATAACCTCCGCAAGGAAGGTTGGGAGGTGGAGAGTAGGGCCGTGACCAAGCAAAGGGGGTTCCAACGACGGTGCATGACTTGGTCACGTGCCCGGCGGGAGAGGAAGGGGAGAGAGAACATGGTGAGGAGGATTGTGGAACGTGCATTGCGACAAAGGACCAAGTAAGTGCTTATGATGGATGATTTGTGCCCGTGCATGTTAAGTGAGCCCTGAGTGAGCCCCCAATTAGCTCTCAGTGAGCGCTCACTGAGCCATTTGGCGCGCTCACTGAGCGCTCACTGAGCCCTCAGTGAGCGCTCAGTGAGCCGGCTCAGTGACGGCTCAGTGACGGCTCAGTCGGGGTGCTCAGTCAACTGAGCCGTCGAAAAAAAGAAACCCCCCCGGTGAAATCCTCTTGGCCTAGGGATTGGTATCCCTTTGGGGACATTCCAAAACCCCAACCCAACCCCGAAAGCCACAAGTTTTCACATTAAACCCCTTGAAAAACACCACTTAGCCCCAAATGAGCCTTCACTTTCTGAGTGTCTATTTTTTTTTCGTGTCTATTTTTTTTCGATGCCTTTCTTTGCCATGCCTGCCCGGCCTAATGGCCCTGCATTGTTGATGTCGCAAACACCACACGAGGGTTACCCCCCCAGGGGTCACGGCGATCGACTTTTCTTCGACAACAGCCTACTCGTCGCTTTCCGCCCCGTGTTCACAATAACGGATTTCCTACTCCCATCATCAACTGCGATCAAATTTCAACTCAAACACTCCCTGTACCAACTTTTCTTGCCCTTGGATCATTACATTTTCTGGAGACTGGCTGTTACGGCCTCCCGAGACGAACTGTACGACATGATGGCAGATGCAAGCGACGTCCAACATGAACGCCCATCTCAGGACGAACAAGCAAACCACTTGGAAATGTCCACGGACAGCGCCTGCAGCGAAAGCCTACTCAAGTTCCACCGGAACTGTGAGAATAGATCTATTGATTTCTGCATGGGAAAGCACGAAGAAATGAAAAGAGACTTCCAACCCATATGGATCATTATGGCATTCGCCGGGGTACAGAAAATCGGTTTCCACCACTACCACATGGGTATAGTGCTGCTCCCGAAAGAGTACAAAGGCTACATGTTCCAAGAAGCCCTAGCACAGTGCGCCTTTCGACACTTCCACCCAATCCTGGAGGCACAAAACCATTCCTTTCGCGACGACGAGTCACTGCCCCCACTGGAAGGCACAGAGGAAATGGATTTCGAATACTGAAAGGCTCATGCTTGGTACTGATGGCAGGTCAAGACCATCAACTCCTCAAAGGGCTCACCACAGGAAGCCCAGACACCTCCCTCCTTCCTCCTCACACCCCTCGATAGAGCTGCCTCAGCAGCCACCAAGCAACAGCAAGGGACGGCCCGCATCGACACCACCGCCCCTCGCGACACGCTTCTGCCCACCCCAGACGGGAGAACCGAATGCAGCGGCCCTCCCGAAAACGCGAAGTCCAATTCGGCTCCTGTGCCAGTGGTTGCTCTGCGGCACGGAGACATTGGCACCGCCTTCCCTCACCTCGCTGCATCAGCTATTTGCTTTCTATTGCCAATCGATGTCCCACAGCCGAATGAGTGCACGGGACTTCATCCGCGCTAATGCCACACCCAAGGACGAAGCACTCATGACATACGAATCAGAGCAAATCTGCGCCTACGCCGACTTGGAAAATGCAGACTTCATTCTACAGTCTAAAAGATACATCCACAGTGGTTTGGACCCGAGCACGCCCTCCATGCTGCTGAATTCCGCTCAAAAACTGGACTCAGTGGAAAACGCTACAGGGGTATTCAAAGGAGAAAAGCCATACATTGTCATTGCAACAGAGCTCATCAACTTGGACGACGCCATCACACCAGGTGAGCACCTAATTCGCATGCTGCCCACCCTTGGAACGCTAGCGTACGTGGTGTTCGATCTCGAACCAAAGCAACTAGTATATGATGGTTTGAAGCTAGCAGAGAAGCTGCCCTGGAATCTGGACAGGATACTTCTCACCGACAGAAAAATCAGCTCCGTCGCCACGGGATTAAACAAGCAATGGTTTGCATGGGTCCTATTCTCCACACACATCAGCAGGCACTCTAACCGTCAACCCCGCTTCAAGTCACTGGGACTACAAACGCCAGGCAGAAGCCCGAACGACCAGCTTTTCCAAGAACCAGAAATGCCGGAGGATCTCTATGCAATTCACGCACATAAGTCGTGGATCGAGTCGGCGTATGATCTGCTCAAACTCAACAAGCACACCGCTTGTGAAAGTTCTGGGAAAGATGGAAAAGACACACGCCTCTTCTTCGCCAACGTGGACTCTATGATACTGAATGAGGTAGTGGACAAGTTCGGATCGCAGCCACACTTTGCAATAATGTCTATTCCATGGCTGGAGGCTGATGATTTGGGGAAAATGCACCAGGTATTGGAAATCTTTACCACCAAGGACAAACGTAAACAATTGGGTCCACATCTGTTTGCCACTATAATTGCTCCCTTCTGGGAAGATGGTTCCTGCCTCAAACCAGACTCCGGTATCATGCTGCAGTACCTCAACGCCTCAAAGTTGCGCATGGGTGTTACCACCGACATGAAGAAAAAAGTGTGTGCGCAACTAAAATCATTTGAGAAGGCGGGTATCACTCTGAAGGAAGAACTGACTGGAGATCTGCTGAATGGGTATGACTCTGACGGAACAAGCTCCACAGTCACTGCCTCATGGTCGACAATAACCACGGTGTATCTGATCGGGGTACCCGCCTATTGGAGAGAGATCCAGGTCAAGGAAGTGCTAGGCGGCAAGCACAAGCAAGAAATGGTGCTACACAGGTCTGCATTTAACGCCGGTGAGATGCACCTAGCCACTTGGAGAATTCAAACACCAACGGCAGACGATCTTATCGGAACCGTGTTCAAAACCAAGGATGGCCGTAGGCACCTGACGGTTATCAGCAACGAGGATTTCCAGTCCAAAAAACGCATGGCCCGAGGGAAGTCGGCAGCGGCGGCTAGAACACCACAGCAGCAACCCAACACACCCGCAGTGAGTATCTCCTTTGCTAAGCGGAAAAGGGATGAGCCAGGAAAATGAATCCGACCCAACAAACTGCTCCCTTGAATAAGATAAGACTGCTCCCACCTGCATCCAAAACACGCCTTGCGGTGTTCAATGCCAATGGAATCTGCGCAGAAGTAACCTCTTCTGGTCAACGGAAACGACGCGTGGACTTCATCACAAAATTTTTAGTACAAAAAGAGGTCTCCGTCATGGGGATACTGGAGCACCACCTCAGTGCGCCCGAAGATCTGATCCGTTTGCAGGAACACTTCAAAGCTTTCAACTTCCATTTTTATGCCCAACTCTCCCCACAGGGCAGAGGTGGTGCAAGCGTTGCCTTCAGGCAGGACTGGTCCATGCCATCACTCCCAGAGCCCATCCCCATCCCTACACACCCTGAGCTGCAGTCAAGAATGATGTTGGTCAAGTTACTTTCCCCCTTCGGGGCCTGTTACCCAATATTGGTGGCCCACTTCCACCATGAGGCCAAACTGAGGCAAGCGCAATGGACAGCCCTACATCAATTTTTTGTCCACAGACAGGACAGGATTATACTATTGGCAGACCATAATTCATTCATCCTGCCCCACAGAGATGTTGCCTGCCCCCCGCAATCCATTGATTCTGAGGTGACTGCAGCTAGAACAGTCGAGACCCAATTCCTAGCCACCAATGAACTGATGGACACCTATCCATTTGTGCATGAAGCCAAATCGGTGTCGGCACATTTGGAAGGATGGACTTGGGGCTTCCCTGCGGCAACACCAAACAAACCACCGGCCGGGAAAAAACGCAAACACAGTCATACGACACAAGACGCACCACAAGTAAAACCACCCCCAAAACACCAAAGGACCACGGCGACGCCACCAGCCAACCACACACACGGCACAACAGTAAAGGACCGCAGAAGGCGCATTGACAGAATCCACTTCCCGACTGAACTCTCTGAGTATGTTACAGGATGCTATCCTCTATTCCTAGGCGCCTCCGACCACAAGTGTGTCTTAATGACAATGGACCCACCGCCGCAATCGAACACTGCAAAGCGCACCCGCTGCCCGACAAATTTTTTGCATAATCAAGAACTGGTCGACACACTGAAAGCAGAGGTGATGGGGTTACGCTCAGAGGGCTTCTGTTGGTGGAAGGACGCACAGCAAATCATGCGCACTGCCATCAACTACGAGAAGCACCACAACCCCTCGGGTTTCACCAACATACAGGCACTCGTCATGGAGTGCTCCACTACACATATCTCGCCACTGGCATGGGATCATTTGAATGACCTGGGCTGCCACCCACCAGACCCCTCCTCTGCCTATTCTATGTTGGTGATGTTACAGGCTCAGTCAGAGGGTGAACAGGCCAGGGAACAGGTACAGCGACAACTGAAAGAAAGTCTTGACACAGCCAACACGGCAAAGGACAAGTCAAGAGAGCTTTGGAGACTCCTCCAACAACTCAAAATAAAACGAAAGCTCTCATGCTTGCGGACAACCACCGGCCAGTCCCTACACTCAGCTGACGCAATCGCCCACGACATCACCAGCAAGCTGAAGTCTACCATGCAGGCCACTGGTGCCTCTGAGGATGCATGCCGGCAATATCTGCACCCCTTCTTTCATGGCAAAAACACACAGTCACTATTCCGCATGCTCACGAAACCGATAGATCTAGATCTGATTCAGGCAGCCCTATTGTCTTTGCATCCCACGTCTTCCCCAGGAGAAGACGGTTTTACGGCACAAGTGTACCGTTCCTTTCTGCATGAATTTGCGCCTGTCATGTTGCGTATTGTCACACAATTTTTGGTTGATGGCACACTGCCGCAGCAGTGGACCACAGCGCTACTCAATCCCATCCCCAAGGGCTCAGGTGTGCCCACAGCAGGTGATTTACGACCGCTGGTACTCCAGAACGTGGCACTGAAATGGTTGGCAGCATCTATTTCTCTGCATCTCAAAGACCTCATCATCTATTTAACCCCACTTGAGCAAAAGGGCTTCATCCGCGGTAGATACATGTTTGATCATTTGTATGAATCTTTCGGCTCCTGGAGGCATTACCCAGAAGCAGCCTTTCTCCCTATAGACTTTTCCAAAGCTTTTGACAGCGTTACGCACACATATTGCTCTGTCTTCTTTCAAATGATGGGACTGCCACAGGGATATGTTCCTGCGCTGCTTCATCTGTTTCAAGCACCAATCAAACTCCTCTTACCACGAGGAATCATGCATCTGCATGGATACTCCCCCACCTCAGGAGTCAGGCAGGGCTGCCCTCTCTCACCCATCTTGTTCTCGATGCTCATTTCACCAATAATTGCCCATTTGCGCTCACTGAACCACGACATCCGCTCACTTTTGTATGCAGACGATTTACTGATTATTCTACCTTTTCCCCAGCATCTCTGTGTGAAATTGATTCATGGAGTTCTGCACGAGCTTGCTCTCTTCACCAGGATCACGGGGCTCAGGGTCAATTTCGACAAGTCGGCAATTCTGTTGAAAGGCACATGGAACCTGCATCACAAATCACTCATCAACTCTCTCCCGATTGCCATCAAACCATCCGCTAAATACCTTGGGGTACCGTTAGGCAATGCGACACCCGAAGAGTCATTTGCTCCGGCACTGCAAAAGGCTCTCCACCGAGCGGTGCGCATGCAAGAATGGGGACTGACACTCCAGCAACGCATAGAACTACTCAAACAATGGATATTGCCTGTACTGACGGTACCAGCACGCGTCATCTTCCCCACAAAGGCGATCTGTGCCCAACTGGCGGACGTCACCGCATTGCACTCAAATTGAACCCGTGGGGCATCACTCTCCCCATCCTGGGGCTACCTGTATCGGAAGGGGGTTTCTCACTCATGCCCCCGAAATCTTTTTTGATGTGGCAACACGCCTCCATGTTTTTGCAGTACGTCAAAGAACCAGCGACAATTTCCAACATCCTAGCCGTTCCCTTCAAGCACTGGGCCCAGAGATACGGAGTGCACTGCACCTCGGCAACCCTTCCTTTCTTCAGCATGGGACCGGTTCCTTACAGCACCATGCCTACCATGGCCTTTGCCGCCAAGGCATACTCAGTCACCATGAATTTGGCTTCACCCACTCTGCCAGCAATAGAACCGGCCCTGCTACCACTGTGGCACAATCGCTTGTTTGCGAAGTCGTCAGGCAGGACCTACTACTCCCCATCGCTGATTCGTAAAAATGTGCTATTTCTCAGAGACATCGTCCAGAGTCCGGAATTGTGCGAAGCACTACCACACACGTGGAAATCTGTGTATCGATTGCACAAGCGAAAGCTGTTATTACTGCGCAGTTCCCCCCCTGCAGTACATCATGTGCCGAGCTTTTGGTTCCATTGGCAATCCTCGGCTGTGTCCAGGGAGCTAGCCAAGCCGAACAATTTCTGCACCAGACAATCCAGGGACACATGGAAGGCCCTCATGGCCCTACAGTTACCAGACACGGACAGGCATTTCCTTTACAGGGCATTATGGCGTAAACTCCCGACGGGACAACGCCAAGCAAGAATGAACCCGGGACAGGCCAACTGCCCTATTGATGGGGTGCCTGAAACCCACAAGCATCTCTGCACGGACTGCCGCTTTTTGAAAATTGCTTTTGACTGCATCAACAAGGCGTATGCGCCCATTGTGATTGAAGGCAACCCCATCTCTTCTGTGTCCGCATTGGTCTGGGATACCCCCTCCCTTAGCTTGAGTACTGCGCCAGGACTTCTGGCCTGGTCGGCCATCGTGGTCAACTGGGGTCTGCGCACATCAGCCCGGATTAAGGGTTTCACCGTCACGTGGGAAAACTTCCTGACTGGCTGGGTGAAAAAACTAGCCACTTGGCAACAATACCCTCTGAGGTGGCTGCCCACTGCTGAGCTAAGTATATTTACGGACTGCGTCCTGCAGCTTTTGGAAGAGGGTAAGTTGGTTCACCCCAACCTCTCCTGTTCTGCTAATTTGCCGAGGCCACGACGCACGGGCAATAACGCCAAGATGGCCAGGAAACTGGCTGCAAAGCAAGAGTTTGCCTCCCAACTGGAGGGAATCGTGGCACAAGGGCTGACCCAGATGTATACGGACGGCTCATCAGAAAGGGTCCTGCCCATAGGGTATATTGGTGGATACGGAGTACATGTGCCGAACACACTGGATCTAGGGGCACCTATGCCTGCACACCTGCCTCAAACAAATAATGCCACTGAGGTGTACGCAGTGACACAGGGGCTAAAAATTTTCCCACAAGCAAACTTGGCCCTGATGACAGACTCTGCCTTGGTCTACCTGGGAGCCACCGGCGCAGCGCGAATCTGGAAAATCCGTGGCTGGCACGGATCACACGGCCCCATACTACACCCCGAGCTATGGGAAGAGTTGCTACAGCTCATCGCGGGCCACCAAGGTATACTGAGTTGGTACAAGGTCCCATCTCATGTGCAGATAGAGGGTAATGAACGTGCCAATGATTTGGCAGAATGGGGACGGCAACAAAACCCGCTATACCCTGAACCCCCCGGGGACAGAGAGGAGGGCAGGGCAAGCACGGAAGCGAACCACAGCAAAGTGATCATTTTTTCACACAAGCACCCATCCCCCCCCGAGCCCGCAGAACGTGCAGGTTCACCCCCACCCCCAGTGGTGCAAGAACCCTCGACACCGCCGTGTGCGACACTGTCCGCTCCCATGTCAGGCACACAGTCACATACACACAACATGGTGACACCCCTCGTGACACCTATTAGAATACCGGTCAGTGCCTCCCCATTGTGCAGAGATACACCCGCCCGCCTGCTTTTGAATGAGCTGGACCTATGTCTCATGGATGAACCTGTAAGTCATCAGAGTGGCTCTCTCTCTGAGACCACCGTGTCTTTCGCCTCCACAGAGGATTACATTCAGTCTCAGGCCTCGCAGGACAGTCTATTCACGGTATCAGGGAGTGAAAACCATTCGGCCCCGCGGCCAACCAAACGCAGGCATTTCAACACGCCTAGCCCGGTGCCATCAAGCCCCGCCTCAGTGGACATACACTCACACGGAACAACCATGTACTCACCCAGCATGCCGGCACGTTCCAACAGACAGCCTGTATACTCGCCGCGGCACCCAGCATCGCCTCTGGCGCCAGACACGCCCAATTTCTGGCACTGCTCGATTTGTGACACTGATTGCTCAGGGCACTCCCCACCAGAGTCACCTACCACCCCGGACTCTGGCTGTTTTGAGATGTAGGGGCCTTCTCCCATGTCTGAATGAACATGCAAGAAAGCACCTGATCGGCACTTGAATTCGTGGTGACGATAGGGTATGATGGCCTCTGTACCCCGTCACGCTAAACCCCTGATTGAGGTCCTCCCCATGCCCCCAAGAGGTCCCCCCCCGGGTGACCTTGAGCGCAGTCCAATTTGGCTCCGGTGCCAGTGGATGTTCTGCGGCACGGAGCCATAGGCCTGTACGACTATTGTGTCTAGTCACGATCATGTACGGGACGTCGAGTTCAGCTCAGACGTCAGCACAACCAGGTTGTGATTACTACATGCCCACGCTCACCCCCCCGCCAAGTGACGGCGCAGGACCACTGCCGCCGAGCTTGACTCGATTGTGCAAGTTTTGAACGTTTCCCCCCACATAGACAGTATGGGAGGCAGTGTGGTGTAGTGGTTAACATCGTCAACTGTCGTCACATAGATCGCCGGTTCGAACCCGGCCTGTAGCAGTGCTCCCCCCCACCGGCCTCGCCCGACCGGGGACTGGGGCCCCTCCCGTTGCTTTCTATTTTTTCTCACTGGCCTTAACTATTTTTTCCCCACTGAGCTGCTACAGCTCCCCCTTTACAATCATCAATTAGAAAAATGTGCCCAGGCGCCTGCAGCAGTGCGCCCCGCCACCGCCCACGCCCGATGGGAGGCTGCCACCCCACCCGTTGCTTGCCTTTGCCCGAGCCGCCGCTCCGCTTGATCCGCTTCTGGCAGCCCGGGCAGCGGGATTCGAACCTGGGACCAGCGAAGCTGGAGTCCAGGGTGCTTCCACTGAAGCACGGGGCACCTCACCCGCGATGGGATACCCCATACACACAGCCACATGGCACACATGCGTTTGCCACGCACCTTGATTTTTCTGGTAATGTACATAGATAGTGGAGCACCCCAACCAAGAAGGGGACACATGGAGCCTGTGTGATTGAACTGCACATGCATGCACTGACGTGAAGAACTTATGGTTGTACGACAGGCGGTGGTGGACGTCTGTACGTTTCAGCAAACCACCTTTATGGCCAAATGAGCCGTTTTAGCCCCAAATGAGCCCCAACTTCACATTTCCAAGTGAGCCGCAGGTACATCCATTGCTCTGGTCATCCACGGGTTGGTTCAACTAGATTCGCTCATTCAACCTACATCAGGGGTCAGGCAAGGATGCCCCCTTTCCCCCACACTGTTTGCGATGCTCATTTCACCCATCATTACCAAAATGCAGTCTCTGTCAGTGGAGGTCACTGTCCTACTGTACGTTGATGACCTCTTAATCATCATCTCGGGATCCCCCGAGCACACGGCATCGCTGCTTCGGCGGTGTTGGGAAGTGATGACTGAGTTTCAAGTCATCACTGGACTTAAGGTGAACCCCTCTAAATCAGCCATCCTCATACTAGGTGCATGGTCCGTAGCGGCAATCCAAACGGTCGCACTGGTCCCGCTACCCATCAAGAAATGGTACAAATACCTAGGGGTAAAGCTAGGGGACGTTTCTCCTTACGAAGGCTACCAGCCAGCCTTGCAAAAGGCCATTGGTAGAGCCTACGCCATGCAAAAGTGGGATCTCTCTTTGGATGAACGAGTAGCACTACTCCAGCAGTGGATCCTACCCTTGCTGGTCTTCCCCGCTAGGGTGGTCTATCCAACAGAGCAGGTTATTTCCTCGTTGCGCACTGTTTACCACATCGCTCTCAGACTTAACTCATTGAGTCTGACTGTGGATATTCTGTCCCTACCAAAAATCGAAGGAGGATGCTGCCTCCCCACCCCAAGATCTTTCTTGCTTTGGCAGCACGCCTCCTCATACGTGCATTTTCTACAACATCCTAAAGCTTTCTCTTCCGTAGTAAACAGTCACTTTACCAGGTGGGCAGACAAGATTGGACTGATCCCGTCTATGCGCTTCGTACCCTATTTTCAAATGGGCTCGAACGTCGTTTGGCAAACCATGCCCTTTTTGGGTGGCTGTGCCAGGGCACTGTCTTTGATCAGACAACCACACATGGTACCTACCCCTGAGATCTTGCCGTATGACCTCCCGCTCTGGCATTCAATTCTTTTTCGAAATGAACATTAGCAGTCCTACTTTTGCCCCCGATTAATTCGAGATGGAGTGCTGACCTGGGGGGGATTCCTGGAGGACGACACCTCACAGGCGCTTATTGCACCTTCCTGGAGATCCATCTACAATGTACCCAAACCACAGTGTCACGACGGTGACCCCAACCTCTTGAATCTTGATCTTTGGAGTTTCTGGACTAAATCAGGAGTAGGAGCACGTACACATCAAAAACAGACAGCCCCCAGAGGTGTGGATAAAATTTTGTAGTTCAAGGATACCCCTAAATCTGAAGGACTTTGTCCGGAAAGCGCTTTGGAAAAAATTGCCGGTCAGAACACGGCTGTCTAAATGGATACCAACAGCGTTACACTGCCCTCTAGATGGTGCGGTGGAAACTATTGATCACGCATTGTCAACCTGCAGGTTTTTACCTGTTGCATTTAACGCCATTTCCAAATGTTTCCTCCCACTGTCCATTGACGGTGTGACTGTCTCCAGTGTACAGGACCTCATGTCCTCGTACTTAGACACCACATTTGAAGTGCCAGCAGGGATCATGGCCTGGTTGGCCATCATGGTTAACTGGGAGTGTCGCTGCATTGCACGCACAAAAGTCCCCACATGGCATCAGTTTATGCACCTTTGGATTTCTTCACTCACTACCTGGACTAAACTCCAGTACCCGCCCATTCCGGTCAATGATATCTCACTATTTGCAAAGTCCCTTTCTTCGCTCGTGAATGAAGGGAAACTTATCCACCCCGATCTGAACCCTGCCCCACCCACCCCCCCCATTTTGAAGGCTCAACGAAGACAGCAAAACAAACTCGACAGAGCCATGCGTGACTCTGCCAAACTCGAAGCCCTCATCTGTGAGTTTGAGGACCGGGGGTTTCACATTATTTACACTGATGGATCGTCAGAAAAGGTTGCCAAAATTGGCTATGTAGGAGGCTATGGCATTTATGCCCCGGGCCTGCATGCCATAGGTGCCCATCTCCCCCCAGGTCTGCGACAGACTAACAATACCGCTGAAATCTATGCTGCAATTCAGGCTATCAAGCTGTTCCCTTCAGGGAAAATTGCAATCTGCACCGACTCCTCTCTTGTTTTTCTGGGGGCAACAGGGAAAGCTAGGAAATGGGAGCTAAATAACTGGGTAGGCTCCAACGGGCCGCTCAATAATGTGGAGCTGTGGAAGCAGCTCCTAGCAGAGCTTGATAAACCGGACCGAGAGATACAGTGGATCAAAGTCCCGTCACATGTCGGGATTGTAGGTAATGAAGAGGCGGACGCACTTGCTGAGACGGGCCGACTGTCCAGCCCACTACTCACACAGTCCTGCGTGCCCACGGCTCGCCACATTAGTGGCTCTGTGCCACCGCAGCGCACTACTGTGCGATGCTCCACTGAACCCAACAGGCAAGACCATAATCCCATTGTGGTCTCGGATTCAAACTCCGACTCCGACTCTGACACGGAGGACACTGAACTCTCCCCACCTCCGTTACCTTTTGATACCTTCGCCCCAGATCATATACCGGTAACACCTGCCACACCCGTTTTGCCTAAAAGGGACCCACAACCCTCACCGGCCCGCTCCCCTGGAGTGATCCCCTTGGGCGCCAGCCCAGCCACACAGCTGCTCACTGCACTGGACCTGCAACTTTTGCATACCCCATGTGACAGGTCCCTCCCCGAGGGTTTTTCCACGCCTACGGGCTCAGAAACGAGTGTAGCCCCATTGAGGTTTGACTGTGATGAGGAGACTATCTCTATGGGCAGCGATTCTGACTCCTCTGCGAGCACAGATGTATCCGTCCCCAGGAAGAAACGTCGCAAGCACTTGATCCTGTCTGAGTAGTCCATGGATCTCACTGCATCTCTGCCTTATGCTTTCACACCCCTGTACCTGACTTGATTCAGGGCACGCAACCCCGCCCCCAAGAGAGTTGTCGTATCACAGTATAAATGACCCAAGCGCCTTATTGGGTAAGAGACATGGATGGTCTAGTGGTATGCGCCTTGGCTGGCGCTCGTCGTGGTTGGGGGTTCGAACCCCGGTTCGTCTGTCCGACCAGGGGCCCGCCGGTGAGGCCTCCGCCACCGCCCTCTTCAGCAACCCGCTCCACCAGTGGTACCGCCGTTGGATGGGTGGCGTGTCTCGTCCTCATAGTTTTTCTCACTGTGGTATTTCTCAGTCTTATGTCAGGTATGCCCGGGTGTAAAACAAAAAAGCAAAGCACCCGCCACAACACACCTGCAGCAGCGCGCTCCGCCACTGGTACCGCCTTGCGTCGCCGGAACCGCATCTCCTCCTCATAGTCCTCTCCGGCCTCCGGCCAAGGGGATTCGAACCCCCGTTTTCAGAGCAGCAGCCGGCTGCGCTGCCGCTGGGGTACTTGCCCCAAAAACCTACTTATGCCTCTCAGGTCATAGGAGCGAAGTGTTCAGACTGAATTTTAAAACCAGAGGCTAGGCCTTCGGCCCCCTCACACCAACAATGCCACTCAAGCCTAGCGTAGTATCTACGGCATCATAACACAGCAACAGCAATTGAACCCACTGACACACAGCGGAACACACCATAGGACAGCCACAGCGACTGAGAGCCGAAGGAGTGCTTGACTACAGTAGCAGTGGGTGGTAGGACACACAGTTTGTTGTATGCAGGCAGCATTTGCCGATATATTTGTCATCAGGTGAATACGCACGAATAATGGCGTTTGATTGTAGATATGGATGCAGTTTTTATGACAGATGAATACATTGTGCTTCATCTAGATTGTCCATAGCATATCCCTTCGAACACAAGAACCGTTGCAGTTTGGATGATGATTGCGTCCCCCGGGTTTTGAGAGATAGTGGGTTGGGGGCATGGCGCCAACGGCGCCCCCCTTTTTTAGTGTATGCTTCCTTTTCATCCGACCATCAGTGCTTTTGAGCGCTAGATATCGCAAGACGAGGCGCTGTACAAATGTTGAAATCCCCCCGCTACACCCCCCAGAACTACCCCCCCCCCCCCCCCCCCCCCCCCGAGTTTTGACAGATAGCTGGGGGGGGGTGGTCGCATCAGGACTGTTGGTAGTCCCCCCCCCCCCCCCGTGGTTGGGCACCTCTGTGGTGATAAACAATGGCGAGTGGGAACATTTGCAAGCTTTTGTCAAACCGCTCACACGCTTCAATGCCCCATTGGATCGGTGTGGTGCACCGCACACCTGTGCTAAGGTGCGGTTAGCGGGCACACACTGCATCTGACAGACACAGCAATGGTGTTGCATTTTGTGGCTACTGTCCATGCCATGCCCAAGACGTGACACACACCATGTGCATCACATTTATCATTAAGTAGTCAGCACCAGTGCATACCACAATGTGACCAGCCCCATGCATTGGCATTGCTGCGAAGAGGATTACCAGGTAGCACATTCGCACAGCGTGGTGTTGGCAACAATTTGTGCACTGGCAAGTACTGTTTGGCATGTTTACACAGTCAGAGTGTCCCTGCTAAGGTGCTCCTACAGCTCTCCCATGCTGTGGTGAGCGGAGGATGGCAAGGTGGTTTCGAAGGTTTTGGCGAGCGGCAAGTGGCTCGGTCTGATGCGAGGGAACTCTTCATATATGCCCACAGGCAGGCTAAAAAGCTTCAAACTCTCTGTGGCGGCACCCTGAACCTCGCAAGATCAAGGGAGGCCAAAGGATTACTTGCCATACCAAACTGCACGAAAATGAGATCATATTATGTATACAGAGAAACCTCCAGAAGTTCAGGGTTACAGCTGTTGTTCATAGTGGAAATGGTGTGGAAATCACAGCATGCTAACAAAGGAAACTGTCGCCCCTGCAAAGTTGTAAAATTGACAGCAGGCTGCAGGCTCTGCCTACAGCAGCTGGGCAGCTTATTACAGGAAGTAGCAGTGTGCAGTCAACAGAGCAGAGTGCTTCCATTTGCTGGCAACTGGTGGACAAGGAGCTCTGATGGGCTCCCTAACATGTGGGTGCTCAAGGCATGCATATCACTGTCACAAGGAACTCAATTTGCAGCCTCCCTTCATTGCTGCGCTGCAGGTTGTCTCCCAGTATGTATTCTGGCCATTCTCAACCTCTGTTGGGGCGGAAAGATCCTCAGTGTGACGCTGGGAGGACACAGTTTTGCAATCGGCCTCATGAAGGGTTGCGGCTGGCTTTCCTGTCGGCAGTAGTGGGAACAGGCCTGCTCTATTTTGCTGCTATTTCCCACCCTGTGTCCTTATGGGTGGCGCCATTGACCACAAGGTGATGTGTCTTTTGTGTCTGTGTGTGTGATGGGTAGCGCCAACCGCCGTTGGTGTCCTGACCCCAGGGCTGGTCAGACCCTGGTGCTTGTGAGGGAGTTGCACGCACCGTGCGCGCACCCTGCACAGTTTTGATATATTACTCTCAATGGACACTTGGTGGAACTTCGGTCACGAGTTAAAAAAAAAACAAAACAGTTTTGATATATGAGTTTTCATGGGCACTGTTTTGTCCCCGCTTCCAAGCAACCACAAAAACCCACCAGGAAAGAACAAAAATCCCCCTGCAAGGCAGAAAGAAACACCAGGTATCATCCAAAGGCCTCTGGTGACCACCCACAAGCATTTGGGAACACCCGCCAAAATGGTTTGCGGTGGGCCTCTTCACCGGCCAAAATCTTCAGAAACACCAGAAACGTGCCGCACCGTGCGCGCACTGTGCAACAACACCCTCTGTGTGTGCATGCATGGTGCAATACAGTCAATTTTGGCTGGAGGGACTGCGAGGGCGATATGATGGCCCAAGGTCCACAATCAAACCCCCTGCACCAACCAGCACTGGCATTCAGGAACCCCGCACCCCACAGGGTCGTACTCTGCTGCTGCAGCCCGAAGACCAGGGCATTCCAAGATAGGGATGCTGCCAAGACAGCCCTGTCCCACGTGCAGGAACCTCAAAAGTCTGCACTCTTTTTGCCGGGCCTCCCCCTGGTGGGGTAAATCCCCAGCCGCAACCTGGCAAGGGTGTGTAGGCCGAGAAACGCCCCATCCACCCGGCAGGCCCGGCCTCACACATTGACAAGTGCGGAGCAGTAACAAGCAGCAGAGCAGCAGCAGCAGCAGCAGCAGCAGTGCAGCAGCAACAGCAGCAGCACCGCAGCAGCAGAAGAGTGGCAGGCAGCAGCAAGGGGAAAGGAACCACACACCCAGACATCCCAGGAATCCCCCCCCCCCCCCCCAAGAACCAGACGGGGGATTTTTGTACCCAGGGAGAAACCCCCTCCCCGGTTCCCGAACAGGGGAAAATTATCCCATGGGAGAAGCCCCCTGCCCGGTTTGGTTCCCCAATGGGGTATCTCTGTCTTCGCAAATGCTGGGAATCGAACCCGGGTTGTCAAAATGACCAGGACAGCTGTAGGGAGAACCCCCTCCCGGTTCCCAATTTCTGTGCTCCGAGGACAAAAATCCCCAATTCGGGAACCAGGGAGGGGTTCCCCCAGAGGACAATTTTCCCCAAATCGGAAACCGACCTCAAAAACACAGTCCTCCATTCTCCTGCTGATGATGACGATTAATGCTTACCGCATGCACAGGCATGGCAATTAACAAAGCCTACAGCAAAGAGTTGTGTAATCAGGTCTTCCAACACTATGCCGTGGGTGCAAGGTCTCGTGACTGCAACGCATGGGGGGTCGCCTGTTCAGATACCTTGCCCTAACAGTCCCCCCCGTGTGGGCCTCCAGCTATCACATAGGTCCTGACCATTATTTGCTGGAGTCTTGGCACAGAAGGCGCTGGAAAATAGTTGTATGCACACAACCAACTGACAGCTTGCAGTCTACAAACCTCTTTTCCCCCTCCTTTGGATGTCAGCATTGTCCCGTTGAAGTTTTCCCCCTGCTGTACAATACACACAAAACCACCACAACCTGGATCACAGGCAGGTTGTTCTTTTCATTCATTGAGAGTCAACACTACTTTCTTCTGGGTGCATTTGGGTTGTTTCCCGATATGTCGAGGACAAAAATCCCCACCCAGGAACTGGGGAGGGGGTTTTTCCCAGAGGACAATTTTCTCCCACTCGAGAACTGGCCTGGCAGCTGAGCAATGTTTTCTAACCCTGGGGATTGAACCTTGCCCTTTCAACCGGCAGTGTTTGAAGGACGGTTGCATAACCTGGTTTGCAAACCCAGGTCATGCGGTTCATAAAACAGTGCCATTTTTAAAAAATCACGTTCAATCCGCGAGATTTCGAGGACAAACATCCCTAATTCGGGAACTGGGCAGGGGGGTTCTCCCGAGAGGACAAAAATCCCCAGTTCAGGGACCGGGGAGGGGGGGGGCTACCAAGAGGACACAAATCCCTCATTCGGGAAGCCGCCCTAGTTTCCACCAATTCCTGATTGGGGGAAAGTGATGACAGCTGTGAATGGCTGGATGCATCCCCCTCCCCGGTTCTTAAACCTTAAGACCTGCAGGGCAAGGGTTAGAGACTAACCGGCACTGTGGGAGGGTGGTGGGTGCGAGCTGACCTCGATGTACAGATGGCCAAGGCCAAAGCACAGTCAGCAGCCACCTGGAGTGGTACAGAACTCGTCTGCGCTGCAGTGCAGCGGGGAAAAACACTGAACTATGTGGTTATGACCATGCGCTTGTGACACGGGGGCGTATGCGAGCCCAGTATCCGTTGCCTCATGGCCGGTTCTTAAACGGGGGATTTCTGTCCCCAGAGGACAATTTTCCCGTGTTCGAGAACAGGCCTGAAAATGGTCCCCACGGGAGAAACCCCCTCCCCGGTTTCCGAACGGGACGTCCCAACCTATAACCCCTCCCCGATTCCCAAAAGGGGGATTTCTGTCCTCTGAGGACAGAAATCCCCAAATTGGGAACCGGCCTCCCCCATGTCTTCTTGGGGGCATCCAAGGGCCTCAGCATGAGCATGCTTTTGTCTGCTGCAGCATTCCAGTGGCAAGCGCAGCCCCAGCTGCTGTGCTGCAGCAACCTCGTGTGAGGGCAACCCAGAGCAAAGTGGTTGCCTCACAGACAAGCTTTGTCAAGGCCCAGGCTTACAGCGATGGGGATTCCTACATCCAGGTGCCCTCTGCAACCGGGCTGAGTGGATGGGGCACAGCAGTCCCATTTGCTGGGGTGTTTGCCCTGATTGCAGGGCTGGTGTGGATGATGATTGGGAAGCAAACAATTGTGCCAAGGCTTCATGCAACTGAGGTATGATGAGTGGATGCTCTGTATTTGTGTCTCTTCTTCTGAATCTGCAACAGCCAGCCCGTTGGGGACAGGAGCAATTTTACATTCTTTGATGTGTGGGACACACCTAGGAATTGTTCTTCCATGAGCCCATTTATTGAATACTCATATGCTTATTCCATTATTACCTGACGTTTTTTTCAGTACATCAACCTCCTCAGAGTAGCCCACAGGTTCAAAGGCCCTGATGACTTTTCGGAACTCGCGTTCAGATGGGACATGAGATCATTTCAATATTCTTATCTGAGCTTCTACCAGAGGGAGCACTTGATGCTGCATGTGCTTGGTGCAGGGTGGCGTGATGACTAGGGCAACCCGGCAGGAGTGCGTGGGAGGTGAGTTTTGCATGTTTTTATGGGGGATAATTCAGCCGCTCCTGGATAATCACATCAAAAGGTGTTTGCTTTTCATGTGAGGTGCAAGTACTCCCCAAAATACTGGTCCTTTGTGCAGTCAATGACAACACATGCAGAAGCAGTGCCAGGAACTGAATGTGATCAAGTGGATGCTGATCGATGCCCTGCAATGCATTGCTTGCTTGCTGCAGAGATGCACCATGCTGCAGCAATTTTGGGATAGGGGCACGTTGGGATTTGGGAGAATGGTGCTTTCGGGATCTGTTGTAGCATTTGCATAGTGCTCATAGCACTTTAATTCAGAATTGGCCTTAATCCAACCGTCACAAGTAACACGAGAGTTCTCCGGCTACCCATCTCTTGATGGTGTTGTGACTAATTTGCTGAATTACCTTGAGGTGATGGCCCAGTGCAAGCAGACCTGATTTTTGGGTGGGTGGTTCAGAGGACAAGACTCATTTGTGTCCTCTGAGACTGGTGGCCCATTTGTTTATGTTTGTTTATATTTGTCTATGTTTGAGTTGCATAGCAATCTGTGGGCATCTGCATAATGGTGATCAGGGAAGGATTTTTTTGTTTTTGCTTTGTGTGACTATGCTGTGGGAGGGTTACAAAGCGTCAAGCTCTGCTACAGCCCTGCTACAGCCGTGTTGGTGCTACTGCTCACTGCCCTTCTCCAAAAACCAAAAGCGGGGGTTGGCTGGATCTAGATGGCCTGATATTGTACAGAGAAGCATCATCAAGCTCCCACAAGGTGCCCAGAATTGCCTCATGGAGGGCTTCCCTAACTGCTTCTTTTAAGCGTTGGAATGGTTAACCCATCGCCTATTGTTCAGGCCACTTTTATTGGGCGCAGACAAGGTGCTGCCAAGTTGCCAAGGCCATTTCCTTGAGGGCCCAGACGAGGTGCTGCAGAGGTGTCAAGGTGACTTCTATGGGGGTTTGGACTGGTACCTTTAAGGCCACTTCTGTGCTGATACTTCTGGGTGTACGCACTTGGTGACTCAGTGAGGGGCGCACGGGGGTGCTAACCAAGGATTCTTGTTGTGAAGGAATTTTCCCTTATGGTGCTACACCCATCACCTTGGTGGTGTACCTCCCAACCCCCCCCCCCCCCCTCCCCGCCTAGTGCAGCTCACTGGACCTGCTGGGGCCTCAGGACCGCTAGTGGGTGATCACAGTGTCGATCAAAGTGGTTTTGAAAATTTCGAGTTTTGAGGCTAAAACGTGCACAAGCAGGCTGTGCACCAATAGCTTGCAAAGGACCCCAGCCCCCCCTTCCCCAAGGAATTCCTGTGTCCGTGGATGTCCGGGAAAGCCCACCATAGTGTCTTCCACAACTTCATTGCTTTTTCCAGTCCCAAGAATGAGCTAAGTGGGCACGGAGTCGGGTGTTTTGAGAATAAAAACGCGTTTTTCGTTTTTTTTCCCCGTTTTTGGTGTGTTTTTTCATGTTTTTCCATGGTGCTTTTTTGGGTTTCTCATGGTGGAATTTGGCACAAATTTTGGCACCAAGGAAGCATTGTTTCTTTGATTTTTTTGGCACCACTTGACTCTCCAACGTCTCCTGGTAAGTGTTTTTCATTTTTCTTTGTTTTTCCCCGTTCTTGCCCCTTTTGTCCCCGTGGGTTAGTGATTTTTCATGTGTTTTAATGTTTCTTTTGTTGTTTGTGTAGGCATGGGATGTGGCATGTGCAATTTGGGATGTAGAATTTCGATTACCGAGCTGGGTTTACCCTGTCGAGGTTTTACACCACTTTTTAGGGTCCAAGGCTGAGCTACACGTTTTAGCAAGCAACAGCAGCAAGCAGCAGCAGCAGCAGCAGCAGCAGGCGGTCCAAAAGTCCTTACCGAGCTGGGTTTACCCTGTCGAGGTTTTACACCACCTTTTTACCGAGCTGGGTTTACCCTGTCGAGGTTTTACACCACCTTTTAGGGTCCAAGGCTGAGCTACACGTTTTAGCAAGCAACAGCAGCAAGCAGCAAGCAGAAGGTCCAAAAGTCCTTGCAACCACACCGCGGCTCAAAACCGGCATCCAAGTAGCTCAAAATGACCGGAGAGCAAATGCGCATCACCGCAATTAAGTTTTGTGCCGTTTCGAGCCGTCTAGCCCGTTCTACGGCCGATTTAGTGTCCAAAAATGGCCGTTTTTGGGTTGTTTTCGGCTGTTTTCAGGATGATCGTCCTGAAAGTTCACGACGATCGCCGCTACGCCAAGCAAGTATTTCGGATGAGGGCCGTTGTTCTTTCATGGCGATTGGGCTATCAAAGGATGGCAAATGGGTGTTCAATAAGGCGTGTGCCACGCCGTGGTCCATTTTGGGGTGAAAATGAGCCGTTTTCCACCCGTGTTTCAGGACAATCGCCGTAACCATGGAGGCACATCTCTAAAGCAAGCGGTCTTTCTTCAACGGTGATTTCCCATGCGTTATGCAAGACTAGGACCCAGCTCGGTCCTAGTTCGAGTCTTGATTACCGAGCTGGGTTTACCCTGTCGAGGTTTTACACCACCTTTTAGGGGCCAAGGGTGAGCAACACGTTTTAGCAAGCAGCAGCAGCAAGCAGCAGCAGCAGCAGCAGGCGGTCCAAAAGTCCTTGCGACCACACCGGGGCTCAAAACCGGCATCCAAGTAGCTCAAAACGACCGGGGAGCAAACGCGCATCACCACAAACAGGTTTCGTGCCGTTTTGAGCCGTCTAGCCCGCTCTATGGCCAATTTAGTGTCCAAAAAAGGCCGTTTTTGAGCCGTTCTCAGGACGATGGTCCTGAAAACTCAGGACGATCGTTGGTTTGTCTAGTAGGCGGTTCCGGTCAGCGTTGTTGTTCTTCCACAACGATTATACAATCAAATGCTTGCAAATGGGTGATGAAGAAGGCATCTTCCGCACCGCAGTGTCCTCCCGTGGTCCATTTGGGGTGAAAAATAGGCGTTTTTAATTCGTGTTCAAGAGCAGGCAGGAAGCCGCGACAAGCAATCCAAGAGTCCTTGCGACCACACTGCGGCTGAAAACCGGCATCCAAGTAGCTCAAAACGTCCGGGGAGCAAACGCGCATCACCACAAACAAGTTTCGTGCCGTTCCGAGCCGTCTAGCCCGCTCTATGGCCGATTTAGTGTCCAAAAAAGGCCGTTTTTGAGCCCTTTTCAAGACGATCGTCCTGAAAACTCAGGACGATCGTTGGTTTGTTCAGTAGGCGATTCCAGTCAATGCTGTTGTTCTTGCACAACGATTAGACAATCAAATGATTGCAAATAGGTGATGAAGAAGGCATCTTCCGCACCGCGGTTTCTTCCCGTGGTCCATTTGGGGTGAATAATGGGCGTTTTTGAGTTAGTGTTCAAGAGCGCACACGGTAGGAGTAAGCAGCTCGCAACACCCGGCGATCCATATGTGCCTTTGTTGCCATGTAGGCTTTCTCATGGCATCCAGGCGGTTGGTTATGTACGTACCTTGGTCGCCGTGTAGGCTTTCTCACGGCAATCAACCTAATTAACGTTGTCCAATGAGGGAACACCAGTGTTTGTTTGACCATGCTCGTTCGTCACAATTGGTCATTCGTTGAGTGCACTTGCTCCATATGTGCGTTTGTTGCCATGTAGGCTTTCTCATGGCATCAAAACGTGCTTGTTATGTACGTACCTTGGTCGCCGTGTAGGCTTTCTCACGGCAATCAAGTTGATTGACTTTGTCCGATGAGGAAACACCAGTGTTTGTTCGTCACAATTGTTCATTCGTTGAGTGCACTTGCTCCATATGTGCGTTTGTTGCCATGTAGGCTTTCTCATGGCATCAAAACGTGCTTGTTATGTACGTACCTTGGTCGCCGTGTAGGCTTTCTCACGGCAATCAAGTTGATTGACTTTGTCCGATGAGGAAACACCAGTGTTTGTTCGTCACAATTGTTCATTCGTTGAGTGCACTTGCTCCATATGTGCGTTTGTTGCCATGTAGGCTTTCTCATGGCATCAAAACGTGCTTGTTATGTACGTACCTTGGTCGCCGTGTAGGCCTTCTCACGGCAATCCAAGCAGCTCGCAACACCCGGCGATCCATATGTGCCTTTGTTGCCATGTAGGATTTCTCATGGCATCCAAGCGGTTTGTTATGTACGTACCTTGGTCGCCGTGTAGGCTTTATCACGGCAATCAAGTTGATTGACTTTGTCCGATGAGGGAACACCAGTGTTTGTTCGTCACAATTGTTCATTCGTTGAGTGCACTTGCTCCATATGTGCGTTTGTTGCCATGTAGGCTTTCTCATGGCATCAAAACGTGCTTGTTATGTGGGTACCTTGGTCGCCGTGTAGGCCTTCTCACGGCAATCAAACTTGTTCACTTTCCCAACGAGGAACACCTATGATGTTTGACCATGCTCTGGTTAGTTCCCAATTTGTGCCCCGATTTGGACGCTTAGTTGCTTTTTTTGTCACCATCCTTTTGCTGTGGATCTTATTGTATTTTCCACTGGAGACATGCCTTCACTGACCGAAAAAGATTGTCATGATGTGGCTCGCCTATGGGATGGAAGTGGGTACGCCAAGACAACCAAGACATGAAGGCCAAGGCGGTCATGCGTTGGACTTGTGCATCTTGTGGAGAATCCAAGGATGTACGGTTTGATAACATGAAGAAGTTTGGTCCGGGAAAGCACAAGTGTTCAGAACAATCTCAACCACAAGAGAAAGAGGCAAATGGGAAAGGAAAAGATGGTCGCCCATCCGTCACCACGTTGAATTGCCATCAACTTGCGGCAGAATATGGATGTGATTGGTTGGGGGTGCTTGTGGACCATGCCGTGCATGTAGATGACTCCGTCATTTCCTCAATTTCTGTGATGCGATGGCAATGTTGGGGTTGTACCACCAACTTTGATCGTACATACAAAAAAATGAAGAGTCGAGGCTTTGTTTGCTCCACTTGCAACGCATCACAAACTAAGGAGGACAAGCAGCGCGCAGGGCAAGCGGGCTCCAAGGAAAACAAGCAGCGGGCAGGGCAAGCGGGCTCCAAGGAGAACAAGCAGCGGGCAAGGCAAGCGGGCTCCAAGGAGGACAAGCAGCGGGCAGGGCAAGCGGGCTCCAAGGAGAAGAAGCAACAGGCGGGGCAAGCGGGTGGTGTGGTGGCATCCCGGGAGGACAAGCAGCGGGCAGGGCAAGCGGGCTCCAAGGAGAACAAGCAGCGTGCAGGGCAAGCGCGCTCCAAGGAGAACAAGCAGCGGGCGGGACAGGCTAGCCCTAAGGAGGACAAGCAACGGGCAGGGCAAGTGGGGGGCCAAGCAGGCTCTAAGGAGGATAAGCAACGGGCAGGGCAATCTGGGGCCGTTAGACGTGCTTTGAATTATGCACGTGAAACCGTGGCAAGCCAGTCAACACAAGCCATTCAGCACATGTGGGAGAGAGGCTATGAGATAGAACCGCCCGGATCCGTTGTGGATGAAGATGAGGAAGCCATGCTGCAATCGGTTGCAGGCCCATCACCTGATGAGTTTACGGGATCAAAGGTTGGCACATCCCTTGCTTCAACTGTGAGAGGCTTTTGGGAGCAAACCGGGATGGATAGATTTCCAATTCAACCTGCAGCCAATTTGGAGAGTTGTGAGTCTTTGGAGGCCTTGGTGCGAGCTATACTGGATGAGAAGGTGGACACCGTGGATATGGTGGCATTGGCCAAAGAGTGGCACAAAAAAGTTGGAGTATGCGAGGACATTCAATCTTGCGGGTGCTGCGGAGTGAGAGATTTCCAACAAGTGAAGGAAGTGGAGGTATCCAAGTTGGACCTTTTAAGGTTGGACATAGAACAAGTTTCATGGTACCATGGGATTCCCATTCAGTATCGCAAGTATGCCGCGTTCTTTGAACAAGACACAAGGCTATATTGGTTGCACCATGATCTTGTATCTAATGGTGCAGTGCAATTGTGTAATTCATGTCATCGGAGTTTGTTTCATCCAAAGAAAGGTCAAGTGCCACCAAATGCCATTGCTAGTGGCAAGCATTTTGGTAAGCGATGCGACTTACCGGAGTTAACGGATTTGGAGGAGCGTATGTTGGGACGAGTGCGGACGACAGTAAACACCGTGAAGCTTGTTAGTGCCAAGAATGGTGCAACATCGCAATGGGGTGTTCGAGGACATGCCATTTCTGTACCGCATGATGGACCCGAAGTGTTGGCTGCACGTCTACCGGACTACTGGACTATTCTACAAGGTGGACTTTGTGGAAGAGGGGCATGTTCAGAGTGGGCAAGTGGGCTTTCCCTTGCTGCCGAACAAAGCATTGGCCGGAGTCAAGAAGCATGGATTGGACGATTGTACAAGGTGGACTTTGTAAAAGAGGGGCATGTTCAGAGTGGGCAAGTGGGCTTTCCCTTGCTGCTGAACAAAGCATTGAAGTGGGGTCAAGAAACATGAATATGGGCTTTTTACAAGTGGCACTCTTTTGAAGAAGGGATGTTCAGAGTGGGCAAGTGGGCTTTCCCTTGCTGCTGAACAAAGCATTGGCTGGAGTCAAAAAGCATGGATTGGGTGTTTGTACAAGGTGGACTTTGTTGGGGCATGTTCAGAGTGGGCAAGTGGGCTTTCCCTTGCTGCTGAACAAAGCATTGGCCGGAGTCAAGAAGCATGTATTGGACTATTCTACAAGGTGGACTTTGTGGAAGAGGGGCATGTTTAGAGTGGGCAAGTGGGCTTTCCCTTCCTGCTGAACAAAGAATTGTCTGGAGTCAAGAAGCATGGATTGGACGATTGTACAAGGTGGACTTTGTAAAAGAGGGGCATGTTCAGAGTGGGCAAGTGGGCTTTCCCTTGCTGCTGAGCAAAGAATTGCAGTGGGGTCAAGAAACATGGATATCGGCTTTTTAGAAGTTACACTCTTTTGAAGAAGGGATGTTCAGAGTGGGCAAGTGAGCTTTCCCTTGCTGCTGAACAAAGCATTGGCTGGAGTCAAGAGGCATTTGTTGGCATTTGTACAAGGTGGACTTTGTTGGGGCATGTTCAGAGTGGGCAAGTGGGCTTTCCCTTGCTGCTGAACAAAGCATTGGCTGGGGTCAAGAAGCATGGATTGGGCGATTCTACAAGGTGGACTTTGTGGAAGAGGGGCATGTTCAGAGTGGGGAAGTGGGCTTTCCCTTGCTGCTGAACAAAACTCGCAAGTGGGTCGAGACGTTTGGAAGTGCTACTATCCATGTTGTATGTGGTTTGGCGCAGCCATCATTCTTCATGGGGCACATTTTGGAAGAACCTCATGAACATGTGGATGTCTCAACATATCTGGGTTCACCAAGACTTGTGGTTTTATGCCAACGGCACGGAGGCTGGGGGGCAGCGGGTGCTATGCTCTTGGCCGATGGGAAGCGCCCCCTCCGGTATACAAACAACCCATCGGAGCAGCATAGCACCTAAGACCGGGGGATTTACTCTAGTCGGGGGAGTAGAGTTAGGTCATCATGACCTTATGGGCTGTATCCCGACATTGCAATCATTTTTCAATTTTCCGGGACATTTGGTCCGATTGTTTCTTTTATTCCAAAGTAAGTAGGGCACAAACGTCTTCAAGGCACAAACTCCCGTGTGTTACGCAAAACTAGGACCCAGCTTGGTCCATTTTGAGGTGAAAATGAGCCGTTTTCCACCCGTGTTTCAGGACAATCGCCGTAACCATGGAGGCACATCTCTAAAGCAAGCGGTCTTTCTTCAACGGTGATTTCCCATGCGTTATGCAAGACTAGGACCCAGCTCGGTCCTAGTTCGAGTCTTGATTACCGAGCTGGGTTTATTACCGAGCTAGGTTTACCCTGTCGAGGTTTTACACCACCTTTTAGGGTCCAAGGCTGAGCAACACGTTTTAGCAGCAACAGCAGCAAGCAGCAGCAGCAGCAGCAAGCAGCAGCAGCAGCAGCAGCAAGCAGAAGGTCCAAAAGTCCTTGTGACCAGACCGCGGCTCAAAACCGGCATCCAAGTAGCTCAAAACGACCGGGGAGCAAAGGCGCATCGCCACAAACAAGTTTCGTTGCGTTTTGAGCCGTCTAGCCCGTTCTACGGCCGATTTAGTGTCCAAAAATGGCCGTTTTTGGGCTGTTTTCAGGACGACCGTCCTGAAAACTCAGGACGATCGCCAGTGTGTCAAGTGGGCGTTTGCAATGACGGCCGTTGTTCTTCCATGGCGATTGGGCTATCAAATGATGGCAAATGGGTGTTCAATAAGGCGTGTGCCACGCCGTGGTGCCACACGGTGGTCCATTTGGAGGTGAAAACGAGCCGTTTTTGAGCGCGTTTTAGGACCATCGTCATGACCGTGGACGCACATCTCTAAAGCAGGCGGTCTTTCTTCAACGGTGATTACCAATGCTTTACGCAACACCGCGGTATCTTCCTGTAGTCCATTTGGGGTGAACAATGGGGAGCGAAGGCGCATCACCACAACAAGTTTCGTTGCGTTTTGAGCCGTCTAGCCCGTTCTACGGCCAATTTAGTGTCCAAAAATGGCCGTTTTTGGGTTGTTTTCATGACGATCGTCCTGAAAACTCAGGACGATCGCCAGTGTGTCAAGTTGGCGTTTGCAATGACGGCCGTTGTTCTTCCATGGCGATTGGGCTATCAAATGATGGCAAATGGGTGTTCAATAAGGCGTGTGCCACGCCGTGGTGCCACGCGGTGGTCCATTTTGAGGTGAAAACGAGCCTTTTTTGAGCGCGTTTTAGGACCATCGTCATGACCGTGGAGGCACATCTCTAAAGCAAGCGGTCTTTCTTCAACGGTGATTACCAATGCGTTACGCAACACCGCGGTGTCTTCCTGTAGTTCATTTGGGGTGAACTCCAGAGCGCACACGGTAGGGGCAAGCAGCTCGCAACACGCATGGATTGCATGGATTGGACGTGTGTACAAGGTGGACTTTGTTGGGTCATGTTCAGAGTGGGCAAGTGGGCTTTCCCTTGCTGCTAAACTAAGCATTGGGTGGGTTCAAGAAGCATGGATTGGATGTTTGTACAAGGTGGACTTTGTTGAGGCATGTTCAGAGTGGGCAAGTGGGCTTTGCTTTGCAGCTGAACAAAGCATTGGCTAGGATCAAGAAGCATGGATTGGACGTGTGTACAAGGTGGATTTTATTGGAGCATGTTCAGAGTGGGCAAGTGGGCTTTCCCTTGCTGCTGAACAAAGCATTGGCTGGGGTCAAGAAGCATGGATTGGACGTTTGTACAAGGTGGACTTTATTGGAGCATGTTCAGGGTGGGCAAGTGGGCTTTCCCTTGCTGCTGAACAAAGAATTGGTTGGGGTCAAGAAGCATGGATTGGATGTTTGTACAAGGTGGACTTTATTGGGGCATGTTGAGAGTGGACAAGTGGGCTTTCCCTTGCTGCTGAACAAAGAATTGGCTAGGATCAAGAAGCATGGATTGGATGTTTGTACAAGGTGGACTTTGTTGGGGCATGTTCAGAGTGGGCAAGTGGGCTTTGCTTTGCAGTTGAACAAAGCATTGGCTAGGATCAAGAACCATGGATTGGACGTTTGTACAAGGTGGACTTTATTGGGGCATGTTCAGAGTGGGCAAGTGGGCTTTCCCTTGCTGCTGAACAAAGAATTGGCTGGGGTCAAGAAGCATGGATTGGACGTGTGTACAAGGTGGACTTTGTTGGGGCATGTTCAGAGTGGGCAAGTGGGCTTTCCCTTGCTGCTAAACTAAGCATTGGCTGGGGTCAAGAAGCATGGATTGGATGTTTGTACAAGGTGGACTTTGTTGAGGCATGTTCAGAGTGGGCAAGTGGGCTTACCTTTGCAGCCGAACAAAGCATTGGCTAGGATCAAGAAGCATGGATTGGACGTGTGTACAAGGTGGACTTTGTTGGGGCATGTTCAGAGTGGGCAAGTGGGCTTTCCCTTGCTGCTGAACAACGCATTGGCTGGGGTGAAGAAGCATGGATTGGATGTTTGTACAAGGTGGACTTTGTTGAGGCATGTTCAGAGTGGGCAAGTGGGCTTTCCTTTGCAGCCGAACAAAGCATTGGCTAGGATCAAGAAGCATGGATTGGACGTTTGTACAAGGTGGACTTTGTTGGGGCATGTTCAGAGTGGGCAAGTGGGCTTTCCCTTGCTGCTGAACAAAGAATTGGTTGGGGTCAAGAAGCATGGATTGGACGTGTGTATAAGGTGGACTTTGTTGGGGCATGTTCAGAGTGGGCAAGTGGGCTTTCCCTTGCTGCTGAACAAAGCATTGGCTGGGGTCAAGAAGCATGGATTGGATGTTTGTACAAGGTGGACTTTGTTGAGGCATGTTCAGAGTGGGCAAGTGGGCTTTCCCTTGCTGCTGAACAAAGAATTGGCTGGGGTCAAGAAGCATGGATTGGACGTGTGTACAAGGTGGACCTTATTGGGGCATGTTCAGAGTGGGCAAGTGGGTTTTCCCTTTCTGCTGAACAAAGCATTGGCTGGGGTCAAGAAGCATGGATTGGATGTTTGTACAAGGTGGACTTTGTTGGGGCATGTTCAGAGTGGGCAAGTGGGCTTTCCCTTGCTGCTGAACAAAGCATTGGCTGGGGTCAAGAAGCATGGATTGGATGTTTGTACAAGGTGGACTTTGTTGGGGCATGTTCGGAGTGGGCAAGTGGGCTTTCCCTTGCTTCTGAACAAAGAATTGGCTGGGGTCAAGAAGCATGGATTGGATGTTTGTACAAGGTGGACTTTGTTGGGGCATGTTCAGAGTGGGCAAGTGGGCTTTCCCTTGCTGCTGAACAAAGCAGTGGCTGGGGTCAAGAAGCATGGATTGGACGTTTGTACAAGGTGGACTTTGTTGGGGCATGTTCAGAGTGGGCAAGTGGGCTTTCCCTTGCTTCTGAACAAAGCATTGGCTGGGGTCAAGAAGCATGGATTGGATGTTTGTACAAGGTGGACTTTGTTGGGGCATGTTCAGAGTGGGCAAGTGGGCTTTCCCTTGCTGCTGAACAAAGAATTGGCTGGGGTCAAGAAGCATGGATTGGATGTTTGTACAAGGTGGACTTTGTTGGGGCATGTTCAGGGTGGGCAAGTGGGCTTTCCCTTGCTTCTGAACAAAGCATTGGCTGGGGTCAAGAAGCATGGATTGGATGTTTGTACAAGGTGGACTTTGTTGGGGCATGTTCAGGGTGGGCAAGTGGGCTTTCCCTTGCTTCTGAACAAAGCATTGGCTGGGGTCAAGAAGCATGGATTGGATGTTTGTACAAGGTGGACTTTGTTGGGGCATGTTCAGAGTGGGCAAGTGGGCTTTCCCTTGCTGCTGAACAAAGCATTGGCTGGGGTCAAGAAGCATGGATTGGATGTTTGTACAAGGTGGACTTTGTTGGGGCATGTTCAGAGTGGGCAAGTGGGCTTTCCCTTGCTGCTGAACAAAGCATTGGCTGGGGTCAAGAAGCATGGATTGGATGTTTGTACAAGGTGGACTTTGTTGGGGCATGTTCAGAGTGGGCAAGTGGGCTTTCCCTTGCTGCTGAACAAAGCAGTGGCTGGGGTCAAGAAGCATGGATTGGACGTTTGTACAAGGTGGACTTTGTTGGGGCATGTTCAGAGTGGGCAAGTGGGCTTTCCCTTGCTTCTGAACAAAGCATTGGCTGGGGTCAAGAAGCATGGATTGGATGTTTGTACAAGGTGGACTTTGTTGGGGCATGTTCAGAGTGGGCAAGTGGGCTTTCCCTTGCTGCTGAACAAAGCATTGGCTAGGGTCAAGAAGCATGGATTGGATGTTTGTACAAGGTGGACTTTGTTGGGGCATGTTCAGGGTGGGCAAGTGGGCTTTCCCTTGCTTCTGAACAAAGAATTGGCTGGGGTTAAGAAGCATGGATTGGATGTTTGTACAAGGTGGACTTTGTTGGGCTATGTTCAGAGTGGGCAAGTGGGCTTTCCCTTGCTGCTGAACAAAGCATTGGCTGGGGTCAAGAAGCATGGATTGGACGTTTGTACAAGGTGGACTTTGTTGGGGCATGTTCAGAGTGGGCAAGTGGGCTTTCCCTTGCTTCTGAACAAAGCATTGGCTGGGGTCAAGAAGCATGGATTGGATGTTTGTACAAGGTGGACTTTGTTGGGGCATGTTCAGAGTGGGCAAGTGGGCTTTCCTTTCCTGCTAAACAAAGGATTGGCTGCGGTCAAGAAGCATGGATTGGGGGTTTGTACAAGGTGGACTTTGTTGGGCCATGTTCAGGGTGGGCAAGTGGGCCTTCCCTTACTACTGAACATAAGTTGCAATGCCATAAACTCACAAGTGGGGACAACAAGTTTGCAAGTGCTACTATCCATGTTGTATGTGGTTTGGCGCAACCATCATACGTCATGGGGCACATTTGAAAAGTACGGATGTCTCAAGATATCTGGGTTTACCAAGACTCGTGGTTTTATGCCAACGGCACGGAGGCTGAGGGGCAACGGGTGCTATGCTCTTGGCCGATGGGAAGCGCCCCCTCCCGTATACAAACAACCTATCGGAGCACCGTAGCACCTAAGACCGGGGGATTTACTCTAGTCGGGGGAGTAGAGTTAGGTCATCATGACCTTATGGGCTGTATCCCGACATTGTAATGATTTTCCAATTTTCGGTGTACGTTTGTGTGCCCGACCATGTTATACTTTGCTCCACAATGACAAAGTTGCCACAAGGCGTGGCAAGCAGGCTTTCTCTTGCCATGTCATTGGGCACTCAATGTATATGAATGTCTTTTCCGGTGCCTTACCATGTTATAAATTTGATCACCAATTTTTTTTAATCATTTTCGACTAGGGACTCACAACCACTCCCACGCACCATAGCATGCAACCGCTTCGTATGCGTTGTGCAAGACTAGGACCCAGCTCGGTCCTAGTTCGAGTCTTACTACCTTTTAGGGTCCAAGGCTGAGCAACACGTTTTAGCAGCAACAGCAGCAAGCAGCAGCAGCAGCAGCAGCAGCAGCAGCAAGCAGAAGGTCCAAAAGTCCTTGTGACCACCCCGTGGCTCCAAACCGGCATCCAAGTAGCTCAAAACGACCGGGGAGCAAATGCGCATCACCACAAACAAGTTTCGTTGCGTTTTGAGCCGTCTAGCCCGTTCTACGGCCGATTTAGTGTCCAAAAATGGCCGTTTTTGGGCTGTTTTTAGGACGATCGTCCTGAAAGTTTAGGACGATCGCCAGTGTGTCAAGTGGGCGTTTGCAATGAGGGCCGTTGTTCTCCATGGCGATTGGGCTATCAAAGGATGGCAAAAAATGGCAATGTAACATGCCGTGGTGCCACGCGGTGGTCCATTTTGAGCCGTTTTTGAGCCGTGTTTCAGGACAATCGTCCTGACCGTGGAGGCACATCTCTAAAGCAAGCGGTCTTTGTTCAACGGTGATTTCCCATGCGTTACGCAAGACTAGGACCCAGCTCGGTCCTAGTTCGAGTCTTGATTTTATGGCATGTAGATGAGCAGCAGCAGCAAGCAACAGCAACAGGCGATCCAAAAGTCCTTGCGAGGACGTTGTGGCTCAAAACCGGCATCCAAGTAGCTCAAAACGACCGGGCAGCAAATGTGCATCACCACAAACAAGTTTCGTTGCATTTTGAGCCGCCTACCCCGTTCTACGGTCGATTTAGTGTCCAAAAATGGCCGTTTTTGGGCTGTTTCCAGGACTCGTCCTGAAAACTCAGGACGATCGCCGGTGTGCTGAGTACGTCTTTCATAGCGATTGGGCTATCAAATGATTGCAAATGGGTGTTCAATAAGGCATGTACCATGCCGTGGTGCCACACGGTGGTCCATCTTGAGCTGAAAATGAGCCGTTTTATAGGCGTGTTCTATGACCATCATCCTGACCGTGGAGGCACATCTCTAAAGCAAGCGGTCTTTCTTCAACGGTGATTTCCAACGCGTTACACAAGACTAGGACCCAGCTCGGTCCTAGTTTGACTCTTGATACACCAACAGAGGCTAGCAAGGGCAGAAATTGGGACACTGGGACCTATGGCAAGCAGTCTACTAAAAATTCTTGGTACATCGGTAGAGGCCAGCACAGGCCAGCACGGCAGAAATTGGGGCATTGGGGCATTGGAGTCAGAGTTGGATAAACAATCAACAATGATCTCCAGACCACAACCACGAATCAATAGCAATATAAAAAAAATACAGCAATACAAAAAAAACAGTGATTTCCCACAACCAGGACAAAACAGCATTCATTTGCAGTGTCCAGAGTTGTAACAATAAGTGAACAATGGTGGCCGGGTCACATGCATGCTCAAAAAACCCTAAAACACCAATGAAAATGCATTAGAGGTCATATCGTTGTGAAACAACATCATTTGAGATGAAACGCAAAAAAGGCACAAAAAACGGCACTTTTTGAAGAAAAAAAAACACTGTTTTCGGTGTCTGGGTGTCGCAGGGTCCATGACACCGGTTTATCTCATCCTTGTCCTGTACATTGCCCTTCCCATACCATTGATCTCGCTCATGATGTCCCCCTTTCTTTTTGCAGTAGGCAGGGCTGTCGTCCCCAGAGTGGCAGTCCGGACACAACAGGCACAGTAATCAGTCCCCCTTTGAGGTGCCTTACCAAGGGCACTAGAATTGTTCTATTTCCAACCTTTTCCACATTAAGGCTGCTCCTGTTCTCACTCCTCTGACTTTGATCTGACCACCATCCACTGTGCCTGACCTGATCACATCCCACAGGTCTACAAGAGCCCCAACACTTGCAAATGGAGCATGAGTGCTGCTGCGGTATGTATGCTGCATGCCTGGTCTGAACCACAAAGGTTTGAAATTCTTCTGCGTCTTCTTCTGCCAGAGGGGGGGGGGGGTGCAGTGTGGAGGTTGGTGTGGAGGAGAGAAGAGAGGCCCCCTAAATTCCTTGGGCACAGCACCACCTTGGGTTCATGAAATCGCCACCCCTGCCTGATTTTTTTTGGGGGAATCCATTTTTTGAGGGTTTCAGGGTGTTGTGGGGTGGTGGCCAGGGTGAGAGATGCAATGGCTAAGGGCAGAGGTCATCATGCATCATAACTTGCAAATTGTCAGTGTACTATCCATCTTGAGTGGGTTCCGTGAGTGACGGAAAAGAGTCAGCCCTGTGAAGATTGCACCTCCACAAACACTGTTCCAATTCTCCAAAACCTGGTGATACACCACTTTGTCTGACATTTGCGAGAATGGGCCAAACACCTTCCTTTGGGCATCCCAAGGGATCTTGGAACAATTTTGGAAGCAGTTGTGTTAGAACATCTTTCGTCCCAAATTGGCCCATTTTCAAGGTTGTTTGGACTTAGGGCGGACCAAAAAACCTGTCACCGTGTGCTTGGAACAGGCCGAAAACACTCGTTCGAGATCCCAAGTGGTACGTGGAAACAAACAGTGGAAACAAATGGTATGAGAAAGGGATTTTCAAAAAGGGACTCAATTTTGACCATGCCGGACCGAAATTGGCACCAGCAAAGCAAGCCCGTTACAGCATATGACGTTGATTTTTTTTTTCCAGACATTTGAGGAAGCTTTTAGAGTGAGTTTGGCAACGACTGGCTATCTGTTGCCCAAAGGTGTGCAGATTTGCGAGGGCATCTCCAATTTGGCGCCCACGCCCTAGGCCAGCACTAGGTTGTTTTGGGCCCACAGTCTGTTCAAATGGAGCTCTCGGCCTTGCTCAAAAAGCGTTCAACATTCCTGCCATGATCATCAGGGCACAGTTCCTGTGCGTGGGCGTGAGATTGACCGCTACGTTCCGATGCTGGAGAGCAAGCGCGCTGCCCACAAAGAACTCACGGAACAAATGGCTGACCCTGACATCTTCAGCGACCCATCCAGGCATTGTAGGGCTGCACTGCAGGGGATTGGGGCTTTGCTTTTGTTAGACTGTACTGCTGCCACTAGTGATTGGGCATTGGTGTTATTGGGTTGCACCGCAGTGATTGGAGCATTGGCATTGTTGAATTGCAGTGATTGGGCCCATTGGTATTCTTGAGCTGCACCGTGATAGAGGTGTTGGTATTGTTGGGTTACAGTGGTTCAAGAATTGGCACAGAGGCTGCAGCATCAGTAATGGTGGGTTGCACTGCAGTGATTGGGGCACTGGCATTGCTGTTGTGGTTGGGGGCATTGAAAATTCTCATTGATGTTGGGATTTGATACGTTGATTAATGCAGTGCTGTTGGGTTGCAATGATTGAGATGTTGGCAACGTTGGGTGTAAACATTGGGTTTTGTGTTCTTATTTGGTGTGTCTTCTTATTCTGCCCCCCCCCCCCCCCCCCTCCCTTTGACAACCAAGAAGTGCTTTCGTTTCGGGCCTGTGACACTACTTTTCAATCCCTTTTGTACCAGTGGCATATGACACATATCATGGAAATCACCTCGAAGAGAGGTTGCTACACAGGGAGTGCCCAGGTGTAGTCCCTAACCCTCCCCCCCCCCCCCTGGGGGCCAAAATGTTTAAAAGATCCCGACCACAGTACAGGCCAATATTTTGGTGCCCTTTTTGAAGGGGGTTGGTAAAACTGGTCACCCCATGTGCTATACTCAAAATGCTGAGTTTTTTTTTTTACCATTTTCTTTGGGCCCCCAAAATGGCAGGGGTTATGTCGCCATTTCTGATTTCATCCCCCTGTTGGAGACCCCTAGAAGGCAGGGGTTATGTAGGTTATGTTGGTAAGGAGGCAGAGTGGAGACCTCCGTTGTTGTATGCTAACCCCCTAGGCAACCGCGTCCTTGCCACTTTGTTGATAGCAAGGTTTATGAAGACATGAGGTCATTATGAGATGAACAACAAGGTTTCCTTGGGGGTGAGTGGACTGGGAGGTGCACAGGGTGCGTGGGTCCAATGACACCACGGCAGCTCGAAGAAGGGGGTAGTTTTTGCCCCCCCCCCCCCCTGTCTTCGAGGGGCCAAAATGTTTAAGGGGTGTCAGGGTCAAGGACTGCACCTGGGCGCCCCCCATGGGTTGTTAGATCAAGCGTAGGCGCGGACACCGTACACCCCCCCCTTTGGGGGGTTGTTCGCTTAGCATACCCCAAGGCATGATATTGGACGTCTAACCCCTTGTAAAAATCATTATGTTGCCCGACAACACGATCCCCCAATGGATTTTCTGTTTTTGAGGCCTCTATCCCTTTGAAACCGGATACCGCATTTTAGGGGGTTGGGGGCGTTCAAAAGTTTGTGGTCAAAAGGATTTGAACCAGGGTGAGGTAAAACAGAATAACTGGTCAGTTGACTCACGCCGGTGATCGCTGGCCCGGATTCGAACCGACAATTTGGGAATTGAGGATATAGTGTCTTACCATTCGATTACTGATTGTTCCTGCAGACTCGAAGCTCCCCACTGTTTGTGGCTGTAGTCCGTCATTGAAAAAAGCCAAACTATGTGTTTCTGCCTTGTCTGCTTGCCTGCCTGCTTGCCCAACCAACTGACTGACTGCTTGCCTGACTGACTGCAGGGGGGGGGGGATTGAGGTCCGCAATTTTCCGCAATTTCGCAATTTTCCGCAATTTTCCGTCATTTTTCCGCAATTGCTTTCGGCCTCTCCAGTTTGTGTGCTTGTTGGTACCTTTTACCTTTGCGAACAATTGTTGCAGAACAATAAGCTTCAATGTTTTCCTGCCCCCCCAAAAAGAGTGAATTATGCTTCAATTTCATGGTGATATTGAGGGCGCTTGTCGTCGTATCTCGTGGACGATTCAATCTGTTTCAACATTCTGAGGCTCCTGTGTAGAATTGTTGCTCCTTGAGGCTTTGGGAGGTTTAGTTTGGTTTGGTTACAACACCGCAATTTGTCCTCAATTTTTCCGCAAATTTCCTGCAATTTTTCACAATTGGATTGGACCCTCCTTGGCTGCAATCCCCCCCCCCCCCCCCCGTCTGACGGACTGATTGGCTGATTGGCTGTCTGTCAGCCTCTCTTTGAGGTGCCTTGCTGAAGGCAATAGAATATTTGGGGGCGCACTCAGCGCAATGCGCACACAGTGCAACTATGTGGGCATGTGGCCGTACTAGAGACCCATACCTTGTGATACTAGGGGGCATCATTGTTGTGTGATACTAGGGGGGCATCATTGTTGTTTGAGAGTAGGTTTTGCTACTTCTTCCACATTGGGGATATGGCATTTTTGGATTTTCACCTAGTTTCACCCATTTCCACTTTTTTCACCCTTTTTTTGCTCATTTCCACCACATCCGCTCTTTCCTAGGTTGATTTCTCCCCACCATGGGGCCTGGAGAAGGCAGAGGTGATGTATCCATGTTGTTTCCCCCCCATCATGGGGACCCCAAGCACGCACGACTGATGTCGGACCTCAAGATCATGATCAAGGCCGAGGGACAATCCGGCATCCTCTCCAAGTGCTGTACCATGTCCAAGTACTATAATCGAAGGTGACCTCACAGGCTTGATCAACGCCAAGGATCCTTCGTGCTAGCCAAAACGTACCATGTTGTCATCCCGAGACAGTCGGTAGCGGGGCTATGCTAGACGGCCATACCCCCGGGTCCATCCTCCCACCCCCATTCGTGGAAGATGGACCACCTCCCGCCCCCACTAAAGGAGGTCTCCCAAGGTCTACAGTGGGACATGCTTCTAAGGCAAGGGTGAAATAAGACTGTTTGGAAGGGGCGTGCTTGGGGACTCTTCAGGGGGAACCTGGTCTAAAAAGTAGCACGCAGTGCAAGGGTGCCCCCTTTGATGCATTCCTTTTTTGCAAAAGTTACTTTCGAGCCCAAAATAAGAAGACACACAGAGCCCCAGCACCATCCCTTCCTTAGAAGCAACAAAAGAGTGCATTGATTGTGTCTCTCAACCTCAAAAATTTTGCGACAACCCAAACCCATCCCATAGGCGACAGAAGGATTTTGGCAAACATGATGATTTTAGAAAATTTTCAGGTGCCACTAAACAGCTTAAACAATAGCAATTTTGGGGCTTCGGGGGGCCCATGGTCCAGGCTACATGGGCCTCGCAGTCCCCATGGGTGCAAGAGTACCTATATTGTCACCAAATGATCACCAAACCCATCTCATAGGAGACAAAGGATTCCGATAAAATAGAGGTAATTAGGACCTGGGTCTAAATCGACGCACAGTAGCCACAATACGGAAATTTTTTTTTTTTGACCCACCGCCCCCAAAAAGTGGTACACAGGAACCTGGGAGCGGGAGGACCGAAAAATTCATTGGGGGATAATGTAGTCTCCCCAAATGATAATTTTACAAGGGGTTAGACATCCAATATCACCCATTGGGGTATCCTCTCAAATGACCCCCAAAAAGAGGGGGGAGAGGGTGCCTGTGCGTGTGCTCGATCTTACAACATCTCTTCAAGGTGATCTGAAGCACCCACCACAACAGCAATACCCCCCCCTCTTGGATAAGAAGACACAGCCAAACATGTACTCTAGCACCCATGGGGACCCACGCATTGGCCGCAAGGCCCATGTAGCCTGGGCCATGGGCGCCCTGAAACCCCCGAAATTGCTGTTTTTGGTTTGGCCTGGGCATCAATTGGGATGCAGATCCCATTCCACCTTTTTTTTCTTTTTGGACCCCCTGACCAATGACAAGGGTCCCAAAAAGGGGCCCCACCAGTGAGGACTCAGCCATTTTCAAGCCGGCATGGGTTGGCCAAAAATCGTGATTTTGGAGTGACCTGCGGCGACCACGTAGACCCTTGGGCCCTTGCTGAGTGATCATTCGGTGACAATGGGAGTATGTACAAACTCATGTAGTACCAGCTAGGCCCTCCTCATGGTGCTTATTGGCCCTGAAAAGGCTGTTTTAGCACCGTGGTGGGCAAACTTTGGTTGGCGTTTCGCTGCCACTGTTTGTCGATTTTGGACCCAGGTCCCATCGCAGTTTTTTCCTCCATATGGAGCCCCTAAGCAATGCCGGGGGCCCCAAGTGCTATCTCTGATTTTCCAAGATTGGCCCCCCTACCGGGCCCACCGGTGAGGGCTTCTCTTGTGAGGACTTGTTTTCAAGCCAACATGGGTTGGCTGAAGAATTGTGATGTCAGGCTGACCTCCGACAGCCCCTGGCGAAATTTGGGTGGTTGTTGGGCGTTCATTTGGTGACAATGGGAGTATGTATAAACTCATGTAGCACCACATAGGCCCCCCTAATTGTGCTTGTTGGCCCCCAAAAACGCCTTTGTGGGCGTGTTTGCACTACGATGGGCGGATTTTTGTTGGCTTCTTGTTTACAACTTCCCCACAATGTGGCTCGTCTCTCCTTCAGGTGCCTTGCCAAAGGCGATAGAATATTGAATCCGAGGTCAACTGCTGGCCAAATGCTTGGCATCTGCCAAACATGAGCTGATAGGGTGCCAAACCAGGTGACAAGTGAAAAAAAAGGCCATTTTTGGGTTTTCCCCCCATTGTTGCCCCCATATGCCCAAGGATCAAACTTTTTTCATATTTTGGTGTTTTTTTTGTTTTTCATGGTTGGTTTTGGTGGAAACACATATTGCGGTGCCAAGGAGGCAATTTTTTTTTCATTTTTCAGGCATCATTTATTCCTACAATATGTCTTTACAATGTGCAGCCAGTGTTCTCGGATTTTGGTTGAGTGTTGTTGAAAATCAGTTGAGCTGTTGAGTGACACCACCCAAAAACCACAGAATTGCTTCCAAAAAATGCATATCAGCTCCTATTGTGATGACAAAACAACATTTTCAATGAAAAAACAAAAAAAATGTGGTTTTCTTTGTGAAGAAACATGGTTCTGGGTGTCCAGGTGTCCATGGATCCTGCTTTGCTGTCTGCCAAGTGCACTTCTGCCCCGGAAAAGTGGCTGTCCTCAGCCAACGTGCTGCTGCCGTGGAATGACACTGTGCATGCGCCGGTCACTTTGGAAGCATTGCCCACTCTTCCCAACCAACAGTATGTGTACCCCCTGCCCCTGATATCTCAGGTATCAGAAGGTGGCGAAGCAGGCTGCAGACCTGGGAGAAACTGTTTCGGCGTATGAGCGGTGTGTTTGTGTGTGTTTCTCTGCAGGGGTTTGGAGGCCTGTGGGACAGTGTTCTTCTTCTGCAGCACTTACACTGGCCCTCCTGCCCTTCTTGTGTCTGCCCTAATATCCCCAGAAAGGTGCCTTGCCTCCACGACTTGCTACATGTTCACCATGTCCTGTTCACTGTTGGCCTGATAAGTCGTCCTCACGCACAGTGCCTGCCTGTCGTCGTGCCATCCAGGGCATTTTTGGATGTTGGTGTGTCCGCATATTGTGTGTGTGTGTGTGTGTGTGTGTGTGTCTGAGTGCCTATTTTTTTTTCGAAAGGACCTTGCCTACCTTTTTGTGTTCATGGCCTGATGAGATTGTTCTGGTGACCAGTGCCTTGCCTGCTTGCGTGTCTCGTCCTCACTGACGTTGTGCGCTCAGTGGTATTGGCCCCTGGTTACCCGCACGGAGTGTATGTGTGTGTGTGTGTGTGTGTGTGTGTGTGTGCACGACAATTGTCCCATGCCATCTGCCCTGCAACTGATGTTCCCTCCACCTCTGTTCTCCTTCAGACCCATTTGCTTCGTGTATTTCTACACAAGCATTTGCCTGCCCTCTCCTGATATTTCATGCTGCTTCCCATTCAACACTTGTTCATGGAGGGTAGCAACCTGAATGTTGAGCAGCTGCAGAAGAAGTGCAGTTAGAGGCAGAGCCACCACTGTTGCATTTTTTTTTAAAGGCCGCTTCGTCACCTCCATCAAAAAGGAAAAACAGCATCGGTGTGCATGGCAACCCGTCCTTATTGCAGCCCATTATTATGTCATTTGAAAATGTCAGTTTCGCAGTACTGAGAGTTTGAAGCACCTTGAAACGCCTGTTCCGTGGCCTGTAGTTGTAGCCATCAACATAATACTTGGCTATTGTTGTCACCATGTACATAAGTGCTGCGTATGCATGGCTTGGTGGCTGTGTACAGGGCTACATATAGAAACGAGCTGGCTCCGTTGTACAGGTGCATACAGCCCCCCCCCCCCCACCCTTGCAATCTCCCCCCCCTTTCCCCCCCCCCCCCCCGGGGGAGACCATCACTTTCATGTTTTTCTCGTTAACATCTGTTGCGCTGGTTTGTGTTGCCTATCTGCCTTACACATGGCCTTGCATTGCCTGCCCATCACTTCAAATCAAGGACCTGTGTGTGTGTTCTGTGATATTCTCTCTCGAAAGGTGTTGTATGGGTGTGTTGTGTTGCTATTTCAGACCAAGATGTGGAGGACCAATTCTGTGAATGCTTCCTATTTTGGAGAAAACTTCGGACAAAGACCCAGTACCCTTGCAATCCCCCCCCCCCCCCCACCTGGGAGACCGTCACGCGCCAACGGGGGAGATTGCAAGGGGGGTGGGTCGTAAGCTTGATGCTCATGTAGGCCACCTTCTTGTTGTTGCTTGTCTAACCACAAGTCTGGTCTCCCATCAATATTATCTGACCCCACAAGTGCCTCATCCTGTCGCACTGTGATAGATTTTTGGAGATTGAGGAGGAGCTGGAGGAGATTAATAGTATGCTGAAGGATGCCGAAGGAGATCCTGAGATGACAGATTATGCTGAGGCGGAGGGAAAAACTTTGAAGGAGGAGATGGACGGGATTGAGGAGAAGCTGACTATTTTGCTGTTGCCAAAGGACCCAATGGATGAGAAGGATATTATGCTGGAAATTCGTGCAGGTGCCATTTGGATGTGTGCTCAATGTCCAAAGACCTGTCCATCGCCCCCCTCCCCCCCTGCCAGAGTTCCCCAAGACTTCAACACCAGTTGGATCATTAATTTCCTCCTGGTGAATGCTGGGATATGTGGGCCAGCAGAAGCAAGTGGCCAAATACAACACCCATCCCCACCCATCAGAATAGACACATGACACATGACACACACACCACAGACTTCAAGGCATGGCCCGGGAGGTGGGGGGACCCTGATGCGCTTGCCACAAGGAAGACTGAGCGCGGGGAAATAGCAGGGTGAAGTTTATTATGTGCCCCTGTTGGGGAAATGACTCTGCAAGTGGACATCCTAGGGCCCAAAAGCTCCTTCCTTTCATCCTTGGGGATAGATGCAGCGACGGCCTACTCATTTTGGTTGGCGATTGGCGCTTGCGAGAAATCGCAACATGATAGAGCGGGCATAGAGACGCTTTCCCGACTAAAGAGTGGTGATTGTCGAGGCTGAATCACTTGGTGGTCTGAATGCCGTGGCCGTAGATCGTACCTCATGAGAAATGGGATACACCGAATGTACTGGATGCCCCGTGTTGTGTGGGCATGGCTGATGAGTGATGCCTTGATGAGTAGTGCGGCGGAGTGGTGGCTCCCTTGCTGGGACTGTTGTCTTAGGGGGCGCCTTAAGCGCAGTGCGTGTGCAGTGCGCGCGCAGTGCAACTATTTGGGCTTCTGGCCGTAGTAGAAACCCATACTTTGTGGTACTTGGGGCATCATTGTTGTTTGGTAGTAGGTTTTGATGCATTGGGGATCTGGCATTTTTGGATGTTCACCCTGTTTCACCCATTTCTACCTTTTTGCACACGTGTTTTGCCCATTTCCACCACATCTACTCTTTTTCTCGGTTGATTGATATGGTGATACATTTTGAGGGTGCCTGCTACAGGACATCATACTTCCCTCCTCATTTCTCAGGTCCATTCTCTCCATGGATCTCAGTATTGGGGATAGGGTGTTCTACACCCGCTACAATGGAATACTACCAAGATGGGTTGAGAGTGGTGAATCGGCAATGCAAGATGGAGTCCATCTCTTTTGCCATCCCAAGTTCAGACTTGCCACTTGATTGCCCTCCATCTCCGCTGCCCAACACATAGTGAAGTTCCCCCCCAAAGGCCCCTGGTCCTTCACCGCTGCCACAAGAACCATGAAGGTCCCCCTCAAGGTCCCCTCCAGTCCAGTTTGGGTTGCCTAATTCTAAGGGTGTTTCCAAGGGGTGTGCCCAGGGGCTCTTCGAAGGGAACATAGTCTAAAAGTAGCGCGCCGTGTGCGCGCAGTGCGCGCGCAGTGCAAGGATTCCCCCTCAGCCCCGCTTGCTTTTTAAAGAGCAACCTTTTGCAATCATGACGGGAAAGGGACATTGGCAGCGAAAGACTTTCAAGGTTCAATGGATAGCCTCGCGAGGAGCGTTGCCTTGTGCAAAACGGCATGACAGCAGCACCAGAGGATGCGATGCCATGGGTGCCAAGAAGTTTGGGGTGCAATCACGGAGGTGCGCAGTCCCGCTACACTTTTGGCTTTGTGTGGCCACCCGACCACAATGAGCCCACAGGAGTTTTTCTTGATTTTGGCTGAGATTGCCTGGGACATTCGCGTGAGGTTGCAGTATGTGGGGAGCGCCGGGCATCTTTTTTGACCCGTGTCCCACCGGTGACCTTTTAGGGGGTGCACTCAGGGGGCGCACTTAGCATAGTGCGCGTGCACTGCAACTATTTGGGCGTCTGGCCATCCTAGAGACCCATACTTTGAGATACTACTTCTCGTACCCGAGGTGATTTCTTTGATTTCGAAGTTGGGGGCCATGATGGTGCTTACAAAGGTCGGTTTCACGTCATTGTGCCATTCATTGGAAGAAAGAATGGCATTTTGACAGCCCGCCAACAATCTTATAATGACGTGCATGGGTGGTATAGGGCATACATTGAGCAGTTGTTTGCTCGCTTATGGCATTGGGGCTTGGTTAGGAACATCCGGCGCGCGGTGGCCCCAATGAGTTGCACCAGTCAGTCCATATTTTGTTGCATTTTCCGCAACTTTGCAGTCGCAGGCAGGTGCGTCACCCCCCCTGTGGACCATGGGAGCATGTCCCGCCTCATGTTTGGACTGACAAAAGCAACTCGGCCACCACGCAAGATGAGGCAGAGGATGAGGCAGAAGTGTGTTTGTGTGTGTTGTGTTGTCAGAAGCGTTCCAGCATCACAGTTTGCGGTGAGTGTGAAGAGCACTATTGTGCTGAATGTATTGACACCCACACTTGTGGGACCAATGTTGTTTGTTAAGGACAATACAAATGACATTTGGAGTTATTGAATTCACAGCTATTGCCTTATTATGCAAGGTGCTTTGTAGGGAAGGTGTGCAGTCCAACGTGGTCTACTTGGGGGGCTTCTACATGAGAGGGCAAATCTGGGGCTGAAGTAGGGATAGTTAATAGAAAAGTAGCGCGCCGGGCAAACATTCCCCCTATGCCATTGGCATCCGATGGATCAGAAAGTCAAGTTTCCACCCGTATGGATGGGAAGTGCGGGTGCAGGCCATGTTGGCGGAGGGCAACAGAAGTCTGATCATGGTGGCGAGTACGAAAGGGGGAGGGCACTACATCTGGACAAGTGGCAACCCGCTTGAACGGGCCAAGGACATGGTTTTTGGGAAGGGGGCAGGTGGGGAAGTGGTCCGTATTTCTTATGTGCGGGAGACAGGGGAGCTAGAGAGAGTGGGGAAGCGTAGAGACAAGCCCCAATGTGCATGGTTCATGACTAACTGGCGCCAATGGGTGGGGGAGAGCTAAAGTGGACAAACATTCGATAGCCACCTCGTGTGCTGAAGGCAACATTCGGCACTGGTCTGGTTTGCGCTGCGGTACAGACAGAGTTGTGGCGATGACCATATGCGTTGTGACACGGGGGTGTATGCGAGCTCTCTATCCGTTGCTTTATTGCCCTGTAGAGCCCCCAAACCTCCCCCCACGTACCCATGTGCCCCTGTCATCCTTTTAGCTTTGAGCCCACTGCCTTCCGCCCTGGTTCCACCAGCTCAGTGAAGGGGGCCGTAAAATCACCTAGAAGAGAGGTTGTTAGATCAAGCGCAGGCGCGTGCGTCCTATACCCCCCCCCCCCTTTTGGGGGGTCATTCGTGTAGCATACCCCAAGGCATGATATTGGATGTCCAAACCCTTGTAAAATTATTAATTTGCCCGACAAAACAATTCCCCAAAAGGTCAAAAGGATTTGAACCAGGGTTGAGTATAAAAAAGGGCTCAGGGGCCGATCGGCTGACCCGGCATCGGCGGATCCCGCCAGCCGGGATTCGGGCCGCTGCCAGGTGGTTTTTTCGCCGCGTGTTCGACCACTCAACCACTGAGTGTTCCTGCACACCCTAGGTTCCCCAATGTTTGTAGTCGTAGTTTGCAACTGAAAAAAAGCCAAACTGTGTGCTTCTGCCTGCCTGCCTGCCTTGCCTGCCTTGCCTGCCTGGTTGCCCGACTGACTGCTTGCCTGCGTGACTGAGTGATTGGCTGACTTTCGGCCTCTCTTCGAGGTGCCTTGCCGAAGGCAATAGAATTTTAATGGTTCCAGCAGCTCGGTGAAAATGCTATGTACTGGCTATGTGCATCAAGATCCTGTGGACTGATACACTTGCAGTGCAGTTGCAGCAGTTGTGTTGTTTCTTCCAGGGACTGGTGGCGATGAGGCCACACTTTGGGCATCTGATTTGATGCGGATGTATGAGCGGTACGCAGCACTCAAAGGGTGGAAGTTGAACTATACGAGTGTGTCCAACGCTGACGCAGGGGGATACAAAGAAGTGGTTGCACAGGTTTGTGGAGGAAGTCACGGTTGTGGGGGTGTAGGCTTGGGCAGGAACAATCTGTCATGATCAGGCCAAAGTCTACCATGCAGGTCATGAAGTCCTCCACAACGCTCCAGACATTCTTGAAAGAGGTACAGGTCTCATGGAGCATCTGTGTTTTGGGAGTCCATGTCCTCCGTTTTTGGTTGACATGTGCCTATCAAAGGCTACATGAGGTCTTCACTTTGCAGTGCAGACCCCCCAAGAATACTCCTAATTACCCCCCCCCCCCCCCCCCGCCAAGAATGCTCTTTCATGCTCTGCCGATGGGGTTGTTTTGCTATTCACCACCTGCTACCCGTGTAAGGACGAGTCTATTTGGAAATGTGCACAGTGTGGATGCAATGGGATTTTAATTGCCACAGTTGTGTCATCTTCCAAACCCTTGATTGGTAATGTTGTTTATTGGGCCAGGCCCGCGGCAGCAGTCACACGTAGGTTAGGAGTACACCGTGCTGTTGATATAGGCCCTGGTTGGAAGTGCGGCTGGCAGTATGCACCATGCACCCAATCACACACATGGCAGTTCATGTCATTTGTCACTGATGCATTGGGGGTGGTTTGCAGTGCACTGGCAGCGGTCGTTGGGTAATGAATGTGGGTGTCGTTTTTAATTGAACAACAACACAAGTGTAGGTACAGGGGGGCGGGGATTTCGCCCGGGGACACATTCGCAGTGGATAATTTCGCCAAGGCAAAATTTAGCCACCCTTCAAATCCCCAAAGCTCCAAGCAAGCATGTGTCTCGCAAAATGTCTCTCAAAGTTTTTCGTCTCTTGGTCTGTATATGCTCCTTGAGGGCACATATGTCAGATGCAGACATTACTCTAGTGGTACATGCAGTTGGTCATAAATGTACAGGCGTTGGTTCACATCCAGGTGAGGCAAAATTTTTTATCTGTCCAGCACTTGTGAATCTGATGAGAGAATTGGTTTTTCATGCAAATAAAAAGCCTGCCTGCCTCAATCTCCAATGGTCACAAGCAATATTTTTCACCTGTCCAGCACTTGTGAATCTGATGAGACAATTGGTTTTTCATGCACAAACAAAGCCTGCCTGAAGTAATCTCCTATGGTCACAAAACAACAAGACATGCACTAGACAGATAGTCCAAAATTGCAACAGGTTGCCACAACATGGTCCCAGAGTCGTTTTCCAAGAGGAGCCAGGCGTGCCTGAGAGTGCGCCTGAGCCAACCGCCTCTTGCGCATGGCACCCATGCACTTCTAAGGGCGGCACCTTTGGCAACTAACTGTTGGCCAGAGGCCCCTAGGGGGGAGGGGGGGGAGTTGGCGTCCTAGGACCCGCAGAGTCGCCACCCCCCATGTACAAAAGCTTCCATTGTTGCCTCTTAGTCAGCCTCTGCTCCTGTTTCTGTCGCTAGTGGTGTGTCAGCATCACACAGAAGTGACAGTGACAGTCACAGCGACAGTCACAGCGACAGCAACAGTGAGCGCACCAGTGGCAGTGACAGTGACAGTGACAGTGACAGGGCCGACCGCCCTGCCAATGACAGTGCCCCTCCTGGCACTTTCAACAGACCAAAGGCCACAGGTGTTGCCCCAGTTTTGGCTGCAGCCAAGGCAGCTGCCAGTGCTGTTGTGAAGCCCAAGGCTGATGTTGTGAATTTGTTGCAACAGCTGGGGTATTCACAGTATGCAGTGCCACTTGCAGCTGCTGGATTTGCATGCATGAAAGAGCTCGCTCTTATAGATATGGCAGCACTTGAAAATGTGGTGTCTTGGATAGCCATGCAGCAAGGATTGCTGATGCCTTGAAAAAGAGGCCAGCACCTTCTGCACCAGCTACCGGATGCCTTGAAAAAGAGGCCAGCACCTTCTGCACCAGCTACCGGATCAACAGCACCAGATTTCATGAAGCTGAAGGCGCCTGATGGTCCATGGGCACCAAAGGCGCCCAAAGTCAAATTTTGTTCATTTTGCACCCCGACACTATCCTTAAACCCAACCCTGACCCTAACACCCACCCCAACCCTCAGCCTAGTCCTAATCAAGACTGAATATTGGGACCGAGCTGGTGGGGGAGGGAACATCAGCTATGACTGGTGAGGGACATCAAGAATGATTCACACATTGATGGCTCTTGACAAAGCGAAATCAGCTTGCAAGTGAACCCCATCACCACGAGGCCCACTTTCAAGGCTTTTTGGACTTCTGAGGGGCCAAAATGCCCCAAAATGGGCTCAAAATAGGCTCATTTCACCCGTTGGTGCACCCCAAATGGTTTAGGATGAGGTTTGGAAAAATGCGTTTTTGACCCATTTTTGACCCATTTTTGGTCCCAAAACAGCCCATTTTCAAGGCATTTTGGGATTTTCAGAGGACCAAAATGGGCCACCACAACCTCAAAACGGTCCAAAAACACTTGTTTTAGCGTCGCACATGGTCTAGGATCATTTTTGAGAAAAGTCATCTTTTTGCCCCTACTGAACCCTGTTGACCCATTAGGGCACCCACCTGTTTGGGCTTGAGCTTGCAGCTTGCCGCAGCCTAGTGGGCCTAGGTATTGGGGTCTAGGCGTCCGTTTGGGCAATTTTGAGGGGTGGAAACCACAAAAAGTGGGGGGTTGCGGGTGGAGTAGGTGCCCTCGGAATCGCATTTTGAGCCTTGTAGCCAAAGATATGGCCTATTCTTGGTTTGTGGCTGTCAGCATTTGGAGCTTCTGGGGGCCTTTTTGGGCCGTTTCCGGGACATATCATGGAGTTAGAGGGCTGCAAGGAGCTCATTGACACGGGGAAGTCAAGCCGCACGTTGAGTGTACCCACCGTTTCCCTTCGTTTGGCCGTTTTCAATAGGTTCCACTGCTTTTTTGGCCCAAAAATGGCTATTTTTGGCCCTAAACTGCAGTTTTTGAAACCGAGGTCCGCCACTTGCGAATCCCGTTCCCGGCCGCCACCGTTGAGTTTCTTGCTCAAACTTTGTGTGATTGTACTTCACACCCATAGGTATCATCCACCAAAATTTTACCCGAGTCTGAAGCACCACGACGGAGTTATGATTTTCCCCCATTTCGCGAGTGCTGCTTGCTTGCTTGCTGCTTGCTTGCTGCTTGCTGCTAAACCTGGTAGGTCCACCCTAGACACTAAAAAGGGTTATAAAACCAAGACTGGTTCCACCAGCTCGGTGACCCTAGCCCTACCCCTACCCCTACCCCGAACCCTAAACCTATTTAGTTGAGTTGAGCATGTGGAACCCATTTGGCAGTCCCAACAACAAGTAGAAGTGCGTCCCTTGCACACGATGAATATTAAAACGTGTAGGGGACTCAATTTTCACCAAGGCATCATAATTAAGATGACGGGACACATTGTCCACCAAAAGAACTGATGGCATGTCCAACGGGAGAGAAGCTTGCTTCTTCACCTCCAATAGACCCCAGTCAAAATCTTTGCAGAACTGCATGAACGTTTCATGTGTGTGCGTCTTTTTGACAGCATGATCACGATGAATGCATGGATGCATGGACACTTTCGTTTTGTCATTGAAATGTGGGTGACATCTGCTGGACTTGCCCTTCCAAATAATCTGGAAGTAAGGGAAATAAACAACGGCACCAAAAGCATTTGTCACTCGTCCAGCGGTCACCATTCACTTTTCTCGGCTCAAAGAGAGGAACACATTCTGCACATCATGAAACTCATAAGTTCCTTTTTGCTCTGCAAAGTACTTCCGCTGTTTTTTGTCGAATGCTAGCCTGGTATCCAGAGGGGTAGTACTGTGCTGTGCTAGAGGGATAATACTGTGCTGTGCTGTGCTGGCATGGGGATTTCATGGGTTGCACGATTTTCAAAAACATCCTGCACAAACCGTTGCCACTTGTTATCCTCAATGGTATCCGCAAGAGTGGAAGGGTGTCAATCTGTGTACCTCCGTGCCGGCTCCAACCCTTACGACGCTTGACATCTTGGGCCCGGAATTCGTTGAAATATGTCGCATCCAAAGCACTTGATACCTGCGCTGTTTTCAAAACGTGATTTGCCGTGACAACAAGTTAAGTGCCTTGGAGTCAATGACAGCACCCTTAGACCGCATTCCACCGAAATACTTTGCCACAACCGCAGTTTCCTCGGGTGTTAACGCTGGTGGACGTCCAATGGGGTTCATTTTGCTTTGCATTGCATGCTTGTCCGCCCAATGCGGAAGTGTGCTATGTGGGGGACATGATGCACCATACTACAGCTTGCAACCCTCCATCTTTTTCCGAAGATAAAGTAATGCAGCATCCTCATGTTGTTGCTGGTCCCAGTCTGCCCATGGTTTTGTGTGTACGCCTTGCGCTTTTTTCTTTTCGGTGGCAAACTCCTTCAAATTGTCAAATTGTCAACGAGACCATCCACAGCACTTTGGGACATACATTTGCGGGTGACAAATTTGTCCATGGAAAAGCTGTCGAAAACAGACAGCACATGCAAGTGGTACAAAACATAACCATGGGCACATTAGGGACAGCAACAACACATGGACGTATTTTGGTGGATCGCGGTTGGGTGTTTTGAATTGATAATATGCAAAGGAAAGGGGAGGGGCGCCCTTCACTGACCGTGGTGACCCCGAAAGAAAAGGGGTCACGCACCACGAAAAGTGGAAGGCTGCGGGGTTCCAGACCGGCATACCCCCTGCAGGGGCCACTGTAGCAGTAGTGTGTGGGCCCTTCACCTGGCTGCAACATGGTGTGGGGGATGTTGAATGGGATGGGGACGTGGTCACATCAGAGTGCGCGCCCCCCGCAGCCCACTTGCTCAGAGGAACAGAAAGAGAGAGAGAGAGAGAGAGAGAGAGAGAGAGAGAGAGAGAGAGAGAGAGAGAGAGAGAGAGAGAGAGAGAGAGAGAGAGAGAGAGAGAGAGAGAGAGAGAGAGAGAGAGAGAGAGAGAGAGAGAGAGAGAGAGAGAGAGAGAGAGAGAGAGAGAGAGAGAGAGAGAGAGAGACAAAAGAGGCATAATGGAAACACAGGCAAAATTCTCCTGGCGAACCCCCCTCCCCCCCTGTAGTGTTTTGCTTTTGCAATTTGCAGATCACTGGGGAGAATGTGTACTCCTGCCTGAAGTGGGAAGCTGGTGTGCACCGTGTCCAGCGAGTGCCAGCCACGGAAACACAGGGCCGAGTCCACACAAGTACAGCTTCTGTTGCTGTGATGCCTGAAGTCGACGAAGTAGACGTCCAGATCGATATGAGTATGTATCCCATAGCGTTGCCCCTGCTCCACGAATAACAGATATTTTCCGCATTGCAATTCCCTTCTTCAGTTTTCCTGGATTCAGTTGTCTGGCTATCCTGAGGAGGCGGGGGTGATTTAGCCACAACCAATAATTTTCCTGCGGTGTGACCCCGATACGGCAAGGCGGATGCATTGCCACAATCCATGCTTTTCTTGGAGTTTTGAAGTGTGGCCCTGCTTGAAATCACATTGCTGCTTTTCAACGGTGAGGATGTGGGACCAAAGAATGAATGATGGGTCAAATTGAGTCTTTCCTCAGATCAGATCCTGGATCTCAAAAGTGGCAAAGGAATAATTTGCAAAGCTATGTTCCTCTCTTTTCTGCAGATGATGTGACTGTAACCACTGCCCGCAGTGGTGGTGCTGGGGGTCAGAACGTGAATAAAGTTGAGACCGCCATCGATCTTATGCACAAGCCAACGGGCATTCGGATCTTCTGTACTGAAGAAAGGACACAGGGGCGCAACCGAGAACGTGCCTTTGCTATCCTTCGTGCCAAACTGTTTGAAATGGAGCGTGAGAAGCAAATGGCAGAGGTCTCCTTTTCCACCAAAGAGGATCTCTTGGTGTTTTTGTGTTTGTAATGGTGTGGCACTGATCTTGGTGGTGTTGGTGGTGCTGGGGTTGGGGTTGGGGTTCTTGGGGTGTGACCTCTTGCTTACCGTGTGCAAAGTTCTGGGGGTGGCAGGTTTTCAACGCGGGGAGGGGGGAGGATAGAGCCCCCAAAATCCGGGGGGGGGTTGGGAAAAGGGCTGGATTGACAGGCATGATGCTTGCCTGGAGAAGAGGCACCGCTTTGTCTCCTGTTCATGTCTCCCCACTATGGGGAGCCCCGAGAAGGCAGGGGTTATGTAGCCACTTTGACCCTACCCCAATATGGGGACCCCCGCTCTGAAGCGCTGGGGACCCCCCCAAATGGCAGGGGCTATGTAGCCAATCCACCCCCTTGTGGGCCACTTTTTCCCTACCTCCAACTCTGACTCAAGCTCCCACTCCGACCCTAACTCTGCCTCCGACTTGAGCTCCGACTCAGACCCTAGCTCTGCCTCCGACTCGACCTCTAACCCCGAATGTGACTCTGACTGTGACTGTAACCTTTCGTACGTCATGCCGTTCTCATGGAAGGCTTTGGTTGGGCGCTGCACACAGGTGTAGCCGGAATTGACCGGGGACCAAGGCAGGATATTGCTTAGTGGGCAAACATCCCCCCCCCCCCCCCAGGGTGGGTTGGCCCCCATTTGCAGCATTTTGGGCCACCAGCCCCTCCCCCCCCAGGGGGGGTGCGCTTTTCCTGGGTCTTGTGAAGGGTTCTGAGCTTTGTTGGTTTGGTTGTGTCGCTGTTTTGTTGTGTTTACCATTGTGGTGTCAGGCTGTACACAGCAAATGGTCTGGTGGTTTATGCCCTCGACTCACAGAGGACTGGCATGGGTTCAGTTTTAGGGCGGGGCTTTTTACATCACAAATCGCTGACCTTTCAAAATTCTATTGCCTTCGGCAAGTACACCTCGCAGAGAATCTACTGAAGCAACACACACCCGGAATAGGGTAAAAACTACATAAATACGGCCTAAAACATGCTTTACATATCTTGGATGGTCATTTTAGGTGATCATGGTATCAAAAAAATAAGTTTTGGAAACTTCGATTTGTGAGCTGCCCAGGGTGAAAAAAAAGAAGCAAGTTGTGTACCAATCCCTTGGGAGACACCCCCCCCCCCCTTGGCACCCAATACCCAAATACGGTGAAAAACACATAAATACAGCCTAAAACATGCTTTACACATTTTAGGTGATCACAATATCAAAAAAAATAAGTTTCGAAAACTTCGATTTGTGAGTGAGCTGCCCAGGGTGAAAAATTGCATATCAAGGTTGTGTGCACTGGCGCATTCACTGCCATTATTGGTGGAAACAGTCATTTCGCGTCTTTGGCACGGGTTTTGACCGGCCCTCGGCAAGGGTAGAGGCTGCAAAAAACGTCCTTTTGTATCCCCCAACAACAGCCTGGACCAAGTGTCCTTTAACAAAAATACCACTGCCATTCGAACTGCGAAGGTCCCGAGGTTGGTTTTGGGGGGTTCCATCAATTGAGCCCCTTTTGGAGGGGGGGAGGGTCTAGCCAGGGGGCTCTGAGGGGAGACAATTCAGGGGACTTCACCGGCATGTTCACGAATGGCCTCAGACCTAAGGCAAATGCCTGCACCAGTACCTCCCTGTTTGTTTGAAGCAAAGGCCATCACTGAGGCACTGTGCAATCTGTCGTCAGATTGTTACTCCTGCAGGACTGCCAAGTGGCCTGCCACAAGGGTAGAAGACAGGGATGTTGCAAATGGACAGACTCTTCAGCCTATAGCCTTGGTGTTCCCCTTCTGTAGATCTCCTCCAAACGTAAAGCCCAGATTGGGTCTGGGGCACGGTCGGAGAAGATCCGGACTTACAATTACAAGGATTCACGCGTCAGTGATCACCGTATCAAAGTGAATTACGACCTGACAACCTTCTTGAATGGGGGCTGCGAAGCTGCTATCACAGACCTGATCAACGATGACCAGCAGATGATGCTGCAGGAACTTGCAGAAAATTCTCAGGCCTGAACCCAGCCGAAGCGCACTTGTTAGTTTGCTTACACACATTTCTTGCACAACCATTTTCGAGGGATTTAACACTGTCACTCTGTCAACACTGGCCACAAAAATGGATTTGCCGTACCAATGCATCCATCCTTGTTGTTGGAGGTCCCAGTCAACACTTGAGAGGGCAGCAGCTTCTAACCACAGTCAGCAGGGGTTGGCGTTTTACAACCAACCACTTCAGGGGGGGCTTTTTCCGCATCTGCCATTTGTGTGGCTTGCAGCTAATTTTTTTTTGCCAGCATCACCAGTGTCCATCACTGCAATATGTCAATCAATCTCTTCATGTGCCAGAGCATTTAACCTTCAACCATAAATGGAGTCGGCACCTGAACCTTTGCAACCTAGTTGCTGCTACCCCACAGGAAAATCATTCTAACACCCAGATTCGATGAGGATTAGGGATGCTCAATTAGCTTGAGTGCAGTATCTTTGCACTGCTGCATATTGCTCAATACGCTGCATGCCATTATTTCCCGCAATGTGCAAATAAAATGGTTTTGGGGGCTTAACTCAGGAGGCCTCAGCCACAGCTTTGTGGCCACATTGTGGCCCCTTGAATTGATTTACGGTTTCTTTCTGTTTCGCTTTTTGAATTCTGAGGGCATAGAGAGCGTTTTACTGTCGACATCCCACCCGTTTCTCTCCAGAGTATGCGTTCAGCTGCATTTCAAATTCAAATGGAGGGATGCTGGCTACCCGGGGGGGCGGCCGGGCCCGGTCCTTGTATGCAACATCAACGTCATTGCTGGCCAGTAACTACCCATGCTCTGTCTGACTGGTTTCCTCATTCTGTCTGACTGTGTGAGTCTCCACAGAGTGCAACGGTGGCTGGTTGTGGATGAGCAGGCAGGTATGTTTTTATGCTTCTTATTGATTCATGCAGACTGTTGAGCTATGTGCGATGATTGGCACAGCAAGATGTACAGTTTCAAACAAGGATGTGCGTTTTAATTGTAAGAAGTGCATGACAGTGTAACTGTGCATCAAAGGGGTGAAGGTCTCTCTTGGGAGGTGCGCGTTTTGGCACCCATCACTGCGAGTAGCAGAGACAGACGGAACAGGGCCTCTGCTGAAGTAGTAAACTATTGGTTTGAGCACTGCTGCACAGGATGCGTGTGTTTCTCCAATCTTCTGGACTGTTTCAATTGCTGTTGGTGGAATGTGATCTGCTATGGCCAGTTTGGGTGCATTCGTCTGGAAGGCACTGGGGATGGTTTTCATGCACAAGCTTTTCTTAGTTTCTATTTCTCAACCAAGTAAGGTGGGAACCCCATTTGACACTAGCCACACGCTGACCCGCTGACCATGTGTAAGAAAACAGCATTTCTGAAATGGATCTGTCATTCACACAATGGATTTCCACAGTTGGAATCTCCGGCGGCCTGCGGAATGGAGTATGCAGGCGTTAGCTGAGGTATGGGTAAGTCATTGAGAGGGAGTACCGGGCACGGTGCGCGCACGGTGCAAGTATTTGAGTTGTTGAGAAATAACGGTAACCATCCATGGCCCACAAGGAAAAAACGGTAACCGTCCAGGAGACAGTAGGAAACAACAGTAACCATCTAGGACCCACCAGGAAATAACAGCAAGCATCCAGGACCCACCAAGAAATAACAGCAACTATCCAGAGCCCATCAGGAAATAACAGTGACCATCCAAGGCCCACCACGATATAACAGCAACCATTGAGAGCCAGCCAGGGGGAATGGTAACACTTCAGAGCCTACCAGGTACCATCTACAACCCCTCTCCTGGTAGACCATCTGCTGGGGAAGTTGTTCAAATACTTGGCACGGTGTACGGTGCGCGCACGGTGTGAGTACTCCCTCTGAGTGGCGCTCCTGAACAAGAGGTGGTATTGGGCCCGATTAGGGAGCCCATGCAGAGTGGTGGAGACTGAGATCTGTTCTGCCCTAAGGATTGGGACTTCATCCATGTTGTGTGCTTGTTACAGAGCTGGTGATATGCAATTCTGCAGCCGTCTTTTTCTTGCTGGTGTGAGACACATTTTCCACACTGCTTTTTCAGCAATATGGAAGCAAGGGAAAAGTTGGCTGATTGGTCCCATATGTTGCTGTAGGACAAGGAGGGCTGCATGGACTACCTCGGCTACCGCAACTTTTAGCTGCAATTTTCAATTGTGCATCTTCCCGCATGTTGCTGCAAACACTTTGCAGGCTCTGCCCCCCCCTCCCCCCTCAGGACAACTGCCCACTGCAACACACTGCCTGAGCCCCACAGCAGCCCTAACCAGAAGCAGTATCTGTGAGTAGCGGGATAACTGTCACACACTCATGCAGTAGACATAGTTCTTCCCCGGCTGGTAGGTAGCCCAGCAGGCTGCCCACCTCTTGCTATTTTTTTTTTTTGAACCCTCCCTCTTCACCCCCAACCCAAGAGTGGGCAACCAACCCACCTATCCATGAGTGGCGGATTCCCTCCTCAAAACATGCACGTGCGTACACCCGGAAGTGCCAACCGGCATACTCTCTCAGCCTTTATGGAACTCCAGTCAGCATGTGGAGTGCATTGCCTCATTAGCATTTGATTTCTGTACCTGTTTGATGGTGGTTTCCTCGTTTAACGAAATCCCCCCCCCCCCCCCTCTGGCCAATGGAAATGGTTGAGGATTTGCAGTTGTTGCCATTGTTGCCATTCAAGGTTTTTGCTAGGGAATTTGGCTGGCGTTTCTTGGTTGTCTACTCTGTGTCATCACATGATTACCGTCCTTGGTGCTGATGAGAACGAGCAAAAAATAAAGATGAAGTCCCAAAAGCCAGCATGAAATGCGGATTGGACGTTATATATTTGATCAACAGTTGTAGTTTGTAGCACTCCGCCTCTTCACATGTTTAAGGTGTGTGCCACCCCACACCACACGCACGCCGTGATTTTTGTTTCTTCTTCCTGACCAGCTCCCAGTATTTGAGTTGGTTCAGGCTGCCAGATGTACTGTTCCACCAATCGGGACAGGGACCAGTTTATGAGAACCTGTGTTGGTGAAAGGATGCATTGCAATCCTAGTTTTTGGGATGAAAGCCAGGTGGGCCGCTGACCAGTTCAGAGCATGAGAACATCATCACATAACTGGTGGGTTGCCATTTTTGTTCTTGACAGGGCTCTATCCAACATGTGAATATCAAAGTAGTATCCCCCTCAGGTCTGCACCGTTCAAATCTCCTGCACGTGCTGTGCCCTTGACCCATCAGGGTATCTGATTATCGAGTGTTGCGGGACCACCTCAAGATGGCGCACCAGTTGCCCTAGGTTGACCCATCAAGGCATCCAAATTTTGATTGCTCCAGGACTGCCCCCAAAAGGAGTTTTGCCCATTGCTGGAAGCAACGTTGGGATGGACATTATTCTGGAGATGCACAAGAGCAACATGGTTGCCACAGATTGTGTTGCATGATTGATGTGTCTGCCCCGAAGGAGATGTTATTTTTCTGTGCTTTCAAAAGAATTGCATTCCCGCTTGGAAGATGCTGCTTCATTACCCTGATGGTTGTTCATACCTCTACTGGGGATCTACAGAATGTTTTGTGAAACACCCCAGACAAACCAGCAAGTAAAACCCTTATGGATTGTGGCATGGCCATGATTCTTTTCTCCAAAAGGGGCTGAACTCAATATTGGAGGAGCAACGAATGAATGAAGTCAGGATGCTCAGCAGAAGATGAAGAAAGGAGCGAACTTGTGGATGGTACAGTTAGGTGGGTTTATCTCTGTGTTTAATGGTGCTTCAACAAACGGAAGAGATGATGGCGATTGTTGTGTTTTTGAGAAGGTGTTATCAAACGAGATACCAAATGCAAAAGAAATGAGAGTGTGAGTCAAAAGAGTAAGTGAAGAGACAAAAGAGAAATGTTTTTAGAACAATGAGGAGTAAATCCAGCATGATCATTTGTCAACGAGCAACCAATGAATCAGAACATCTCTACTCGATGCATGCAAATTATTGTGGATCAGTCAGCTGGTCCAGGGGGGCTAAGCTCACTGACTTTCTGATGAGCGAGGTGAGTTCACATTTTTCCCGTGAGTAGTTTTTCACTAAGGCCACAATGGGGAGGTCATTTTCCTGAGCACAAATAGAAAAAATGGGAGGGGCTTAAGAAATATGAGGGGAAATTGAGAATTTTCATTTTCAGGAGGCAAACAATCTAAATCACGTTGGGACACATAGATCCAAAAATGTTCACCCCATAATTGAAATATGATGAGACGAACTGATCATTCTAAGAACCCCAAATAAAACTCATGAGTCCCGAAGAGTTGTGTATACAATCAACATTTCATGACATACCACCAACACATAGGCGCAAGATCTATCCTCTTCCCTCCATTAGTAAGAGGGAATGATTTCTCTCTGCTACCATGTATTGCTAACGGGCTCATGTATTCCGTTATTGAAAACAAAGTGTCATTTGGCTTTACCACGGTGGAACATCCAAAGGACACCGTCTTTGGATTCCAATTAACCCCCAAAAGGATCTCAAAGGCCTCTGCTACCATGGTGGTTTTCAAGTCATCCCAAGACCGTTAAAAATAGCCCATGATGTCATTGATTGTGTTTTTCATTCAACCAAGTTCAGATTTGTCACCAACCAACAATCATAATAATCTATTTGCACATTTTTGTCAACCAAGCCATGTCCCAAAGCCAACATCCACTGACATGCAAGAGCATTGCACATATTTCGTGATCTCATTGAAATCTTTCATGAATATGCATGTGGGCGTCAATATTTGTTGTGGTAATCCGCTGATGGATGATTCTGTGTTGGTCACACATACAAGGGGGCCTAACCACCATGTACATGTTTCCAATGACCATATTCTTGACATGTGCACGACGCAATCTCTGAAGTGCTATAAGCCAATCGTTAGCCGGGCTCATAGGTAACGAACACCCACGAACAACACTCTCAAGATCCATCGAGCAATAGTTGAGGCACCAATCGAAAGGCAATCATGCAAACACCCCAAATGGTATCTACTCAATTGCACATCCACAATCTTTCAAATCTTTGCGGGTGTTAGCCGGCGACTTTAAATGAATGTGTTACATGGTAAACCAAAGAACGGCATAAAGGTCTATCCTCACTTTAGGCATCCATTCTAACCACAAATGAACAAAATCAACCTTCAAATCGGGGTTTCAAATGCCAAGTCTCTTTGCTGTCTTTGTGTTGCGCCTGTGTGATGATTGCACTCTAGTGCCACTGCAACTCACTCATGCATTCTCCGATATAATTTACAAGTGTGAATAGCACATGACCGCCACATGTCACTCATTCGCAGCATTCACTATTTTTGGATAAGCGCAAGGCATATTTTAAAGCAAACAATAATCGGGCCCAAGATAGTGTAATTGGGTATTTTTTTTTGATTGCGGTACAAAGCCATTGCTTGTTGCAACCAAGCGGATGACAGGGCAGGATCGTCTCGCTATCGGCTACGAGGCATCTTGTCATGGTGAGAGTGTCTAGTACTTGGCACCACAATCAATGCTTTGTAAGCGATTCTCAAAGTTGAGGAATGTGAGGGATAGCATTGTGGTGGCAAATCTCATTTGATACTGTTTAGAATGTGCTACTTTCATTAATTTCAGTGGCAAGTATTTTGTGACCATGTGTCTATAGCAACAACCACCTTGCATCATTTTGCGAATTCTACGACGTGTTCCCAAACATGGAAAATCTGCTACAGGGGGTGGTAATAGTTCATATATGCAGCGGTTGGTAAAAGGTGATTTTAGACGTGTTTTTCATGCAGCGGTTGGTAAAAGGCTGGTGTTTTTCCATGTAAAGGTTGGTACCGACATCCTCTACAGTGTAGGTTTTTCAGCACAAAAAGAAGAGCAGGTTTTGAAGAAAAAAAAAGAGATAACACATTTTACACAAATAGCAAGAGTGCAAGGTGTAGAAAAAAAAAGTGTAATGTTTTGAAAAAGCGAGGAGAGAGAAATAGTACCAGTGTTGTACAAATACAAAGAAACATTAAGGTAATCAATTCTTTTTGTCACTCACTTCTGCATTCAGAATGCCGTTTTCTTTTACCTACTGAAATATTGTTTGTTTTTTTTTGTCACTGACTTCTATGTTGAAAATCCTGTTTTTTTTTTATATTGTTTTTCTTCTCTGAAGTGGTCAGAGTTCCTGCTTTTTTATGAACCACCATTGCCGTGCGCAACTCGCGTGAATTAGGAAAAATGCCCACAAAAAAAAAAGTGCTCTCGTGTGCAAATCGTCCAACCCTACAGACTTCACTGCCCTTTGAGGGACATGTCGCTGTTGCAAAGGATGAACCACATATTCAATTTGATCGATTCGCTGTTATTCAAGAGGAAACAGGAGGTACTACTCTCTTTCACTCATGGTAAGCATCACTGCACAGCTCAGAGTGCCTTCATCATCCGAAGTGTGCACTGCCTCCCGCGCCTCCCTTGCCCTTTGCCTGTTCTCCCTGGCGACACGCTGAGCATGTACATCACGTGGTGCAGCACGAAACCTTTTGGCAAGTCTGTCCAACCGGGTCTCAGCCCTCCTCTTTGCTGCTCTTTGTACAGGTGGTGTGCCTGGGACTGACAGGACGTCAATGTTGTCCTCCACCTCTGCCCCAGAGGCTTCATCTGCCTCTGCCTGTGCCTCTGAGGCTTCCTCTGAATCTGAAACATGACCAGGAACAAAAGACAGCAAAGGTGCAGGCATGGGGATGGCTGCTGAAGGGCAGGGGAGGTCCACATCATCTACAAATTCTGTCACTGGCACCTCTGTAAACACCATGTTCCAGCTGCTGAGGATGTGTGTGGTTGTCAAAGGGGATGCAGCCCATTCAGCAAGCCAAGTTACAAGGAGCGCCTTCATCGTACGCTCGCTGCTATCCAGCTTGGAGTGCTTTGGCAGCAGTCCATCGTGGATCTTCAGGCAATGGTCAATGTGGCGACGCTTCAGTCTGTCGCGCAACCATGCTCTCATGCCTGGATTGATGACCTGATCGCCAACATTGCTAACATGGCTGCGACGAGCGCGGCCAAAGAAAACATACATATGTGGCCGCGCCACAAAATAGTATAAGTTTGCCAGCCTTATTTCAGCGTCGTCGACGCGCTTCAACTCGTCATCGTCGAGATGGCTTCCAACCCAGTCCATGATGACGACACATGGGTAATTTTGCGCCACGCCATGGTCGCATCTGTCCTTCGCAACTTCGATGTCGACCTTGATCATCAGGCGTTTGAACGTGTCGCCAGTCTGACACTCCTTCTCCGCGTGGTCTTCGTGCATGTAGGATGGCAGGCCCTGAGGCAGGTCGAGACGCGCATGGCAACGCCCTGTCTTTCCTCTGTGCAACACTTGTAGTACCTTTACGGTGCCTTCACGGTTGACCACAGGCGTGGCCGTGGCCTGTTGCTTGTCAGCGCTGCTGTAGTGTCTGACCTGTTTTTCTCCGGCTGCATACCCTCCGCGCAACTTGGGCGCGTACTGGAGGGGCGTCTCGTCCAGGCCCAACTGCGCCCACGGCGGCAGCGACTGGGGTTCACCTTCAGGGATACGCACACCATACTTTTGAGGCTGCTCAACGAGGTCCAAGAATTCACGTCTCCATTTGTTGTTGAGCGCTAATTCAGACACTGTAGAAGGCAGCCACTCAGTCGTGATTTCTTGGGACAACCCATCTTGTGCCTGCGACGAAAGTTTGCAGCCCATTGGCGGTCCAAAACAGGAGCAAGACCAGGCCCACGAGACCTCTCAGCGACTGTTCTTCCAAGCGCCGCAATGGTGTCCAGGTCAATCACGGCAGCCTCATACTTCAATTCTTTGATGAACTTCAGAATGGTCTCCTCCTCTGTGCGGCTAAGAACTGAGTTGGTGCCGTACCCTTCCATGGCTCACCCTTATGCACCTTGCCAGCCCAGGTGCGAAGCGTGTTAAGGGGCGGCGCTTGACACCCGTAACGCAGCACAACGTGGTTGTAGTTACCTTCCAGGAACAGTTGCACACAAAGGGACTTTTGCGACGGCGTCCACTCTAGCCAAGTCCTCGGCGCTGAGCTCTTGTATTGACGGGCCTTAGAACTGGTGGAGACCTTCTTGCTCTGAGACTGCGACACCACTGCAGCCAGAGCGTCGTTCATGGACTGGCCTCTCTTTGTGAGGAAGCGCTGCATGACTGAAGACAGAAAAATTATGAATGTTATTGATCATTATTGTTACTATCATCAGTATTACTACTATTATGACCACAGAAGCTCAACAGAGCGCGATACAAAAGCCTCTGTTCTCCTTTCCCAGATTTGACCAATCCCGGAACACATCTGTGCGGTTTTAGTTCGTTGCTGCAGCGGTTCGTAACAGCGGGCGGTTTCTACATGCAGCAATTCGGAACACCACCCATACGAACTGCTACAAAACGAACCTTTACACTTACGAACTATTACCACCCCCTGTATCGGCCCGACAATGTTGCTCTCAATGTTGGTTACCAAATTCATAGCTTTGCAAGGTTAGGTGACACGACCACTGTACCGAATGACGTGGTCAGTTGCTTTTGCAACAACCAAATCAGTTACACTTCGATATGAAAATTTCAAAGCCTGTACTTTGACTCCCACCAAGGACTTTTGGACATGCAGTAAGGTTTTTCAAAGGGAGTACGACTCGCCACATTACTAGGACAATACTGTGAGAGAAAAGATTGAAGAAGGAGTAAGGCATACAAAGGTAACGGATAGATGAACAAACAGCAATTTGCTTGCTTGCCCTTGTTGCCGAACACAACCAAAAGTGCAACACAAAAACAACGATAGTAACACCATTGCAGCACAACTAAGATCAACAAGCACCACCAACAACGCCACACCACCCCGAAAGCAGAAGCACCACAATGAACGCGGCAATAACACCAACAACACTACAAGCACAACGCACACGCCAAAAAAGGGCCACTAGGAGCAGCAGGACAAAACCTGCACAAAGACAACAGAACCACCAGCGACAGAACGCAACAGCCAGCGGCGTAGCACCATCAGCCGGAAAAAAAGCAAGACCAACACCACACATATACAATCAACACGACAAAAACCACACCAACGCATCATCGCTGTGATCAACGGCGCAGTTGGCACATAGGTCCAAAACACACCAGCCGGCATGCAAACAAACAAGCGAGCACTACAACACACAAGTCAACACCACAACAAGCTACCAACACCACCAACAACGCAGCCGGCACCACCCCAAACCACGCAATGCCAAAACAAAGCAACCAGCACCGACGGCCTGCGCCGCAACGGACCGCGTCGCAGGGAACCAACCATGAGGTGCAGTACACTAACTTGACATCGCCTCTAAGACCACAATCAAGTCAAATCTACATACATTACACATAGCTCAAGAGCGGGCTGTATGTACATACACAGCTCATGAAGATCTGGCACATAAGGGGCATTGCCGAAGGGGCACATGCACATAGCACCAAAGGTGCAATATTCCACACGCAAATATACTTTTTTGATCTCTCATCAACGTCTTAAGCCCCCCCCGCCCCCCCCGCCAAAACCCTTCTTACGGCGCGTAAGAAGACTCCCATTTGTGAATAAAAATCTAATAACTCATCTCTCTAGTAGATAACAGCCTCTAGACCGGAGTTGGTCCTAGCTTTGACAAAATGTTTTAGTGCGTGTGGCGGGGACATGAAGGAGGGTGGAGCCGCATGTGGCGGCGTCTAGCATAGTCACGGGCTTGCATGTGGCGGCGTGTGGCGGACATATGGAAAAGAATTGTTAATTTTCCGTGTAGTCTTTCTTCGCACCTGTGCACCGTGGCTGCGGGATAGGGTGCCAAGCCACCTTGCGATGGCTGTCATACTAGCAGGTAATTGCCACGGATGCCTCGCTCTCGTGGAACACACGTGGTCACCGTCAAGCCTTCTTCAAACCTTTTTTCGGGAGAACAAAATATCCCGAGAGAATTTGACAAGCCGCCATGTCATCAGCTTTCATGGCAGGCTTTCCTAGCCGTCATGTTTCAAAACGGGGAAGTAAGGCTGCAACTATCGCCTGCATTGGCTAGACGTGCCTTTATTTGGGTGTTTCTGCTTACAAAGGGTCATGGGCTTTGCCACCCCATGAGCCCTCTTGTACCCATAACTACACATACACACGTTGATGATAGTCTTCGTAGAAAGCCCGCAATGTCTTGATAGGGACATCAATTCTCACCTTGGAATTCACCGTCTTCGGGGATTTCAATACCTGGGCATGTTGAAAGGCTTCGGAGAGAGAAGGCTCGTGTAAGTTCACATCAAAAAATTGAGTTTCGTTCGTCTTGCTCTGACGGCTATCCAACCACAACGCCACGGTAGGAAGCGATTGACCATTAGTCTCAACAAACGAAGGCGTGTTGTTCTGGACCAAAGCAAATTAGTTTTTTGTTTCTTTGAAAACGTGAACCTCGGCAATATGGTCTTTAATTTGAATGAGAGACCTGTTCACCGTAGGCAAGAAAGAGGGAATTCCAACCAGGATTTTACTGCTCGCTGGCACCTGGAAACCAGGAAGGATCCATCACAAATATCTCAGGGTCAATCGAAAAAAAACAGACACTCAGAAAGTGAGGTTCGAAATTCATCTAAATTGCGACCTATCCGCTGGCTGAATATTTGTATCTTTTGTATGGTTGATTTGAGCATTGTAATTCCGCAAAGGAAAAGAAATTCTCGGTGTAGCCCTGTTGTAGGGAGTCTATCTGCAAATTGCCTCAATGTTTGCTTTGCCTGCCCTCTGCCATAATGAGCATAAGGCCGCGGCCGAGCAGCCTTTGTGTGAGTGGAGCAGTTGTTGGCTGAAGCCTTGGAGCTATTGGATGAGGTTTGGTCCTACTTGGTGGCACATCCTGTCATAGCTGGCGAGGTACCTTTGGAACACAGAGTTGCTGTAATGCTTTCAGAATCAGCGCGATGGATGACGTCCAAGCGAGTGAACACCACATCTCTGTCCCACATCTTTTTAGAAGTAGCTAGGTGTAACCATGGTCAACAAGGGGTTAGAGTACTACAAGGATGCATTTTGATTTGGTCTCATGTTGGCCTGGGCATAGGAGGATTGAATTGGAGGTGCAGTTGTTGGACCTCAGCCCGAAACAATCCGTGCATCTTTTGCACTCGCAACGAATGTGTTAGGGGGCTTTTCTGAACTAAATTGCAAGACACAAAGACGCAACAAGGCACAATAATAAATCAAATCCGTCATCTGAAGTCTGTAAAGTCTGAAAAGTCGCAGGCATATCTCAACTGTTGAACGAGGTGCCAAGCCGCCATCTGCCAAAACTCATGAAAGAGTCCGTGAGATTCTTCGAAACCATCTTCGTCTAGGTATCCATCTCCATCTCCGTCGCAAAAAGCGAGAAAGAAAGAAAGAAAAAGTGAGCAAAAAGTGAATATTGAGCGTAAAAAAAAGTCCCATAGAGGATTGCCCCCTGAAGGTTTGGCTGGTTCCCTGGATCCCGCTGCTCTTTTGACACAGCCACAGTATAAATCGAACAACCATCTGACGGGCGGCCGCAGACTGTTGAGAAAGGAGGCAGTGAAGCCAAACTGGGGTTTCTGGGGAAACCTGGGTTCAAATGAATGAGAGAAATGTGGTTGCCTTGCAGGAACGTGGTGACAGAACAGAAGGGTGGGAGAAGGGTTGGTTTCAGTGATACATGCACCAATTCAGACTTCTCATTGCAATAGCAGGAACCACCTAGGCCACCAGGCAGTCTAGCCTTGAAAAACAATAAATAAATCTGATGATGATACACACACAGTGGAAAGCTCAAGCCTGAACAGAAACCACCGTTCACGGAGGTAAACAATAGTTCCCTTGGACACAGGGGTGGCAGAGGAAGAATTCCTTTGCTTATTGGGCTTGGGGCGAAGCACAAAAGCACAGAAGGGGAGTAGAAGGGAAGGGGACGAGTGTTGTGAGACTGAAAGGAGGTGATCAGAAGTGCTGAAGAGTCCGTGAGTTGCACTGAAGGCAATCACACTAAGTGTGTGTGTGGGGGGAGGGGCTGTCCAACACCACTTGGTGAAAGTCTTCATGGCCAGAGTTACCCCTCTCCTGCAATGAAACAGGGCATCTTGAGGCATTTACATCAAACTGGCTTGGGCAGCTCTTTAGAAACTCTATTGAACGCATTCCACAGGATTACAGGGGCAAATGTACCAACCATGACCCACTTTTGGTGTTCGGAGGGGGGGCAGGCTGCAACAAGTAACAAGCCACGAGGATGAGCAGCATTGCAACAGGGACACAAATGATCACCGAGCTTCCAGTAATTTGATAAGCAGATATGTTTTCTAAGCCGGCAGACAACTCAAAAAAACCCAGAATAAATCCAATTAAAAAATTTGTTGTAGATGCCTGTGTTGGAGTGCGTGGACTTTTTGGTGTTTGTGAAAATTTGCCCACTTTTCTGTGAAAATTCCATCCAGGGTTGCCCCCCCGGTGCTCATAAAGGTGGCAAGTGAGCTGCAGTGGCGATGAAAGCCAATGAACTGGGCTTGGCATACAAGTCTGCAAATTGATTCACAACGAAGCCCATGTGGGTCTTCATCCAGCAGGTATTCAATTGTAAAAGACAAATCCATGGCAAGAGACTGCACGGGCAGAATTCAGCACCCTTTGAGAGGAAGATAATTGCTCACCTTGAAAAGGCCAAAGGGCCAAACAAACTACTGAGAAATTATCGCACATTCTACACACACTGCACCCCGTGATTTGCGGTTGAAGAATGGCATGGCATGGCATGGCCCTGTGCTCCTTAACCCCTGAAGGAGCAAGGGGGGGGAGGCGGGCAATGGTGGAGCGCATAGGTGGGTCCACAAATACAACAGAAGCTCCGTGCAAAGGATCCGACCAGGAGCTGTCCAAACAAGCAAAGGTCTCAGCCTTCCGTTGGTGGATGGCGACAGTGGCATCCTCACATCTCCACAACCGGAGGTTGCTGGATTTAGGGACTGGGGGGGCACAATGTTGGTCGTTCTCAGAAACTGGATGCCCCCGCCCAGGCAGTTCCAGCCAATGTTCTCAGTGTGCAATGATTCTGCCATCTATGGTACACATAACATACAGTAGGGACCTTCATATACACTGCAGGATGCCTGTTCAGGACTGTTTAGGGACTGGACAAAGGTGGGGTATCTGGTGAACATATCCTTCAGTGCAAATCCTCACCAAGCCGTTAGAGTGGAGCTAGGCTCTGTAAGCTTGGACAGAGGGGACAAATGAAGTGTTCTGGTTGCGTGATTCGAGTCGAGGGTGGCCCTAGGATGAACTTTTGCACTGCGTGCATACTGCATACACATTTATGTTGGAACCCATATTGTTAAGGGCATCTCTGCACAAGAGTGTCTGTTACTGGGGTGACTTTACCGGAAGCAACCTCAAACTGCTTGAAATACATTGATTCGTTTCTTCGCATGACTTGTGCTATAATGCGTTGTTTTATGCCTTCAGGAGGTCATGGCTTCATGGGAAAAATGGGCGCACCATGTACTGTGCATGGGCTGTGCTGAAATTCACCCCCAATCAGAAGTAAATGCAGAGTGATGGGAGCATAAAGCACCTAACTACAAAATATGCGCCGTATTGTGCCACACAGTGGATCTGTGGCAACATAACCTCTGCCGTTTGGTGTGGCGGCAGAAACATACAGCATTACATTTGGGGGCCCATAAAGCCCCATTTGCTTAGGCATTTACAGGTCGTGTAAAAAAAAAAACACTTGAAATAGGGTTCTGGCATTTCCAGCCATACAACAAATTTGCACTGTGTGCAAACGTCCCTGTGGTACTACTGTCAAGGGGTAAGAATTGGGTGTTGTTAGTTGAGGTGACTAGAGATTCCACCTTTTCACCAAAAAGGGGTGTTTGCACAGCGCGTGCCCAGCATGCACATCACAGGAAAAAAATTAGGGGTTTTTGCTACGACCAGCAATATTCTTGCCTATGCAGACCATACAACACCCCCACAATGTTGGACAGCCTCATGTTTCACCCCACCCCCAACCCCCAAGCGCCCTGCACCTGCCTCTCCCGTGGGAGCCCGATTCCCATCCTTGGGGGCCCACCACCCTGCTTATAGCCGTAGCTGAGCACCTGCTGTGGGCGCTCGGCCGCCTAGCCCAACTGATAGCCATGCAACCGCCGGGGGGCTACGCTTTGCTCACCGCCGCTGAGCCTGGGACGCAGCTGCTTATGCTCCCGGGACCTCTGCAAACGTATCAATTGGGGCCTTGTGGCTCCTCCCCGGACCACGCATGCTCCACCGGGCTGAGGCGCAGCTGCAATGAAACGAGACCCACTCGACCAGTGCGTGTGACTTGTGCAAGGCACCAGGGCAGAGCAGGGCAGAGACACAGCAAGGCCCCCACAGCAGAGCAAGCAACCACCAACAACCGCCGGAGGTGACCCCCACCACAGCCAAGAGCACCCCCATAGCCCTAGCCCCACAACCCCCGTCAGGTCTAGGAATCGCCCCAAGGTGAGACCCGACGTGCCCCGCATCGCACCCTAGATACGCGCTGCAGACACACACAGGCACGACGGTATCTCCCTCCCACCAGCACCTTGGTGGGGTTTAAGGGTTGTCAGCAGTCTCAGGGGTTGTGAGAGCCGACAGCCAGTGTAGGGCCTAGTCGTACCGGTGAGGGAAGGACACACTGGCCGTGGGATCCTACCTCTAGTGCGAGCCACAACCCAACCCAATCCAACCCATCCAACGCCCCAAATTGTAACCTCAACACCTCAACAGCTCTTGGTTCAACTAACACAAGGCATCCTTGTCTGGCGACCAATCCCCCACCCCCAACGGGTCTGTTTCACAAGGGATGGTACTCTAGGTACGCCTCTTAGAGGCGGTAGGTGCAACAGGGGGCGCACTTAGCAAGGCCTTCTCTCCCTTCACCTTCTTCCGTGGCATAGGGGCATAGGAGGAGGCGCAAACAAATCCAATCCATATCCCCAACTAGAAAAGAGCCGGTCCATATCCCCAACCGGAAAAGGGACCCGAATGTATCACCATAGCACCAAAAGGGGTACCCTTTTTGAGTGACATGCACAACAACACACACAAATAAACTAGAAATGAGGGCAAGGCATGCAAGCAACTCATAAACATGCATGACAAAGCTCATTGTTACTGGTACTAGGCACTACTATGCAGCTCGAGTATGGCCTTGTACAAACTTTGTGCACAGCGCATGCACAGCGCGTAGTACGCCCCAAAAGAGGGCGCTTCAATCACACTGCGAGCTTTAGTCGATGTGTCATTTACCCATATACTACACCGATCTTTTAGGCAAGGAGGCGGTGGCCCAAGGGGTTAGCATGCAACAATGGCCCACTCCACTCCTGGGGCTCTCTTTAGCACTGGTTGCGACTGCCACAAGCTCCATGGAGGCAGAAGCCGGGGGGGGGGAGGGGATCCGTTTGAGGCTGGAGAATCCGCATAGGCAATGGGAGATGTGAGACGTTCACCAGGGCAATCACGGTAGAGCTAGGTATGGCCTGAGCACTCATCTGATAGCTACACACTCTGGGAAGGACGAGAAACCCACAATAGTGGCAGGCACAAACTCCCCTGTGGTGCCTCTCAAATAAAAGACATCATTGCCATATGTTCTATGGGATACAAAGAAGGCACCACATAGTAACAACTGCACAATGTCCCCTGTAGCCCACGAACACACCACCCACAATTACTTCGGGACCTAGCATTGTTATTTCTACTGGAACACAACAATTGGCCACTCTCAGTGCCTATTACCGCTTTTGGGCCACGTTCATGTGTACCATCGTTTTGCGCCAACTAGGCTTCAATCTCAGTGCGCACGCACACGCACGTGAGGGACCCTCAAGTAAACCTACTGCACTCTTTAGCTCCTGAGAAAGTACTTAGTGAATATACAGCCCTCTGTCCCCTCGATGATGAGTTGTGGCAGTAAGCCTTGAGTGCTGAACCTATGGACCCGGCGCTGCTGCACCAACCTTCGAATGATGTGGAGCAGCAGTCTTTGGAAGCTTCTCTGCAGTGGCAAAGCACTGGTTTTCCTCTTTTCTTTGACATGGCAATCCCCACCAAAGGATAAGGGTCTTGATCAATGTTCCTTGTACAAGTCACGACTATATTGTTCTGTGGTTCTGTGCAACAACGGCCAAGTTCTTGCACCGCGTGCACACTGTGTGGGCACTGCATGCGCACTGCGTGCATACTGCGCACACAGAGGCTGGGATACTCACCCAAGTAACACGGTTGGTGGTGACCATATTATTTCCTCGACGTTTCCTTTATAGGAAACCAAGGGCACAGGATCAATGTTTTACCACCAAAAGGTAGCTAGGGTGCGAGTATTTGCCGACATCCAAAACTTCGCACAGCGTGCGCACTGCGTGCATGGCATTCCCAACAGCACTTCGTGCAACACAGATCACCAAACGTGTATGGCACATTTCAGGATGGAGAAACAACAAAGAAGAGAAAAAGTCAAGACATCGAATCTAATTTAAACTATCTGAGGGCCCTGATTGGAGCTCTAAAATGCAATCTAATCCTTATGTGCTGTGGGGTCTGTGAATAGAGCTCTGAAGCAGTACAGAAAAAAAACAAAGGAGTACTCCACACCTGACACACTTGGTACTTACCTTCGATGTTGTGAGCGCCCTGTGTCAATAGGTAAAACGGTGAATGGAGACCAACAAATCAACCGTATCTCTTGCCAGATTCAAAGAAATGGGCAACAAGCAGCTTACGCCCAAATGATGGATCATTTGCCCAATCAGTCTATTTCACAAGATGCTCCAAATACCCTGACACACACTGTGCAGATACTTACAAACATTATTGCATTGCAGTGTTGCTGTCGGAAGACAAGCACAACAATTAGGAACCTTGCATTGGGGTGCAGAAAAGCAGTATGAAAGAGTGGCGCCCCATGCCAGCCCCTTTGGCAATGGATGCGCAATTGAAAACAAACAGGGCGCGCATCCGGAATGCCGCAACGCATCCGCTCCCCCCCCCTACCCTCCCACCTACCCTGCACTTCCCAGCACCTTGCCGGGACAATGCACTCAGTACCAATCCATTGAAATGCTGGGATTGAGGCCCGGTGTTTAAGGTTTTGTTTCTACCAGCTGCGCTCTTTGTCGCTGGTGGACATGCTAGCGACCCACAGAGCCCCGCTCCCCCCCCGACAAGCACATGCCTCCTCATAAAAAGCACCTTTGACATTTGTCAAATGATTAACACACGGTGAAACAGTCAACACACACACACGTGCGAGTGTGTGCTGACTGCTGACTGCTGTCTCAGGAGAGCGGGCCCCTTTTTGCTTAGGGCTAGCACGGCAGTGCCCCTTTCGAAATTTAGGGTCCAGCTCCGGTTCCCCTCCGTGTTCTGAAGGGGGCATTCAGGAGGCCATCAAGTGACAGGGGAATTCTTGGTCCCTAGAATCCCCGAGGGCCCAGGCACCAGCTCCTGAGCATCAATTGAGCTGGTGCTAGTGGTCAGTCTCAACAATAACAGTGGTCGTTTGTCCCCATAGGAGCACCCAAGCACGCACCCACAACACCAACTACACCTCGGCACACCCACACCAACCCACACTCTCCCACCCACCCGCCCGCCTATACCAACGCCCACTCACCAGCCACGGACCCAACAACCACCCATCCACACATACAGCCCGACAGACACACAAAGCAAGCAAAAGCGAATAATAAAAACACACTGTACTTTCTGGTCAGACTGCCAATCCTGCCGGAGGCGAAGCGTCCACACAGGGCGTGGTTGCCGCATGGCCCTGAGCTGAGATTCGGACTGTGCCCAAACCCAGAGGTTGTTGTGGCATGAAAAGGAGGCAAACAAATAGACTGTGACATCCGCCCAGTTGGCAACGCAGTGTGTGTCCGCGCGCGTGGGCGGAGGTGGTTCTGACATGGGTTGGGGCTTCAGGGGCAAATGCTGTACCGTGGCTCGGCACGAGTAAATGGCACCAAACTGACACACCGTCAAGCGTGTGCAGCAAGCGTCGCTGGATGTGGAGCGGGGGCACGGGGATATGACTGTGACTCTGCTCTGGAATTCCCCGTGCCCCTCCCCTGGCCAGCAGTTGATGCGTACCCTTGTCATATGACAGGACATGCTCATCCAGGCTGGGGATGAGGAGGACAGGGATTTTGTTGCATACTGCTCCGCAGTTGATTGTCCGATGATCTGCCCACCGGCAGACAGGCAACATTACTGTTTGCTACAGGTGACTGCAGTTGGTCAGTCGTCAACAGCCCAACGTCAACGGCCAACTGCCGCGTTTGGGATTGGAAAGCAGGCGTTGACACCTCAAAAACCCACCCTGCGCCCAACACCCCCACAGATCATATGTGGCGACCACGCGTGGGAAACGATCTGTATCACGAGTGCCCCGACGAGGCCACCGTGCGCTTTTGCTGACACGATATCAGGGAAAAATTAAAGCAGGCTGGTCTTTTCGCTTTCGAATTCATGCAGCCCTTCCAGATGTGTATGGCCAAGCTGTTGAATGGTGAGAAAAGATCAAGAACGACTTGGGTCAAGACCGTTGTTACAATGAAAGTACCCATGCTCCCTCCTACCCACACACCCATACCCACACTACGCATAGACCTCTAGGTTGAGGGTGGTATTCTAGTATTGTACAATCTACAAGCCGCACGTTGCAATGTAATGCAGATCCGAGCCTCAATGAGCCATAACCTGAGCGTCCCATGGCATCAGCTCTTGTCACTTGCTTTACTTGAGCGGCTGTGGAACACAGATGGCAGGGTATCGATGTCTAGAGGATTGGTGCATGACAATGATTTTCAGCCTCAATAGAAAACCTCAGCAACGAGCCACCGGTCCAGCCGCAATATGACGCTGCTGGGCCCACACTCACTCCAGCCCCCTTCATCAAAATGTGGTAATGGATGCAACAAGTCTTCGGGGGATGCGGCTGTATTCCTTTGTGAGGGTTTCGCACCCCCCCCCCCCCCAACCCCAAACGCTGCGGATTGTGAGGCTCCGGTACAGCCAAAGACTTCGGTGCAGGCCCCGATTGCGGTGTGTTGTCCCGTGTTGCCTTGCGCAGTCCTCGGCGGCTCTGTCCTGTGTTGTGTGGCTGTCTGTGCCAGCATGCATTGTGCTGCGGTGCTGCAGTCGCACGCCGGCTTGTGGGGGCGCGGCGTGCCCCTGGTGCGCTCTCGTGCGGCGCTGGCGTGCTGGCTCCACATCGGCTTTGCAGGGCACCTCCCTGTGGCGTCCTGCTCGCCTGCTGCTGTTCACATCTTTTAACTTTATGCGCCGGCACCGTCAGGCTGGGCTGTGGTGGTGGTGGTGGTGGTCGTCAGGCCTTCCCCGTGGTGCCTATTGGAGGCTGGGCTGCCATCATTTTCAGAGGTCAGCCGGGCGCATCCCTCTTCCTCTGCCCTTGTGCCTTGGGTGCACGATTACGGTCTGCGGTGATGCTCTGTGTCAGTGCATGTGGCTGTGCTTGTGAATGGGGCCTGCACGCCATTGTGGGGGTGGGTGTCCCCGTGCCCTTGCCTTTGGTGTTTTGACGCAGCAGCGGGTCTGCAAGCAGCTGGGCCGCAGTCCTGCACCAGGTACCCTCGCCCCCCCCCCCCCCCCGACTCTGCTCCCCTGGATCAGCTGCGTCTTGCGGTGGTCCTGCATCCCCCGTTCCCCTGACCTCCACCGGTGTGCTACCCCTCTGGTTTGCCTCCTTCCCTTCAGCTCCCCACCTTTTCTTTGCACCCACCCTCATGTCCCCTTGCACTCCCTTCTCCCTGTCGTACATCAATTCAAACCTAGGTCCCCTTTCACCTTTTTCTTCTATATGGACCCCCTAATCAATGACGGGCTAGTGCTATGTTTTGAGGCGCCAAGGAAGAGCGGGGGGTTCACCCAACGCTAAATGGCAACCAACTAGTGGGTCACCATCTACTGGTGGCGGATACAGATCCCCACCCCCTCCTGAACATAGGGACCCCGACGAGCTGTACCTGATAGGGCAAGCGCATTTCCAGGCCTATGCGCTCGCCAGCGCCAGACGACGTGTGCTCGCCAAAGGATAGGAATTATGGGGAATTATGGGGAATTATGGGGAAGTATGGGGAATTATGGGGAAATTTTGGGGAATTATGGGGAAATTTTGGGGAATTATGGGGAATTATGGGGAATTATGGGGTTCCATGGGGTTGTATGGGGTTGTGTGGGGTTGTATGGGGAATAGTCTGGAAGACATTCATTCACATGGCCTCATGTCAAACGCCCATAGGCGGCGGAACAACACCGTTCATCACGAAACTTAAGCGTCCCAAATGATGCGCATCTTTCAAGGAGTGTTGCTTGTCTGTGCGGGTCAGTTTGTAAAAGCTATTGCACCGCTCAACGTCGGCGGCGGTGTGCGGGATGGATAACGTGCGAATGGCAAGCGTTGCCATTTGGGGGAGTTGGCTTTTCATGCCTCTCCACCATGCCATTAGGTCAAGCTGAGCGGGAACAGCGGGTAGAGTCCAATACAACTCCCACTCAGTGGCCAGGGTGGCAGCCATATTTCCTGGTACCACCCTTTGGACCTTATCCGCGGTCACATAATTTTCAATTTCTTTGGGCAATTGTTCACGTTGGCGGGGGTCAGCACCAGCGAGGCCAATTTCGGTATTGTTGACACACTTGATGTCCAGCTTCTTCATGACCCTAGCTAGATGACCCTGCGACAGGTACTCCCCGGGGGGTTTGTAAAGGTACGATAAACGAACGTACAAGACATTGTTGAAAGCATGAAAATTTGAATCTGACATCTCTGTGGGGAAGGAGCACAAAAGGAATAAGATAGACACCAGCAACAGCAGCAAAATTCCCCATAATTCCCCATAATTCCCCATAATTCTCCAAATTTCCCCATAATTCCCCATGGATGAACCAAAATTGTCCCATAATTCCCAATAATTGCCCATGGTTGAACCATAATTCCCCATAATTCCCCATAATTCCCCATAATTCCACCCAACGGTCCCTACGCGCCATTGGCCGAGAACCACTTCCACAGTACCCCTTTAGGAATTATGGGAAATTTACTCGCCAAAGCCAAAGCAAATCCACTCGCCAAGCTCGCCAAGGTTTTGGCGAACGCATAGCCTTGCATTTCATACGGCATGGCTGGCGATATGCACAGCCGGCGGTGACACTATCACGCACCCCCAAGGCATTCTGCGAGCCTTAAGAATTCCCATAATTCCCCATAATTCCACCCAACGGTCCCTACGCGCCATTGGCCGAGAACCACTTCCACAGTACCCCTTTAGGAATTATGGGAAATTTACTCGCCAAAGCCAAAGCAAATCCACTCGCCAAGCTCGCCAAGGTTTTGGCGAACGCATAGCCTTGCATTTCATACGGCATGGCTGGCGATATGCACAGCCGGCGGTGACACTATCACGCACCCCCAAGGCATTCTGCGAGCCTTAAGAACCGCCTCCAAATCCAAATACATTTCCGATTAGGCGAGCCTAACACTACTTCTCAAGGGCCAAAACCTCTTGAGGCTTGGCAGCCCCGGCACCTAATCCCAAAACCAACCCCGACCCTGAGCTACCACACGTCACCCTTACAAAGCGGCATGGGTGACCGGGGCCGGCGAGCCAAAGCGGCATCTAGCAGTTGGCCTCCCCCGCCCACTGTGACATAGCGGCCCACGGCTACCTGCAGGCCCAGTGCAGCACCGCAAGATGGTGCCAAAAGCGCTCGCAACGGCATGTTGCCACACAGTGCAATGGGGGCCGCGTGTGGCTACGCACAGCTGCACGAACACGAGGAGCCGCACAAGGCCCGCAGCAAAAGCCCACACTAAGCCATTTGCAGAGGGCCCGCTGTGAAATGGGCACCACAAGAGGTGGGCAAAAAAGATCGTGGTGTACAACCTATGAGCTTGCACGGACCAAACTTTAATCCCCCGATTAGAGTAATTCCCTTGACTTTCCATCCAACCCGTGCCGGCTGGAAAAAACTCCTCAACAGTGGGATCCCATAGGGGGGCCGATCTTGGAAAAGTGGATAGTGGTGGCCATAGGCCAACCAATCTTTGTCCACCATGGTGTAAATAGGCCGCAAATGGCGCTTTTAGGGTTAGCAAGCACTACTTGGAGGGCCTAGCTGGTGCTATATGCCCCCCCATGGCTTTATACTCCCATTGTCACAAAATGATCACCTAACAAAGGCCTAAGGGTCCCCGTGGGTCATCAAAGGTCACCTAGAATTCACCATTTTTTAGCCAACACATGCCGACCTGAAAAACTCCTTACTCCTTACTATAGGGGGGCCGATCTTGGAAAAGCGGAGATTGCACCTGGTTCAGGGGTCCAAATGGAAGAAAAAAGTGGAAGGAGACCCAAGTCCAAATTGACGCACAGCAGTGGCTAGGCCAACCAAGCTTTGTCCACTACGGTGCAAACAGGCGTAAAACAGCCCTTTTGAGGCCAAAAAAAACACCACTAGGAGGGCCTAGCTGGTGCTTTATGGCTCGCCATGGCTTTATACATACTCCCATTGTCACCAAATGATCACTCAACAACGGCCTAAGGGTCTACAAGGGTTGTTGGAGGTCACGTGGAAATCGTGATATTTCAGCTAGTCATGCTAGTATGAAGTACTGCTCACTAGTAGGGCCCCATAGAGAGGCTGATCATGGAAAAGTAGACATAGCACCCGGGACCGTCGTTGTTGGTTAGGGCATCCATATAGAACAAAAAAGTGGAAGGGGGCTTGGGTTTGAATTGATGCATGGTAGCAGCTGTAGGCCAACCAAGCTTTGTCCACCAGGGTGCAAACAAGCCGCAAACAACGCTTTTAGGGCCAATCAGCACCAAGGCTAAGGGCCTAGTGAGTTCTGCGTGGCTCCCCATGGCTTTATTGGTACTCCCATTGACTCCCATTGTCACCAAATGATCCCAACAACGGCCCAAGGGTCTACGGGGGTCATCAAAAGTCACGTGGCAATCACAATGTTTCATACTACCCATGCCAGCGTGAAAAAAATCCTCACTGGTGGGACACCATACGGGGGCCAATCTTGGAAAAGTGGAGAAAGCACCTGGGGGCCCGTCATTGGTTAGGGGATCCATATAGCAAGTAAAATGGAAGAGGACCTGGGTCCAAATAGATGCAGTTGGCGGCTATAAGCCAACCAAACTTTGTCCACCACGGTGCAAACGGGCTGCAAACGGCACTTTCAAGGCAATAAGTCACACTTGGAGGGCCTAACGGCACTTTCAGGGCAATAAATCACACTTGGAGGGCCTGGCTGGTGCTATATGGCTTCCCATGGCTTTATACATATTCCCATTGTCACCAAATGATCTCACTACAACAGCCCAAAGGGCGCTGTGGGTCGGCCTAGGGTTGCTGGAGAAAACACAATTTTTCAGCCAACCCATGCCGGCCTCCAAACCGCTGCTCCTCAGTAGTGGGTCCCTAAAGGGGGGCCGATCTTGAAAACTTGGAGATAGCACCTGGGAGGCCGATCATTGGTTGGGAGGTCCATATAGAAGGAAAAAGTGGGATGGGACTTGGGTCCAAATTGACGCATAGTGGCGGCTATAGGCCAACCAAAATTTGCCCCCCCCCCCCCCGAAAAAAAGCAGTACCTAGGTATGGTGGGAGGGGTTAAAAAAATGCATTTGGGGATATACTTGTCTCCCAAAGTAACGATTTTACACGTTGAACATCCAATACCACACATTGGGGTATGCTATGTGAATACCTCAAAATAGGGAGGTATATGTCGCTCACGCTGCACTTGATCCAACAACCCTCTTTGAAGTGATTTGGTACAAAATTCCCAGATTGTGGCAAAAGAAAAAGCATAGACCCCGAATGGTGGGTGTTATTTCCTATGGGCCTTTGGTCGGTTGCTGTTGTTTCTTGGATGCCTGGGGCCCTGTAGAACAAAGTGCGTGTGCAAAGTGTCAGGGGGGGGGGGGGGATTGCGGTCTGGGGGGGGGTCGAATCCAATTGCGAAAAATTGCGGAAAAATTGCGGAAAAATTGCGGAAAATTGCGGGAAAATTGCGGGAAAATTGCGATGTCGTAAGCGGCCCTCCTGAACCCTCAAGGTGCTACAGCTCTGGACAAGTGGCTCAGAATTCTCAGAATTTCACTGAAACAAATAGTCCATGGACAGTACAATTACAGGAGGCGCCCCTCGATATCACTGTGGAATTGCAGCATGAACCGAAGGCGGCGGATGTTGTCATCCAATTTGTGCTGCCGCTTTGAAACTGTCCCACACTGTGAGAAAAAGCAAACATGCAAACATGAAGGCATGAAAAAGACCGAAAAAGCGAAGGTAAAAATAATGTGCCCAACTGGGTTTGAACCCAGGACGTTTGAGATTAGACCCTAGTGCTACTACCTACTAACCTATGTCAGAATTTGATGACCTGGAAACATTAGAGAGTGAATGGCATAGTAAAAAATTTTTTTTTCTCACTGTTCTGCACCAGCGTGGGGAGGCAGTCAGAAAATCGGGAAGTGAGAAAAATTGCGGAAAAATTGCGGAAAATTGCGGAAAATTGCGAAAAATTGCGGAAAATTGCGAAAAATTGCGAAATTGCGGAAAATTGCGAAAAATTGCGGACCTCAATTTCCCCCCCCCCCTGAAAGTGAGAACGTGCTTCGGACCTTAAAATGCCCATGCATAATGTGGTGCCTATTCCGAACCCCCGCCCCCCCCGGGACGACATGCCAGAACATCCCCCCTCCCCTTCTCCAGTCTGCATCAGTCCCTACTGTGTTTGTCTCGGACAGGGTTAGCAGTGGCCTGATCCCTGAGTCCAGTGCAGGGTAGCCTGGTACGCTCTAACAGGTCAGCTACTCAGTCGGGGGTGATGGAGAGTGCGGGGACCGTCAATGTGGTGAGGGGACACCCAGTCTCTCCATAGTCTTTGGTTGTACTGGAATCCTGGGCTGAGATCCATGGCCATCCCTGATTTGGCTGAACTGGAGTGTTACACTGCACCGGAGGTTTCGGTTGCACCTGGGGCGTCAGCTGTGCCGGAGTCTTTGGCTGCACCCAAGTACTGGTGTCCTCCAGCCTGCCTTGCCCCACCACCCGCAAAGTTTTGCAAGATGCTGCGCGAGTGGGCCGCACGTGAACATGGACAACCAGGCGATCTGGGAGGCCCAGTCAGTGACCCCCCAGGGCCCAGCTGATGGGCAGGGGGGGGGGGGGATTGCGATCAGGGAGGGTCCTGTCCAATTGCAAAATTGCGAAAAATTGCGGGAAATTGCGGTGCCGTAATCAAACCTCCCGAAGCCTCAAAGAGCAACACTTCTGCACAGGTGGCCCAGAATGTTTATGTGTCTCTTCAAACAAAAAATTGCGAAAAGTTGCGAAAGGGCGGGAAATTGCGAAAAATTGCGAACCACAATCCCCCCGCCCCGTGCTAGGTCGATGGTGTTCAGAAGCAGAACAGTTGTGGTCGCTGCGAATCTCCTGATTCAGTGCTTGAGACCGGATGCCACAGGTGGGGGCTACCTCCAGTGGTGCAGTGGCCATTCCAATGGTTTGCTTCAGAATCCCTTTTCTTGGGTTTCAAATCTAATGTGGTCGAGACAGAGGGGGGCAGAGACCTGCTGCTGCGGGAACGGCTGCTCCGGTGGCTGCTCCTGCGAGACCGGCTACTTCTGTGAGAGCTGCTCCGGTTGGGGCTGCGGGAATGGCTGCCGCGCGGCGGAGTGTGGCTGGAGCTCCGCTTGGAGGCGTCGGATTGGGCATCTTTGCCGTCCTGCAGGACATTGGGCGCCGAGCCATGTGCGCCTCGACACATCTCCGACTGCAGTGCCACTCGCACGCCTACGCAGTCATTGCAACTTGTTTGGGGCATCCGCCCCCCCCCTCCCGAAACCCTCTCCAATCTCGAAGAATGCAAAGCTGAAATTGACGCGCAAAACAATGAATGTTCAGTAACCCCCCCACCCCCTCCCGTGTCCAGCGAACAACAAAGACCTAAAAAAAATACGGGCTGAACAGGAGTGTTCGTTGGACATGCCGTTCGGCACCGAATTAATTAGGTCCCAAACCAAAATACGGTCCGAACGGAATTGTTCGTTGGACAAGGCATTCGTTGGGCACTGGGGAGGTACCAGGTCAAGCCTCTGGACCTGCACATGGCTGGACTGTCACAGGCGCGGAGCGGAATGCACTACAGCACGTGGCCATATCTCATGCGCGGCGGGCACCGGTGATGGCGGTGGCGGTGGAGCTGCTGCTGCTCCGGGTTGCGCCTGTTGATCCCGGACTTGAGGGCAAATCAGTGCGGCAGAGGTCACTGGGCGGACTACATTTACCCCCGCGAAAGAAAAGACTACACAAGGGCTCTCAGTCACTGCCACCGCCGTAGAGAGTGGGAAGGCATTGGGCCTACCCGCCGGTCAAACGCGAGTCTCGTCCCTTCCTACAGCCGTGCGCCGGAGGAGCATGGCATGCAACAGCCTGACCATCTCCCCCTCCCCAGTCCACAGGACGCACGTGCCCTGCGGCGCAGTCCTGCCACAGACCTCGAATGAATCATCGTTGTATTCGCCGTCACTCTCATGTGCACTGCCTTCGTTCTCTGGAGAGCCAGCCGCCCCAGCCCCGACACCTTTCACGTCCGTGCCTTCGTTGTCAGAGCTTCGACTTGAAGACGCGGGGCCCCGCAACGGGTCGGTGGGTCTGGTCAATTCCTGGGAGGCCCGCATCTCGTCTGCACCCGGGAGGTCCACTTCGTGGGACGCCAGCACGCCGTCCTGGAAGGACTGGGTGCTCTCGTAAGGCCCGACAGGGGCTTCGATAGAGGAGCTCTCTTCTCTCGCTGGCATTGCTAGGGAAGCAGCGATCGCATCACTACCGCACGCTGGCCCCTCGGGATCGTTATCATCGATAGCTACGGAGGCCACGTAATCCTCTTGCATAATTTTGTTGATTTGGTCCAACGGTAGCCCTGCGAGCAATGCACTTGATGAAGCCCTTTGCCGGGCCCCAGCCCTCATCGCAGTCTTATTTAACAACCCGAACAGCGTTTTTGGATCAATCCGGATTTCAACGGACGCTCACATGAGGCTCCAGGGTCAGCTGGGTGGGTACAAGAAATGATTATTTGTTTCGCACGGTGCCCATCAGAGGGCCACGTAGCATTGTTCCGAACGATGTAAGAGCAGTGTCAAGATCTTAGGAACGATGTAAGAACGATTCAAAATTCTCGGAACTACTAAACAAGAACTTACACACACCATACACGCGAGCACTGCCATAGGAGGGACAGAAAGAAAAATGAAAAAAGTATATCTTGGACACATAATTGCAGTCTGCACATTGACTGAAGCTCCTTCCTGGTTGGCAAAGCAGGTGGTTTGGCAGGAGGTTTGGCCGGTACACAGAAAATTGATCGAGCGGCAACCTTATTTAAAAAGGAGTGCACGTTTTCAGTCATGGTGTCTGCAAAAAAAATGAATACCACAAATGCCACACACAAAGAGAAAGGATGGGCCACAAAACAATCTACAAACAGGCAAGACAAAAAAATAAGGAAGCACAATGTGGGCCGATGTCAAAATGTTAGGAATGATGCAGCCTTGTACGAGGAACGATGCTATGTGGCCCTCTGGTGCCATGACTAGCATTGTGGTGCTAAACAGGCGCCAAAGGAAGTTGGTACATATGATGCTTGGGGCAGCGCAGCGCACACAGATGCTGCATGCAGCAACGACCAACACCGGGTTTGCACTCATACCCACGGCAGCAACGGAGTTGGGGATTAGCAGAGCAAGGCTCGAAACACTCTACATCTTTGCCCTCCAGTACTCCATCACTCAAACCTTGCTGCTTGAGGGTGTCAATAATGGACTTCTGTGCACTGGCCTTTGCCTCTTGCTTCTTTTTCTCAAGCTCAGGCCGCTCGTACAAGAATGGCCGTGAGGCTTCCAACCGCTTGTAAGTTTCCTCCAGCTGGCGGTGATACTCACTGATCTGATCCTTGTGCCGTTTACGGTTCTCAGCACGCCGCTCCTCCTGGGGGAAGATGAGAAGCAACATGCTCTTGAGGCAGGATTGCATGCTGACAAAGGCAGCCAGTCAGCCAGTCAATCACCCACACCCACACCCACACCCAGAGGCACCCACACAATGGCAAACTTCAAATCACAATAACAATATCAAAGGAGGGAACGCTTCATTGAATTGATTCTCGGCCCCAATTCCCGCACCCCGCCCCGACTGCCCCGCCAACTGACCTGGACCAACAGCGGTCATACATGACAATGGACACCGGTTGTGCTACACTACATGGGAGCCTGCCAGCAATACCAACATGGCAACCAGAATTGTAGTTGAGAAAGCACAAAACCCGAGAGGTGAGAAACAGTTGTTTTTGCATATTTTGGCAACTTGCCCAAACCTTCCATTGCAAGGCCATGCACTTTTGCATTGCAAATGCCTTCGTGGAACACACAACACACACACACACGCAAACACACAATACGGTACGACCAAAACAGAAGTGCGAAGGCGAGACAATCTCTCTCGAGAACAAATGCTCCAGAGTACATGGGATGTGTTGTCAGCAACTGGCAGTGCACAAACACGTGCGCGTGTGTGCATGTGTGGCAATGGTCTGGCCAAAGGCCCTTTGCAGCTTAAGTTCACGAACAATATGGAAGATGGTGGACTTCGTAAGCTACTGTCACTCTGCCGAATGTTGCCTTGAGTACACCATGTGGCCATCGAATGTTTCATAGCCAGCAGTTACATTTATGAGTGCTAGAAGGTGACCTCATCCCCCACTCTAGGCTGTTTGCCCCTTTTGTATTGAACAGCCCCTGAAGGTCACGCTTGAGGCGTTTTATTGTTCCTTCCACTTCCATGGCTCCTTCCACTCACTCTCCGTCCCTGAACAGCATCTGCGCCCCCCCACCCCCGGTCGATAGTATCAGGACCCACAAAAAGAGGTCCCCGTTGTCTGTCAACACTATGAAATGGGAAGAGGAACAGGAACTGAACGGAGCAGACAAAGGAGGGGTCAAACCATGAACTCGAAGCTTGCAGCCAATAAGTGAGAAAAACCTCAAACTAACGCAACATCTCTCATTTGACCAAGGCTTGATAGCCCCAATGTGTCTCCGTGGCTACCCCCAAATGTTGTCCCTTCCTGTAGCTGGCATCGAATCCGGTGTGCGGAGAACGGAAAAGGAGGTCAAGGAGACAGGAAGACCCACTCCGAGCGAATATCAGCTCTTTAGATCTCAAGCAACGATCATCCGCAGCCAGGCAAATCACACACACACCCACCCACCCACCCACACACACACACACACACATGCAAGAGGAGGAGGGGATGCGGTCCCCCGGTAGGGCGCACCCGCTGGCCAACCCCATGGTGCCTACTGGCCCCCACCGATCCGTAACCCAGTGATCGATGGGGGGGCGGGGGGCTGACTGTGGGCCCAATCCGGCTCAGCATTGTGGCTGTGGCTCTCCTCTTCGTCTCCTCCCCATGGACTCCTGACCCACGTAACACCCGCCCGTGTGCAGCGTAGCACTCAGGAGCCTTGGAGGGGAGGTGAGGCAGGAAATCCGGCTCCACTTCCGGTCCGGCTACCACCCCCCTCAAAGGGTTGGGAGGGGGTGGGGACACAGTCACACACACGGGTGTAAGCCCTTAGCCCGCCAGGTTCTACCAAAGGGCAGCGTTTGGCCGGCGGGCCACTGGGGCACAGTCCGTTGCCTGATTCCACACCCCGCCCTACAGCCCTCATACCCAAGGTGCCGGTACGTGGTAAGGCAAACCCTCCCTCGGCGCATATTCTAGCTCGGAACGTACTTAAGGTTGGAGAATGCCCAGGTTGATCACCATGCTGGTTGCCATGCCAGCCCCGGTAGCTGGTACAACACCCGGGGTTGGAACCCAGCCATGCGTAGTGGCCATCATCATGTCGTGCAAGTGGGTGACCCCCCCGCGATCACGCGGGCCCTAGATCTCGTACAAACCTACATAGCTTTGCGGCAGGCCATACCCCATCCCCAATGGGCGTCCCTGTCCCCACACGGCCCTTCCATGGCAGGGGGGACTTGGGTGTATCCGCCGCTCGGGGGTTGTGTCTCACCCGCATCATGCCCCCACTAGGCGTCCCTATGCCCACACAACCCGTCACTGCTGGGGGAATTCCGGTGTATCCGCCGCTCGGGGGTTGTGTTTCACCCGTACCATACCCCCACTGGGCGTCCCTATCCCCACACGGCCCTTGCCCTGCCGGTGGAAATCAGGTGTATCCGCTGCTCGGGAGATGTGTCTCACCCACGCCGTACCCCCTCTGGGCGTCCCTATCCCCACACGGCCCTTCCATAGCCGGGGTGACTTGGGTGTATGCGCCGCCTGGGGGTTGTGTCTCACCCAACCCATACCCCCACTGGGCGTCCCTATCCCCACACGGCCTGTCCATAGCCGGGGGGACTTGGGTGTATGCGCCGCCTGGGGGTTGTGTCTGACCCAAACCATACCCCCTCTGGGCGTCCCTATCCCCACACGGCCCGCCCATAGCCGGGAGGACTGGGGGGGGTATCCGCCGCTTTGGGTGTTGTGTCTCACTTGTGCCATACCCCCACTGGGTGCCCCTATCCCCACACGGCCCTTACATGGCCGGGGGGACTTGGATGTATCCGCCTCTCGGTGTTTGTGTTTCACCCACATCGTACCCCCACTCAGCGCCCCTATCGCCATATGGCCCTTCCATGGCCGGGGGGACTCAGGTGGACTCAGGGGGGACGCCGCTCAGGATGCTATGGGTGAGACACAAACCCCGATACATACATGCAAGTCTTGCTGGCCATGGAAGGGCCGTGTGGGGATAGGGGCACCCAGTGGGTGTATGGTAGGGGTGAGACACCACCCTCCAAGCAGCGGATAAACCCGAGCCCCCCAAGCCTTGGAAGGGACGGGTCGGGATAGGGACGCCCAATGGGAGTCTGGCGCATGTGAGACACAACCCCCGAGCGGCGGAAACATCCCCTTGGCCATGGAAGGGCCGTGTGGGGATAGGGACGCCAAGTGAAGGTATGGTGTAGGTGAGACACAAGCCCCGAGCAGCGGATACACCCGGGTTGCCCTGGCCATGGAGGGGCCGTGGGGGGATAGGGGCGCCCAATGGGGGTATAAGGCGGGTGAGACACAACCCTCGAACGGCGGATGCACCCAAGTCCCCTAGGCCACGGAAGGGCGGGGGGACTCGAGTGTATCCACCGATCGGGGGTTGCTCACCCATGCCATATCCCACACGGCCCTTCCGGGGCCGGGGGGACTTGGGTGTATCCGCCACTTGTAGGTGGTGTCTCACCCATACCATAACCCCACTAGGCGTGCCTATCCCCACACAACCCTTCCATGGCTGGGGGGACTCGGGTGTATCTGCTGTTCAGGGGTTATGTCTCACCCGTACCAAACCTTCAGTGGGCGTCCTTGTCGCCACACGGCCCTTCCGTGGCCGGGGGGGGGGGGGCTTGCGTGTATCCGCTACTCAAGGGTTGTGTCTCACCCGTAACATACTCCCACGGGGCGTCCCTATCCCGACCCGGCCATGGAACGGGTTTATCCGCCGCTCGGGAGTGGTGTCTCACTCCTACCATGCCCCCACTGGACACAATCCCCGAGCGGCGGATACACACAAGTCCCCCCGTCCATGGAAGGGCTGTGTGGGAATAGGGACGCCTAGTGGGGTTATGGTATGGGTGAGACACAACCCCTGAGCAACGGACACCCAAGTTCCCCCGGCCATAGGTGGGCCGTTGGGGGATAGGGACGCCGCGTGGGGTATGGCACAGGTAAGGCCCAACCCCTGTACCCCTGTATCCACCACCTGAATCCTCCCAGCCATGGGAGCGCCGTGTGGGGCTAGGGACTACCGTTGGGGGTATGGTATGGGTGAGACACAACCCCCGACCGGCGGACACATCCGAGTCCCCCCGGCCATGGAAGGGCCGTGTGGCGATAGAGACACCCACTGGGGGTTTGGTACAGATGAGACACAATCCCCGAGCCATGGAAGGGCCGTGTGGGGGCAGGGGCGCCCAGTGGGGGTATGGTATGGGGAGACACAACCCCTGAGCGGCGGATACACCCAAATCCCCCCGGCCGTGGAAGGGCCGTGTGGAGATAGGGACGCCCAGTGGGGGTATGGTACGGGATGTTTCATATTTGTTTGCGGGGGGTCAAACAACGGCTGTCCTGTATACTCACCTCAGAAAGTGGGCACGCGGTTCAAGTAAGGCGTAGATTACAGGTGTCCCGACCAACCACATGGGCAGACATCAATCCTGCACCATGAGTATGAGCCTGGCATACCTCCTCCAGGCGGCGCTTCTCGTTGACATCCTCTGGCAAATTGGGCACAATCCGCATTGCAATTTGCTTCCGCTTGCGACGGCGGTCAAGCTCTTGCTTCTGCAGCAGGGCCTGGCTCTGCTCCTTCTTGATGATGCCGCGCAGGTTCTCAAGGCTGCGGAGCTTACTGGCCAGCGTGGTGCGGGTGGTGCTCGCTGCAACAGGGTGAGCAAGCGCCACAATGCAAGCAGTGGATTGGGACCTGCTCACGCACTTACGTGCAGGACAGGATGCCATCAATGAATGGATATTGGGAGGAGGGTCCTCACGGGGTTTTCGAAATCACGGCTGGAGGGAGGAAGAAAAAGAAGACTGATAGACACAGTTTTGGTACACAGAGCTTTGGAGAAACACGGAGCTGTGGTCTGCAGAACTGTGATATGCAGCGCTGCGCCAATTTTCCGAACTCCACAATTATGTGAATAAGTGTGTGTTGGTGCCGCAGGAAGTGGACTCCGTGGGGCAGTGATGCTGCGATTGTGGGTCCCGCCAGGCCTGGATCTGGCAGCCAATCCGCGTTGGGGAGCGGTCCAGCCGTCTCGTCGCATACCGCGGGGTACGCCCCGTGTGCAACGCTCTTTCGCGTGACCCGTGGCTTGTGGTGGTCGGTGGCGACCGGGAGGGGAATGAAAGTGCAGGTGTGCGGGGAGTGGCTGCGGAGGGTTGACCGCTGCAAAGTGGTTGGCAGCCTCAACTCCCCAATACACAGGCCCTGGCCCCCTCACTGCCACTCTGCACAACTCTATGACGGAGTGCCCGGCGTTGCAGGGCTGGCCGTCACTCTACGGAAGACGGAGGCAGGGCAGGCCTCTTCACTGCATGTCTGGTCGAAAGAAAGGAATGCTCGCGGGCCAGACATGCCACCAGCATCCGGCAAGGTCAAGGGGCCTCCGTGGGAATCGGGGCGCACCCTTAACGCACCCGCATTGAGTAGGCCGAAGCACCCCATCAACCACACTCATCCACTTCGCCCGCCCTGCGACGTCCTGCAGAGCTGCACCTGAGTTGACACGGGCCGGCGTGTGGCCGGATCGGACGTCGTTCATTCTGGGCTCCCGTCGCCGGCTCGTGTACGGCCAACGCAGCTCCGTCAAAGTGTTCTCATCCTTCTCCATGTCCTCAAGCGCCTGCTGGACGAGTTCTTGTTTGTCTTTTGGTTGGCCCGCAAACTTAAACTCGACAGGACTGTGAGACATTGCGTAGGACACGCAATGCCGCATGAAACACTCCCCCAAAAGCAGAAGCAAGGGTCCAGCATCAGCAACACCCAAATAAGAGCAACGCTGGACGGGGGCCAACACGACACCCAAACACAAGCGACACTGAACACAACAAAACAACTCACAACGAACAAAGCAACCCCAAATTCAAGCAACACCGCAAGGGGCCTGGCATGATCAACCCAATAGAAGCAGCCCTACAGGGCCCACAAACATACAAGCAATCGGGTTCCAACGGCAATCATCACCTGCAGCACCTGAACTGCAGAATTGGGAGATTTTTGCGCATGGCATAGCCCTCGCCTTCGTGGGCGCATTTGCCCCCCAAAACAACTTCGTCATCATATGACACAAGCTACGAAGGCGGCTTTATGCAGAAGAATGTGCCCAGAGCGGCTGTCGCCACCTATTTTTGGGGGGCATTTTGGGAACATGGCACTGTACACAAGGCAACATGGCACCCTGGCGTGCCACAGCAGTGTAATGCAGTTGGCATAACATGCATTTCCTTCGTATTTTCGCTACAGCTTTGCATTGATCTTATTTGCGAGCAGCAGGCAAGCGACAGGTTGTCCTTGAACCGCTTGAGATTTGACCGTAGCAGTCTTCTGCTTTGCAGAGCTGGCCTCAGCCACTTAGGAGGCAATCGTTTGCTGAAATTTCAAAGGCCAGATCTCGAAGCAACCCCCCCCCCCCATGGGGACATCACCAGTATCGGTGCTCTTTGCCGATTCCCATAGCTACAACCACATACAACCCGACGGGAGGAAGTCAGTATTCTCTTCTACAATGCACCAAGTCCCTCGTGCTTAACCAGGCATCTTCCAGGGGGCTCACACCTTTGTGTCCACGGTATCATCACTGTGTTATGGATTGGGCAGAATTTATGGCTCCTCCAAACACTCGCGTTCGTGGGTTCGCAGTGGGTTCTCAGCTTTGGACGCAACAACAATCTCCCGTAAAATACCCACCCGCTGGGATTCTGCAGCGTCCCCAAACAGGAAATTTCGAACCTCTTGTTTCTTCTGATCCCAGCTCACATTCACTGCACATTCCCATACCCACTCCATACCTCATATTCACCAACTCAGTCCCTGCCTCACATTCGCACACTCACTCACTGCCTCACAGTTTCGTACTCCTCCCTCACCCCACGCCCCATATTCATTTCCTCAGTCCATGGCTCACATTCACGTACGTCACGCCTCACACTCACATACTTCATGCACACCCACTCCCTGCCTCACACTTACATCTGCTTCACAATCAGGTACTTACTCCATACCTCACATTCACTCACTCGGTCCCCACCTCACACTAGGGCCGTCCGGAAGGGAAACGGCAGGGGGAACATCCCTTCGTCGCACTGCCAAAATAGAATGCTCACAGTTACCCTCCAACTGCGGTTGGTTACCCGCCAACCGGGCGCCAACCGTTTATAGTCCCTGTCCCCGAGGGAAAAGAAAAAATCTGGATCCTTACGGACGGCCCTGCCTCTCACACACTTAAATCTCACCTCAGTTCAGCCATTCCGACCTCAGAGGCATATTCAGTCCACGCCTCACATTCACATACTCTGTCGGTTCCACCATCCGTCGAACCTTCCGCAATTGCTCCTTACTGCGCGCATGGCTCTCCTTCCAGTCCGGGGCCTTGGGGTTGATCTGGGGCTTGAAAGAGAACTGTGGGATCTCCGCTGCACGTCTCGCTGCAACAGAATCACAATACACTCAAATGTGTGCCGCAGGGGGGAAGATGCACCGCTGTGGCCCCTCACTCCAAGACACGCATGCGTTCAGAGTAGCCGTCTACTCCGCACATCACAACTCAATGCCAGACGGCGAGGGCTGGACGAGGCTTTGGCCGACAATGCGCGCGACAAAGGCTGGCACCAACAATCGGTTGGCGCACGGCGGTGGGTGTAGTGCGCGCAGCGGCAGGTCCAAGACATTCCAGTCTCACATACAACACTGCACCCCCCCCCCCCCAACACACACCTGCCCCCGGAAGGCAATCAATCAACAAGCAGGTCACACAAAGACACTGGACCAGTTGCACTACATGCCCACCACCCAGGCCACGAATCAAATCCCTTCGCGTCTGCCAACTACCGGATTCCCGCCTGTGGCAGCTATAGATCGCTGTGTTGACCTGTTAGAAGTGCGCGGGGGGGGGGGGATTGCCTGTCGGTTGCATCCACAATCCGCCCCCCCCCCCACCACATCAATTCCCAGAAAATCGGAAAAAAACGAACTGGGACGCACACTCATATCTGGTCCTGTGTAGACAGGAATGACTGATGACTATCTACAGCGCAGCGCACAAAATGTTTGACCAACTGATTTCAGTGCAGGCCCAGCAGCTCTACCTGCACGACCCTTTGCATTGTCCAGCCCCCGAGAAAATGGTGGCCCCCAGCCCCCGAGAATGACACATCATAATTGAGGCTAAGAGGGACCGCAGAAGGACGAATTAAGAAGTCCCCCCCCTTCGCCCAACGACCAGCAATGTTTCGCCGTTTGACCAGCGCATGAACAAGCCCATGGATGCAGTGGTAGTGTCACAAAATGTGCCGTTTGACCAGAGGCTGGGCGTTGCGCAAAGCGGTCGTTGCGCAAGGGGTTGACCACAAGCGGATGCATGAGCGCGATACTTTGTGCACTGCCAGTCCGCCTTTGCCGAAACGATTTTGATTAATGTGCCGCTTTGGCGGAGATGCTTCATTGGGCATCCGTGACATGAATACAACACGACCCTCCTCTTATTTTCGTGGCTCGGGTCGAAAATGGGGATACAGCTGCTACGACCATTTACATGCCTTCAAGCTGCTGGTTGCATACCTTAGATGGGTCCTACACCCATGTCTTTTACCAGTTTCAAAGGTGGCCCAGAGGGCAAGGCATACTGCACAATAAATGGCGAGGCCCAAATCGTGTTTGTTGGTGGGGTTCAGCAAAGACGCCACATGCAGCATGACTACAGCAGATGGCTCAATCCCGGTAGACCTGTGCCATGCATGCGCTTCTCAATGCCACAAAGAAAAATATCATGTCTATACACCCCTTCCAAAAAGCACTGTGCCACGCCTTAACTCCCCAATGCTACATAAAGCCACACCTGTGCCCAACGCTGACCGCACTGTCGACTTGTGGTCAGTTGTATTGGATACTGAGCGTCCAATATCTTTAGGCATATGTCGTGACGAGGGGGCTGACCCGGAGCTGACGAACTCTGAGACAATGATGACGGGGTTTGTCGTTGTATCTGTCATCTCACGGGCAGCACACAAACAATCAACCCCCGTTTTTAATGGGCAATAGATTGTTGGACACGTTTTTTGGACACGGCAGGGCTGCCTGATCTGTATTGCTGCATGTCAGGAGGGACAGGGATTGGAATCAAAAACAGGGCGAGGAATTTAATTTGCGTATGGAAGATTTCTGCTGTGACAGTTTCACTGCTGCTTTCATGTGTGGTAGTTTCTGTTAACATAACATTTTGGGCCACAATATGCTTAGGACCAGGGAGATCAGGTTCCACAAGAAGAAAATCATTGACAAGGACAGTATGGTCAACCGTTTCCTGTCCTCTAAGCACTGAAAAATACAAGAAATCCTGCAAGTAAGACGCTCATGGTGCCTCGCAGCCACAAACTCCTTCATTTTACACAATGATTCTCCACCATGATACATCATATTTTCCCTTCATTCTTCTCAGATCAAATGCTTTTTGTCACATAGATTGGAGCAATCAATTTTGCTTCTGCGTTTTCAACGCATCCAAAATGTTTTCATGCATATTTGGTGGGATTATGACAACCAATGTGCTGTCACAACTTTTACATTACTTTACTTTACATTACATTACTTTTACATTTTGACCCCCTCATAGCCTGTTTTAGTGTCCAAAGAGTGGATACACTCGGCCAATGCACAATGGCACTCTTCCTTTCAGAGGTGTCCAATGTGCCCTGGTGTCCAGCGAACATTCCGTGTTTTGTTAATAGTTTGGGACCCTGTTTGATTGGGTACCAAGTTTGAAGTAACAGTAAATGCCTTTCATGCAGTGTGAGAATGGTTTCATCTGAGTTCTTGGAGCAAAACACAGCTACAATTCGCCGCCCAAACACCTTGAGACGAGTAGGAACATCCATGCTAAAACAGGTCATCAAAATTGTCCACAATCTTCCCCACATGGCTTGTGTATTGTGATGTCCCAATATTTTTGTTGCACATTTGAAAAAATTGAAGCCTGCTTGAGACATGGCCTATGCATGCCACTTGAAACAATTGAGAAACGGGACAAGACTACACTGATTCAACAACTGCATTCTTTGGCCCTTTGCCGTATTTGTTTTCATTTTGGCGAAATATGTTCAATTGCCTTTGCCATGTGAGTTGACAAGGGGTCATAGAAAGAGCAAGCGATCCTCAACACTTGGGCCATTGCCGAAGCGGATGGGCAATAAACTAACGCATGGCCCCGCACGATCCTACATGTGCATGACAAAAGCACAGAAAAAGATGTTTTGCACTTGACTAATCCAAGCCCCCAAAAAATTCAACACACACTGCCATATGTTGCGTTCAGTATGAAAGTATGAGGGCTCCTTTATGGGCACTACTTTGGGGTCCTTGGCAACTCAGTGCTCTGAAAGCTAGGACGGCCTGACTCAGCACATGGCTATAGGCAATGAGAAACAAGACCAAATGGCAGCACAGCTAGTAGTCAATAGCAAAACAACACCATTGGAAGAGTGGGACCTGCAATACAACCAAACCCACTTTCCTTAACGCATACAACCGAAATATTACTTGGGGGTGGTGGGACTCAGAAGGGATTAGGTTGGGATGTGTTGTCTCTGACCCTGGTATTGATGCAACAAGGAGTGCTTATTGTCACCTCCATGGACAAGCTCACCTACCAAGCCATTGCAAACTTTCCTTGTTGGACTCAAGGCTGCATGATACTTCTCAACTATGGTCTTGGCCAATGGCCATGTGGGTTCTTGTGGGGTAACACAATCAAGCAATTGAGTATGTGTGTTCACCAACAACAGCAAATTGCACACCAACTGTTGATGCTGTATCCTGGTGCTTGAGGTACGCACGGGGAGTGATGTGTGCGCCGCAAGGCAGACCACATGCATTGCAAACCAAGAACGATTCTCTTACCCCCCCAAAACACCAAAACCTACAATAAGAAGGAAAGACCACCATTCAAGATCCACATGGGTGTGTGTTGTGACCATCGCTCTCAAAAAAAGTAGAGACCCTCACACCCTCACCCAATGTGCAAAGCATGGTAGGGAATGCCATCCTTCTACTATGGTTTCGGGAGGAGGCGTGTTCCTCCCTTGACAAGAAGCAGCAGAACCCCATTGATGTTTTTGCCCCTTAGCCCAAGGAGAAGTTGCTCTGGACACTCCCTGTGGGGTTCCCCATGCTTACAACAACCCCGCTGTCTTAGGATTTTCGAAGCGGAGAGGACTGGAATGGTTGTATAATTGGTTAACCTCAATAGCACTAGCAAGTTCAAGGAGCAACATTAAAGCTGCACACCAAAGGACGGGGGGGGGGGGGTCTGTGTTCCTGATCCCGCAGAGGCATCCCCCCAACACCACCAGCACCCACTACACATCCATTCCACTGTCTTGCTTCTTCCCAAGGTGCACTATACGTGCACCGAAGGCACCGTAGTGAAATACCTCACAAGGGCAATGGTTCACGGTGCACAACCAATGGTGCAAGGCTAGGGGTGAACTCACAAGCCAAAGGACAATAGAGACAACATAGCACCAATCTACCACCTAAATTCGGAGGTTAGGCTCGGTGTTACCATCCAACATCCCACTCCCTCATCCCTATAATTCCCATGTACACAAAGGGGTTTGGTTGGTTGGTCATTGGATTTTTGCATGCTGTCGAAAACCGTTTGGAATGCTTTGCGAATGGCAACCATATTTGTGGCATGTTGTTTCTGTGTACAAATCAAACCATACTCCAAAACGCTGTGGACAACACCTTCCGCTACAATACACTGTTGTATTGCATTGCAGCGTACGCACAATTGTGGCTCATGAACAGCGTGGCCGAGTGCTAACATGCAAGGGAGCCCAAGTGTGGGTAGGTAGTAGTGCCTGCAGCCTTCCCAAGAGGGTAAAACTCCATGATGGACCTCTATGATGAATGAGCGGGCAGAGGCAGTCTAGGGGTTCTTGGTGAGCATTTGAGCCTGATGCTTGTAAGCAACAGCACAGTGATGAGGCTGGCTGCACCAAATGGAAGTAGTAGTGTGCATGGGTGATTGTGTATGTGGTGGTGGGGGCTCGGTCACTTCTGGCCACGCAGGTGTGCACTGCTCCACTGAGGCCTTCCATGGCATTCACATGAGCTATAAGGAGCTGCAGTCAGAGTCGGAGTTGGAGCCAGACCTTGAATTCTGGTGCAGGTCGATCAAACCCGTGTGTCATCCCCCCAGTTTCCGCCCCCTCCCCCCAATATCTGGGTACACCCCCACTGCCCATGTACCAGGGAAGGTGGCTGCAGCCGTGGACCCGCGACTGCAGGCGTAGTCCACCCCCCCCCCCTCCACGCGCACACACACCACTGGCAACACCACGGGCCAAATGCCTGGAAATGCCGCGCGCCCCCCGATGTGTACCACTTGGCCGCACCCCCGGGCCCTGTCGTGTCATTCCCCCATGGCGGACATCGGCGGTGGAGAGGACGACGTGCCCGTTTGGCTGAGGTCACTTGTGCCAGCGCCGGCAGGAGGACGCCCCGGGGGCAGCCGCCGTGAGTAGTTGTGTGGGCGGTGACACGAGCATTCCACTCTCACCAGCCAAACAGCAACCCCCCCGCCCCCCCTCGGGGCAGCGCCTCCCGCAGATACTTGCGAGACCGTGAGGGGCTTGAGGTCGGACAACGCGCCGGGATAGGGCGCAACACACCGCCTTTGATGGACGAGTTGTGCGACGACGGTGGCGTGTAGTCGTGAGATGCGGCCTCGGACGTTCGTTCCGCGTCGGTTCCGGGGGTCGCACGCTCGGCGCTGGACGCGAGCGCTGCATAGTGGCCGTGCTCAGCGGCGGGAAGAGCCTCAGCTGCAGCGGCTGCGGCCATCTCCGGGGTAATGCTGGGGCTTGTGACTGCGGAGGGGCTCGAGCCTTCGGGGGTGTCTCGCGGTGCAGCGGACTCGGCGGTGGCGGTGGAGGAGTGGCGAGGGCGGTCTGCACTGCGGGGGGCGCGGCCTTTAGAAGGGCCGGCCTTGTAATATGGGCCCGAGGGGGTCATGATGTCACCCGCAGTAGCCCCAGTTTTGGAGTGCAGTCCGCGGCGTGCGCCGGCCTGAGAGCGAGGCTGCGGGGTCTGTGAGCGCCGCGGTACCTGCGGTGGGGTTGGAAACGCATGTTGGGCACCCACCGCAGTCCGCCGTTTGTGGAAACGAGGAGACCGGGGGGGCGAAGGCATGCAGTTGAGGGGGAGAAGGTGAGTCCTAAAGATGGAGCTGCCCCCCCCACCCTCCCCCTCTCCCCCTTCGAAATGACGGGTCGTTCCGCCCCAACCGCTTTTCGGTGCGTAACCGCCAGAGCCCCCCCCCCCCCCCCCACACATCCCCTTTCCCAGGGGTCGCTGTGGCAACCACTCCCGCACCCGCCGCCCCCCCTCCCTCCCCTGCAGCCTCCTGTCCCCTCAAGTGAATCCCTGGGGGACAACTTGCACTCTGTCCCCCCAATGGCTGTGGGTTTTGCGGGATTCGCTGCCCCTTTCCGAGCTTTTGGATTGCCTGGGAGAGGGTGCTCTCTTCCGCCTCCACCAGCACCTCCGATGGCAACAAGTGGGACGGGCCTCCTCCGACTCTCAGTTGCCGTAGTTCTTTGTGGCACGGAGTTGTGGATGATGAATGCCAGCACAGTACACGCCCAGAGCGGGGGCGCACAGTAAAGGTGCTCACATGATCTGTAAGGCCACAAGTGCACACACAAAATGCGCTGCGAAGCCGAAGGCCGTTGATCTGTGGGCGCATGGGAATCCTCTGCAAGGCACTCACACGTGCGGACGGCATGGCTCATTACTTGGCAAAGCAATCAGCGAACAGTAGGCACTCTTCCACGGAGCACTCTTACACCCACAGCAAAGCTTAGCCTGAACGAATCACGGTGATGCAGCATCAGATCATAATGCAGCTCTGGACCAGATTGGCATCGCCTGCCGGGCCACACAGTGCGAAGCACAGGTAAAGGGCAGAAGCTGCCACGACGTGCGACTTGAGGTCTATGTTGCATAGCGTCACCCTTCGTCCCCAAGACTCTGCCAACATCCCTCGCCATCAGAATGCCCGCGGGACAAGCGTCTACCGCTCTTGCGTAATCGACGATGCCACCGTCTGGCGTAGCACGCAAACTTCGGCTTGTGGCGCCCCAGCAATACTCCCCGAATATACCCATGCGCTGTGCCTACGCTAACCCCCCATCCCAGCCCACCCCCGCGGTCGCAGGGCAACAACGTCATGGATGACTTCCAGAGACCCACAGCCACAATGGCTCCGGGCTTGAAGGCATTGGGAAAACAAGAGGGAACAACACCAACGGCAATCAATCGATTGCCTTCAACACACGAACAAAGTTCAGCAACGAGATGACAGGACTCAGGGATTACGACGAAGCGGCACAAAAACCAACAGAAGCATGAGGTTACAGTGGGGAAAGACACTGTATTGCCCTCAGAAAAGGATGGTAAGGAACTTTAGTGAGTGTTACTGAGTCACAACTCCTTGATGCCGGCGCTGGATTGGCAACAACACAGGAACTTGCGCAATGTGGGGTGTAGAGTGTGAGTGCCATGGGAAGCCAAAACAAAGAACAGGCCTGATGAAAGAACAGGCAGATCCTCAATGCCTGATGGCTGTTCTTCTATCCAATAAATCGACCACGAGAGTGGCATCGTGCCCCACGCTCGCGAGACTGATCCCTTTGGCACTAATATATTGAAATGTACATGCAAATTGCAGTCGAAAAGACGCGCATGCAAAAATGCCCCTCGATCTGCAGAAGAGCCATGCGGACTCGGCAAATCCAGAGTTGATGATACTCAATTGCTGAGGTGGCCCATGGGGGTGGCAGATACGTCGCCACCGGCGACGGAAGGGGAGAAGGAGGAGGTGGAGATGGAGCACCAGTACTGGACAAAAGGCATAGAAGTCGAGGAGCACCTGAACACGTGTACTGGTGAGGATGGTATTGCGGGGAAGAGGGTTGGACACCCGCCAGATGCTTTGTTTTGGCACGTTTGCAAGGTGGCTATGTGCCAGAGGACGGCCATGGCCGCCACGGTTGATGATTGGCCTTTTAAGGCGGCGTCATCTATCATTTAAGGGACCACAACCTTGGGTAGCTGCGCTGGAGACTAATGGTGGCACGCCGAGATTTTGCTTCACGGTTACGCATGAAGACAGACTTCCTCGCCACCAATTACATTTTGCAACAGAGACAAACGACAGCGTAACCCAGCAACCAGCAGGGGCAAATTGGTTTTTGGTTTTTGGTTGGTTTTTGTTCGCCAGCGGACGCGCCTTGCAAGCGCAAACATCTCTCGCTTAGGCCCACCACCCGGCGGACCAGTTTGCTTCTTGTATGCCACAGACCCATTCTGATGATTTTCCTTCAGAGCACTATCGGCTGCTAGACACGTGGGTGTGTGCCTTCTTTACCTGCCAAGGCACCGGATGCAATCTTGAAACCAGGCATGTGAGGTGACTTTCGCGTCGGTTTTTTGCGAGAAAATGGCGGCCCCAGTCCCCGAGATAATAGTGGCCCCAGAGTCCGAGAAAATGGTGGCCCCAGGGCCCGAGAAAATCAAGGTTGAGTCAAAATGCTACCAAAGAGTGCCACAAAGTGTTTGTTCATCATTTCTGTTGGGTTGAATGCATATGGCCCCTGCCGTATCCATCGTACGTACTATAAACGATGAGAAAAGCGGGTTTTGGGGGGCATTTTCGACAAATTTTGGAACCCGCACTTGCAAGGCCCGTAGCAGGCTGCAACTGTCGATTTTATTGCCAGAAGCTTGTGTGAGTCATCGTCATACTCATAGGTATCATCCATCAAAATTTGAGCAGAATCCAAACCACCATGACGGATTTCTCATTTTTTCCCACATTTTGTGTGGCTTGCTTCATGCTGCTGCTATTGTTGCTGGCTGTGCTGCTGCTTGCCAAAGGGGGTAACCCCCGAACACCGGAGAAAGGGTTACAAACCCTGACTGTCCCACACGCGTGGTTGCCCTCACCCTTGCGAGGCTGAGGGTGAGGGTGTAAGGGAGAGGGGAGTGAAAAGGACATATGCATGTGTTCCTCGTCAATTTGTAACGCACACCTGCTCGGTGGTCTGCTGCTTCATCTCCGTGCACCGCTGTTTGCGCTCCTCTGTGTGTGTCCCCAGAAGATGCAGATACGTGGAGGCTGGGACGGGGTTGGCCTTGAATGTGTAGGTCAAAAATCTCTCCTCCTCCTGCATTCGCTCCAGCAGATCCTCCTCGAAGCGCCGCCGTGCGATTCCCTTGGTCTTGGCAGCCTCACGCCTCTCGAAAGAGAAGGGCTGGGGCATGCACGTCTGGGGAGGGGCGTTGTAGTACGTCCGCCCACTGTACCCCTGCCTCTGGGCAGGGCCAGTGGCTGCAGCGCCCCGACTGCTGCTTGCGCCCTGCAACACACACCACAACGGCATTGAGGCGGGGCGGGCGACAGTGACTCGATGCCTTGCGCCCACGCCTGCCGATTGCCTGGGTCCGGGAGGATGCTCCTGCAACTCATGCCACAGCGGATACCGCAGGCCTAAATCCATCGATCCCCATCCCCATCCCCATCCCCATCCTCATGGCACACCGGTGCTCCTACTGTTGCAAACGACAAACAGGATGAAGCGAGGGACGGGAATCGGGATGGGGATGGGGCTTTGGCTTTGCTTTGGCTTTGGGTCGGCGCGGGCGGCGGTAGCCCCCCAGAACGCCGCCATCCACTTACCAGGACACACCTGGTCACACCCCCACACTTGCTCACATCACAGACCGGTGCCACCCTTCACAGTCGCAACCAGTGGAATCATCCGGCCGGGGGAACGTGCTGCAGCGTCTGCACCACCTGCCACCGGCACGTGGCGATGAAAGCAGCAGACTGTCTGGCAAAAGGACTCGGGAACCACTCGTGCCCTGGAATGGAATTACTCCAGGCCTCATCACCACCAGGGGCCATAGGATTGCTACAATCACACGGTTGCTCCTGCTTGGCCATGGCCCGCTGCCGCTTAGTATTGCGCCGCGGCGGCATGCTGCTGTGTGTGCGCCACGCACCAACGGCGTGTGGCGATGGAACCACCAGACGGCCTGCTAAAGGCTGGGGGCGCGCCTCCTGTCCTCAGGAGATGTAATGGGGATGGGGATGGGGATGGGGATGGGGATGGGGATGGGGGTGGGGGTCAGGATGGGGATGGGGATGGGATGGGGATGGGGATGGGGATGGGGATGGGGATGGGGATGGGGATGGGGATGGGGATGGGGATGGGGATGGGGATGGGGATGGGGATGGGGATGGGGATGGGGATGGGGATGGGGATGGGGATGTGCCTGTTTTGTGTGTCTTTACCCCTGTTTAGGCCGAGCTGGTCAGTCAGTCTGCCCCCTCTTTTCGGGTGGTTTGGTTTTCCTCATCAGATGGCCCTTGTGGAGCAGAGCTGATGATGGGGCTGAAGATTGCCACTGCCCGCATTGCTTGCCCTACTGCTGCTTCCGCTGTGGCTGGGGCGTACAGCGGGATGCGACAATTCTTGGGATGGGATGGGCCAGAGACGTGGCAGGCATGTGGACAGTTATGCGGATGGGATGCGAACAAAACCGGAAGGCGGGCAAGGCTAGGGACGGATGGGAACAGTGATGTACCTTTGAATGCCTTTTTTTTATGACAAGCATTGGGATTGCACATTTTCTGGGCCAATGGATTTTGCCTCCTGCCCCCGCCCCATATGTCACAAGTCCACAGTGCACAACCCACACCAACGGCAACCAGAGCCTGTGTTGGCACAAGAGAGACCTTACTGTTGTGAGTTGCTGCATTGAGCTCCTGTAGCAGCTGTGTGCCATGAGTCTTCTCCAAACGAGCTGCAATCTCAGCAGCGGTGTATATTCGAGGCCTATTGCCCATGCCACCCTCGTCGTCTAAATCGGAAAGAACGTCTTCGAACGTGTGGTCAGCTCTGGAACTGCAGACATTGGACGGACAGCAATGCAACGGGGCTCTGGAGGGGACGCAGGTATTAAATGATTTACTTCAATTGAGCTTGTGTGATGCACACCTCTCCCTTGCAAGCAGGTAACAAATGTACGCATCCCCCCAATGTAAATACCTGACGCTCGGTCCACCTGCAGCCTTCGCTTCTTTCATTGCGTTCCGCTGCTTACAATGGTGCGTGCCGATGGCTCGGCGCTCCATACCAGTGTGTGTGCAGGCAAGTACATGAAGGTGTCCAGCACACGGAAAAAATTAGGGTCAAAACGGACCTTTGCCTGAAACTGCTTTGGGATGATTAAACAAGTGCCAAGAACCCATGTGCAATCTCTTTGACCCCTTCTGACCCGCCAGAAGGGCCCAACAAGCCCTCAAAATGGACCAAAAATGGTTCAAAAGCACGGCATAGACACTCTTTAATTCTGGACCTCTTGGCAATCCTCTTGGCTATTTTTTGCCCCTGTTTTACTCTGTTTTCAACCTCCCAAACACCCACACAAACTGTGGTATGTGGGACTGAAAAAAGATCAAAAATGGGCCCAAAACATGTTATTGAAAAAGTGAGCATTTCTCTCGGCGCCCCCAAACCCTTTCTGGGAGCCATGGAGAATGTTTGGAATTGCTTTGGCACATCAGAAATTGACATCAATCTCAAAAGTGGGGCCAATTTTGCGCCAGGTGCTGTTGGGTAGGTGGTGCTGGGGAGCCCAGGACACCGATGCCCTGGGAAGCAAACGCCCCAGGATGATGACCACGAGGGGATGCGGACATCAAACGATGCCCACAACCATAACATAACAACCATAGCGCGCCACAACACTTCCATCAAAAAACCTGGCTAAATTGATTGGGAAAGGAAAGAAAATGGGTACAGCACGGGAGACTGGGAGGAAATAGGGGTCGGCGAAGCAACCCCCCCCCCCCCCAGCCCCCTCTTTTGCAATGTACTTGCATGCTGGCCCTCACACCCCCGAGGAGACAAGGCCAAAATGGCCAAAAGTGACGGCTCCCTCGCCCCCCGTGAGGGAATTTCATGGAACATGTGGCACACAATGAGACACACACACAACAAGGGCGGAACATGCACAAAATGGCCATGAAAGACCATGATACGGTGTTTGCTCAGGTCTATTGCAGAATAGGCCCTGTGTACCAGTTTTTCTGGTGAGTATATTTGACCTTGAAGAACTGAACATGCTCAACAGGGGCAAATGGGCTCAGATGGCTGCAGATTTGACTGCAGACTTGTCTGCCGCCTTGCTTAAGGGTTTGGCACAAGGCTTGACAGCACCTTTGGCAAGGGGGCTTGACAATGGGTGTGGCAGCGGGGCGTATCCCTTGTGGCAAACAATTTGCCTCGGGAACATCTCGCATAACGTACAACTTGTCCTGAAAAATCGTTTGCCAAACCCCATACCCCGCAAGCACTCTTCGCCCATACGACCTCAGTGTACGGTCCACTATCACTGCCTTCTTCCGCACCCCTTGGAGGGCCCCTGTCAACGGATGTGAGGGGATCCGCATCCGAATCACTTTTAGCGTCCTAGACAACGTCGCACCCTAAACTTGGTGCAGGTTTCGCCATGGACAACTGCAGACATCCCACAACACCTGAAAAACCACTATTCTTGTGTGAATTTGAAAGGGTCAAGGTGACGGTTCCCTTGCCCCCTTGAGGAAATGGCAAGGGCGACGACATTGCCAAAGGGGGTGTGTACCATGGAGGCTGAGCGAGTATGCCGCTTCTGCGGGGGGGGGCACCCTTTGGGGCCATCTGGCTGCAGTGGCCATGGCACTTCAGGCTTGGCTCCATCACCGTGCGTTTCGTCTGGCCAGAGAAGTACTCTGAGCATTGCCCAGGGGATCTCCAGGACGCTTGGGTGCCACCCCAATAGCGACATGCTTCTGGACAGCCCCATGCACTTTCCCGTGCGGTTCTGGGCCTGGAGGCCACGTAGGCCACGTGACCTATGACTCCACTGGCGGCGGCCTCAGTGTAGAGCATCCCAAGTCCGAATGCCGACCGGCACACACCACCCCTTGGACAACTAACGGCCACAGGTGTGCCTAGCCCTCGCCCCCCCCCCTCCCCCATCTCCGCTGTGCCCAGTGTAGGACAAAGTGCAGCGTGGAAAACAGGGAGCAACCCCTGGTGTACCCTACAGACACAGCCAAATCTGCCGCCCGTATGCGCTGTTGCGAGGTTCAGGGACCATCATCCGTCTGGATGGATCGTGTCGGGACAATCCCGGGGGCCGAGGCCCGTGACCACTCCAGGAATGCGTCCCCAACCAACACAAGCCCCCCTTCCCTCTTGCCCTCGAACAATGTCTGCAGTTTCAGGCCTTTGTGAAAGAGGATCCATTCATGCTGCGTTGCATGGACGTCGGACGACGGTAGCCCCTCGCAGGCGGCGTCAAATACCGCCCGCCAGCAGCAGCATGCAGCGTCACAGTATCACACACCGTGCGTCTCTGCACGTGGTGTCCCGGTATCAGCACAGGGACAGGCGCCGGAAGGCGCAGCACGCGGCTGCACAAAAGAGCAGAAGGCGTCCGAAAACAAGTGTGGGCATGTGGCCTGGGTACCTGTGCACAGGATCTGCAGCGCGTTCCTTCTGAGCAGCCTTCGTCTCGCTGTCCACGGGACTGCCTTGAGCGTCCGGTTGCAGACCGCTCGACGGGCCCTCTACTGTACCCATGGCCCCCGCTGCATCCGCCGCAGCCTCCTCCGCTTCCTGCGCTGCGCTGTGCTCCACTGCCCCTCGTGCCCCTTCCCCCGCCGCCGCGGCCGCAGCCCCTTCCCCCGCCTGCCACGCAGACCGGGACCCTGGGCGGGAATAGCCCTCAGTCTCCAGGAGCTCCATGTTGAGCCGGTGCCGCTCCCGCATTTGCTTCAGCTTCCGCAAGAACGCCGCGTCGTGCTCCCGCGCTGGGCTCTCGAAAAACGTGGGCACATCCGCCCTCCCCTTGTCCGCGGGCGGCTCGCCCCTCTGTGCGGGCGCGTCGCGGGCGCCGCGAGGGGGTCTGGTAGCCCCAGATCGCGCTGGCGAATGGACGGGACTCCGGCCGGACTTGCCGGGTGACGCGCTTTGTGGGCAGCGGGCGACCGGGGGCCGAGCAACCGCCCCTGAAGATGTCGCTTCAGGAGGCGGCTGCGATAGAGCGCCGGGGGATGCCACTGCCGGGGGCGGGGCCATGGCGGGCGTGGCGTTCGGGGGGCTGTGCGTGGGCAGAGCAGCACCGGAGGCTTGGGCCAGATGGTGCATCAGCATGTGACTGTGGTACTGCAGCTGCTGGGCTGTGTCCGAGGGGTCGTCGATGGGACGGCGTTTGGATTGTACATCTGCGCTATGGGGGGGTGCAGGTGCAGCGCTTGAGGAGGCTGCAGGTGCAGTGCCCTCAGTGGAGGCTGCTGCTGTCTGAAAAGCAATGAACGAGGGATGGACAGAATGGGGGGGAAGGGCCTTGCTTGAGCAGGGGGTTGGGGTTTGGGATTGGGACCCCCCCTCCCTTGCCGGAACATACCCAGAAAATCGAAAAATTGTGGGACAATGACCGATGCAGTGCATGGAATGTCATGCTGCCGACAGGAAACAAAGCAAAATGATTGTTGTAGGCCAATTCAGGGTTCCCTCACCTGACGAACACACAACAAAGGGGGCGTTTTCGCACAGCGCGCGCACAGCGCGGGCACAGCGCCAATTATTACGGTGATTATCCAGGTAACAACCCTGAAAACCACCCACCTGCGGAATCATGCACAATCAATTCAAAACTCAAAAATTCAAACATCTGATGCTTGCCATGGGTCCCAGGGACCTACATTTTGCCCCCTATAGCCGGGTCCACTGCAGCAGCCATTCAATGGCGTCCTTTCAATCTTCTGAACTTACCGAACTCCCGCTGTCGGAGAACAGCCAACTTTTCGCACAGCGCGCGCACAGCGCGCGGTACGCCCCCAAACACAATCAAGCGGGACATCGCAAATTAGCAGCCATTATCAGCCCTCTGTTTTGTTTGTACAAACAGTTGAGAGCATTGCATGAAATTCATCGCAGACAACTTATTTCGCAGTCTTGCGCTGCCGTTCCCAGCACAACAGCGACAAATTCGCATAGCATTGCCTTTTTTGGCGTCGTTGTACGCTTCCAGTCTCTTCCATCCAGTGAGCCTATCTTTCAACCTAAAGATACCAAAAAAACCTTAAACCTAAAAATAAAGTAGCGCGTCAATTAAGTCTTCGTGTTTCACGTGTCGGGGGGGTTGAACCAAGGACCGGAAATACGCAGACAAAAAGCATTAGGTGATGGTATTCTGCAAGACAATGAACATATAGACTTCATGGAACAATAACTAAACACTCTTTGATATGCACCGAATGTAGCACGCGGAGAAACTTATTCCAGTCACTGAAAAAGGCTCCCAAAACCAGTTTTCAGCTCATTTAGAGCGGAGAGGGGAGGGGGGAGGGGGTCCACGGGCAGCCCCCCCCCCCCCCCCCTGCGGGATGGGGTCCCCAAAGCGGGGACCCTCAGGACTAAAATGGAAGGGAGACAATTCCATTGAAAGGACTGAAACCGGTGGTGCTTAACCAAAAATGGTAAACAATCCTCCGCCATTACAAAATCACGCCTGCAGTATATACTAGTGCTCTACAGGGGTACATCTTTCGACAGATTGTGTTCACAGCGCATGCACGGCATGCAGTGCGCAGATATTGCTAAACGCAATGCACCGTCAAATCCTGTGGTGCACAAATTGACAGAAACAATGCCTAAGAGTTGTTAAGACATGGCGATGGTTTGGACAAAAGGAGTGAGGTACCCAAGAGCGTAATGACCCCAATGACGTTTCCAATCATTGCCTTGGCACCCCTTGCTCTATATCATGTTGTAAGGGAGGCCCAGTGTTCTGACTGTTGTATTGGTGCCTCAAAGTACACAGAGGAGAATGCAGACGGTGCAAAGGCCGAACACAAGCACACCTCTGGAGCTGTGGAGTAGGAGCTCAGCAGTAGCTTATTCTGTTGCTTCAAGTGTTGCAGTTGCTCCTCTAGTTGCTGAAAAATCAGAGAGTGCGGCGGCAACTGCATGCGGGTTTCTTTTTCGAGCTGGTGAGGCTCAAGGTGTCATTGAGTGTGCTCGTGAGAAACCCGGACATGTTGATGATACAATTTTGTACAACACTCGGCCACTCAGAAACTGAGCAGGTTAATGACTTTCGCCATCTGCTGCCATGCTGCTCCAACAACCCATCAACAAGGTGTGCAAGCGATACTACCATGTGACACAGTGGCAGTGCATTAAGGAAGTGATAGCACTTGAGAAACATGTAAACCATCGCACACCATCACAGCAGTGCAGAGGTGAAACCTCAAACGGCGATTGTGTGTCTGTGCATCTAAGGGTTGTAAGCATAGTGGAAGGGTGCGTGATATCAGAATAGGAGTTCATTACAGGCAACAGTGTTTGTTGTGGCCCCAACCCTCATGGGAAGCTCCCTCCATGTGTGGGAATGCCTGCTTACACACCTGATGATACTCATTTTCCACAATAGGGGGAGTGTCTGCCCTGCGCGCGCCCTGCATGCTACTTTTATGATGACTTTCCCAGATTCAGTCCCCAAATTCACCATTACCCAATGAAGCCCCCGAGTAGACCGACAAATGCCTCTTGCCTACCAAATGAAGCGACAAACCATCCCTGCACAAAATTGACTAGGAAAAGCATATCTGAATCACCTTCACAACTTTTTTCCACCAAATTTGTTCACTCAAATTGAACAAGCAAGGCTATTCAATAAACAGTCTTGCCCTCACAGGTGTGTAGGTCAATACATTCCGCACAATAATTCAAATTACATCCACCACATATGCATATTGTCGTAGTGTGTTTTTGACAGCACAATGCACATATATCCACCTCATCCCCAACATCATCTTGCGTGGCATCCTCAATGGTTGCTTTAATGCTCTTCAAAACATGAAGGGGAACATGTTCCCACGGTCCATAGGGAGGGTAACGGACCTGCTTCCGGATGCAAAATTGGGTAAAGTGTAACCCCAACTAGAAAGTGGCCGGTCAACCGGAAAGGGGCCAGTCCATATCCCCAACCAGAACGGGGCTGGTCCATATCCCCAACCGCAAAGGGGCTAGTCCATATCCCCAACCGCAAAGGGGCTAGTCCATATCCCCAAATGGAAAGGGGCTAGTCCATATCCCCAAACGGAAAGGGGCTAGTCCATATCCCCAACTGGCATGGGGTCGGTCCATATCCCCAACCGGGAAGGGGCAAGTCCATGAGGAGAAACCATCCCAAATCGCCCCATCCAACCCACCCACCCACTCACCCATCCGAGGGGTAAAATCCACCCAAAAAACAGGGGTAGGAATCAGAAATGGCCCAAAAAGATGCCCTACGCGCGCTGTGCACACTAACGCTCCCTCAATGGCACACCCAACCTCCCGATCACTTGCCCGAAGAGTGACATGATGCTATGCAAATAGTTGATGAAGCACAAATGCATGCACAAACATCCACATTGTTCGATGGAGTATTGAAGCTGGTTATACTTGGTCATACTGCTGTTAGCGCTCACTTTACCATTGGCAAACTTTAAGAGCCCAGAAAATCATTTGTTTGGCACCATGTGCACTGGCATCACGCATGTACTAGCGGCATATAATACTTAGCAGTCTGAAATTCATCCTCACAGTGTTGGATCCACTTGCCCATTTGATGCATCCCATGTCCTATGTGTCTGCTATGACGGAGCACTTGTGTTCCCATCTCACTGTGATGGTCCAAGTAGGCCCTCATTGCCTCGTGGGAGGGTGAGGTTGGGGTGGGGGGTGGGGGGTGGGGGGTGGGGGGGCAAATGGTGGGCCGCACCCATTGCTCAAGGACAGAGAAATTGGCATACGGCTACGCAAGGCAAGGGCAGATAGTGTAGTGGTGTCGTTCTGGGGAAGCATGGCAAATACAGCGACAGTTGCACACGGGGGGCCGGGGGGGGGGGGGGGTTGTACAGGGAGTATTTTGCCGGGGAAGGTTTCGGGGGAAGGGGGGAGAATTTTGCCACCCTTGTCCCCAAGCTCCAACACCTGCACTACACTGCCAACACCCCTAAATTTCGCCGAGGGGAATCTCGCCACCCTTCTTGAAGACGAAAATTTCCCCATAAAATTATCCATGCACGAAGCCCCCCCCCCCCCCCCCCTCCTGTGCTGGTTCCCTAAAACTGGTCTGTTGCTCCTCCAAGCTCCCAACAGCCCCTTTTCCTTAATCATCAAGGCAACCCACATAGAAGTCAAATGTGAGATCAAAGCAACCCACACACAAATCACATTTGACAGAAGAACCGAACAATGACTGCAAACTTCTCGGACATAACTCGTTTTTGTGTGACGTGGTGCTGGGAGCTAGTGCAGGGACCGACTGAAGAGAACGCAGACAGGGGTGAAGAGCTAGTGTTCATAGGCTAGCTCACCCACTCAGCATGGTCAACCTCATCACCGGCCCAGACAGGAGGACCGCATCCATGGGGCTAATGGGACGGTCGTAGTGTGACTGGTGCAGGATGACCGTAGAATGGGACATGAACTCCGGAATGGGGTATGACTGGTGCATTGTAATGGGGTCTTGCTGCAGTGCCGGGGCAGTGCCAGCATTGTGGGGGGAGTGCACTAATGGATTCACGACCCCCAAAAAGGCCTTTTGGAAGACTCTGAGTCCCACAGGGGTAGCAGTGCACCCACGGTGGTACAGGCCCAAGGGCTCAAATGGCAAGGGCTTCGAGGCAGCAGACGCACGTTCCCGCATTCACACGATGCAAACACAAATGAGTAGTACAACGGAGTCACACCTGCAAATAAGAATCGTCTTCCAACATGATGCCCTCACGAAGACGTGTGGCGATGGGCAGGTGAGCCCCCCAGACAAACAAATCTATGAATCAAAAAAATGGCTGCGGAGACAGGCACTGACTCGGTGGGGGGGTTGGGTTGGGTTGGGTCGTGGCTTGCATCGGAGGCGGGTTCCCACGGCTAGTGTGTCCTTCCCTCACTAGCACAACTGGGTCCAACCCCGGCTGTCTGGTCTCACGGGCCCCCAGACTGCCAACGACCTCTGAACCCCACCAAGGCGCTGGTGAGAGCGAGATGCCGCCGTGCCTGTGTGTAGTTCGCGCATGCTGGGGGGGGCTGTGGTGGGGGGGTCAAGGCACTGGGTCAGGGCACAGTGCCACACCTTTGTTCTTCTGCGGCGGGGTGTGGTCCTCCCGTTGGCGTGTGGGGGTGGTTGTGTGTGCCCGGTGCTCCGGGCCCCAGCAGCGAGGCATGGGTGCCCTACTGCTGGGGGAGTCTGTGGGTTGAGTGAGCTGCAGCTTCCTCACGCCCATGGCTGAACCCCAGAGGGGTGCATGGGGCGTGTGGTCTGAGGCACTCCTTGACTGACCCAGAGGGTCACAGGTGGTGCAGAGTGCCAGACCAGCTGTGGGCGTCCCAGTGGATGGAAGGTCCTGGGGCGTGCTGAGCATTTCCCTCCCCAGGAGCACTCGAGGAGCGGTGCTCGCAGTGAGCCTGCTGCACCTTGGTCACCTCAGACAAGACAGGACCCCGAGGGTTACACCGCTTGCCAACCCCTCCTTGGTGTGTGTGTGGGGGGGGGGGGGATAAAAGCGGGGAAAGGAAAACGCCAGACAGCGGTTTGCCTGAAGTTCTAGAAACGTCCATGGGGCAGCAACCGCAGCCAGCCTCTCGCCAATGGCCGTCGGGTGCATGCCACATCAAAATGCAGGAGGTGAATCATCAACTGCTGCCCATTGGCTGCAAACTTCCACAACCATAGTCAGTGACCCATCAACCGCCGGTGGTGAGCTGCCAACAAGTGCCATCACAGTGTTCAACAGGCGATGGGACTGGCAAATGCCCTGCCCTCAACCCTGCGCCGCGATGCTGTGCAGCCCAAGCATCTGACAAGCGGCTGCATCCGCAAATCGAGGTGATTTCCACTGCATTTACACCGTCTCCCCACAAATACCATCAGTGTCTTAAAAAAAAAAGGTTGCGTCCGAACGGAGCTGTCCAGCACCCAAATAGCATCCTCCCCCCTCAGTTTTACACATCTGCTGATTCGAAGCAGAGAACAGTGCTAGATTGCGCTGCATCAAAATTACAATACTCTGTCTTTGTTTGCAGTGAATCCCAAGACAGTCCCCCCCGGGTAGATCCCATCCATTCACCCCCATGCTAAATGAAGAGAGCCGGCATTTTCACAATTGGTGGGCATGGGGGTGTTATTTGGTCAGGATATTTGTGTTAGCAGTACAGAAGCATTGTGCCCAATATGGACGACCATGCCCGGCGTTACAGTTTGTGCAAGCATCACACGCCATGGGCTCCTGCACATGGCGGCATCGTATCGCACACCGTGAGGCCCTGCACATGATGTCATAGTATCATACACCATGCGCCCCTGCACACATGTCGTCATAGTACCACACAGCGTGGGCGTCAGGCTTTTTGTCCCCCCACATCATGTCACCCCGGCTCAGTTGGCAATTCCGGCTTTCCTTGTCAGTGGACTGAACACCTGAATCTCAAACCCAAAGCTTCTTGCTGAACTCCCAAAAAAGACAAAACAAAGCTGAAATGGCGGTCCCGCCCTGGGGGCGCAGCAGAATGGAGAACTTTATTGCATAAGCAAAGCAGCCCCATTGTGTGTGCCCGGAAAAAAGGCCTATGTTAAGGTGCACGGCTGCTTCCTCTTGGGGGGGCTGGCTGCTTGGGAACCAAGACACAACCGAGCTATGCCCAACGCCGTACGCAGTGAGATGGACCCGCTTCACCACTGAGAGGCTACGGTGGAGAATGTGTTGCGTGCGCTGATAAGCATGCGGATTGTGCTCATTGATAGTGCACAGTAGCACACACATCTGATGCGCCATGCCTTGTAGGAGTCCCCATTCTGAGTGCCCATGCCCGTTGCTACCACATATGCACTGCTAGAGCGGACAGAAGTTTCAATCAGCAGCTCATCCTGCACCCCGCACGCACACCGCCACCACCACCACCACCACCACCACCACCAAAACACCCCACCTTAAGAGCCCCTGGCCAGGAGAGTAGGCCCAGGGACAAGAGACCAGGCATGGCACAAGTGTCAGGCGGCTACCAATGGGGGCTAAGGCTCAAACAATCAGTGGCCTAAACACCTGAATCACCCTTTGCTGTTGTTGTGCGGGGAGGGGGGTGACCTACGCTTCTGAGTTAATTAGTTGCGCCGGTGGCTGTTGTGGCATTACTCAGCATGGACCTGTGTCGCAATTTTTGCTGGAGCCCTGGGGCCAAAATCCATATTTGCTTTGCAGAGGCAGGCCACCATTTTCCAATTAAATTTGTGAAATGCCCCCTTTGCACACATGGTCTGGGACTGGGACCGAGGTGCAAAATAAGGGGGCTTGAGGATGAGAGTGGATTTGCGCCACCAACCATGGGGTACACCCCCGGGCTGGTGGACCAGGTGGGTCAAGCTCAGGCTGTCCATCAATGCAAGGCGGGGGGGTGCAGGGGGTGGGTGGGTTGGCTTAACAGGATGGGGCGGTCCTTCAGTTATATGGCGGGCTCGAGTGGGGATGATAACATTTGCTGAGGCAAAACTCCATGTCCTGCAGTGCCACAGCATCATGGACCCCTTCCTTTCCGTTTCCCTCGCAGCACGGTCCATAAATAACGGTCCATAAATAGCCACTTGGGTACTTGGACGGCCCCGAACAATTGCAGGAGACCCTTTGCTTGCAGCACTGCGGTGATAAATCGCACAAGTGGTTTTCCATCCCAGCAGCAGTGAATGACAGGGGTGATCCAAAACAAAGATATTGTGTTTGAAGTTGATGGACAACAAAAGCAATGAATTACACACCCATTGGTATGCAGAGGATGTTTTGCGCCCGTTATCCAGTGACCAGAAAATTGCTTGGGGCGGGGGGGGGGGGGGCAGGGACAGAAGCTTGCTTCCAGAATTGCACTGCACCCTAGAAACTGACCCTGAAGAGTACTGGAATCACAGATTGAGTCCCCGTCACTATGAGAACTGACAGAGACAGCAAGAGCTACAAGAGGAGCTGGGGCTTGATAGGGGGGAAGAGACCAGACAATTTATGTTCCAAGATTCGACTCAGTTCTGGTCTTGTGAAAGGGGGGGGATTAATTTTGGGGTGGGGCACTATTGAAGATGCAACATAGCAGTGTTGGATCAGGAGGGTTCAAGAACCCAGCACAGAAAAGCAAAGCAATTAAAAGACGAAAATCTGGGTGACCAGAAAATTGCTCCCATGGTGGGGGGGCATGGTGGCATGGTGAAAGTGGAGCAGGTTGAAGAAGTGGGCACCAGTTCCGGTCTCTTTGCTAGTTGAAGCTCTGGAGGCTTGATGCACTGAATTGAAGATCTTGTGCAATGCTCTGCAAAAATGGCAGCAAACACTTTATTTGAACCGATGGGGATGTGTTTGCTCATAGTACGCACACAGTGCAAGGTTTCTGTACCCCAACCCCCTGTTTTCAGACCTTTTTCAATAGGAGCTTCAAGGGGCCCAAATGCTGCATACTATGTTATTCTCAAATGAAAATGCTTTATGTAGCCACATTACTCCTCTCCGCTTTGAGCCCTGACAAACTCACGAACTGACAAGATTGAAGATCTAGAAGATTTGGACAATATGCAAATAGCCTTTCATTATGCAGAGCGTGCTGATGATTACCATGTCAGAGATGATCACAGATGAAGATGATCAGGATTTTACTTCGAAATGAAATTCAGACAATACCGCTAGGTGTACCGAACATTGGGGAGGCAATGATGTATCCGAATGTACTACTTGTTATTTGAATTGAAGCATAATGTTTCACACTGGACCAGTAGTTCTTGCACAACTGCAGCCTGTCGCCCGCTTAATCATCCCCCATGCTTGAACAATGCTGCAGCCTCTTACCCAACCCGGAATAGGCCGGCGTTTGCTGGAACTCCCAGCGCTTGCACAATATAATACGACGTGATTGTGACACAATGTGGAGGGAAATGCGTTTAATCAGGCCCTGCTGTCAATACACAAGCGCAGAGAATAAGCACATTGATAACAGTAGGGAGGGATCGCTCATCAAGCACATGGTTAAACACATCCGGTGCGATGGACTGCTGCATGGCAACGCATAGCTATGGTGAGTCCACTGGTCTATGCAAATGAAATGAAACAGCATCTCAGTCTTCAACACAAATGCTTCAGATAGTCAATACCCTGCATAGAGACATGATAAGTGACGACCCTATCCGAAACAGCGACCCAACCTAAGCTTACCGAGGTGCAAATGACTGTCAATTACATGTATGCCAATCAACAAAGCCCGCTACAGGCATACAGAGGTATTGCGTAAACTGTACAGGGTCTGCCACATGGTAACCCCCCTTGCATGGCGCACTGGCAATGTCAGTGGTGTAATAGAGCTCAGCAATCATCATCGGGCTCCTGCTCATCAAACTACAGCACATGGGATCCACGCAGCAGACCTGCTCAGGTCCTGATGAAACTGGGCCCTTTGGGAATCTGGGGCACAATACATCAGGTATAACCCAGTGGACCCAGGGCCAAGGTGTGGAATTGTCGGCTGCCAGAAACAACAATTGCACTGCTGCTGTTGACCGGATTATTGATACATTTGGCCCCTTGGCAAAAGAAAAGGCTTCAAAAGATGGTGGCAAATGCCGCGTGGGCCAGTGACGGGGCTCGTAGGGACCACAACAAAAGCCTTCTGCTACATTCGGGACGCTGAACACACCCGAGCATTGCGATGCCCCAGGTGTGTGCAAACGTTTACGCCTAAAGAGCAACCCCTTACCCACCCCTCCACAAGCACACCTCAGCCTTAATGGCAACCCACCCCCCTCCACAAGTGCACTTTCAATCTGGACGCTGTACGCCACACTTCACAGTTTCACGCTTCGTGGCCGCCCCCCTGTGTGACATATAGTCCATCTGTGGTTTCTTCACAGGGCCCTGGAAAGTCACCCGTTTATTCTTCACCGCATGATGCAGTGTCGATCTTCTCCTGAAGGTCCGCCAAGCCGCTGTCTTGACCCCACCATTTCTCTTTCGGCGGGTTGTGGTGGTCAAGACATTAAGGATCCATACAGCATTAACCTTCGCTCCGCCCGCCGACCGTGGTGTGGCACCCGTGCTGCAGGCCCGCAGTGGCGGTCGCGGCGATCACCCCTGCCGGTTCGCTCAAGCGCAGTCTGGCACCCCCCCTCCCCCCGCCGGACTGAATGCGGCACAGGGCGGCTCGTCTGGCTGATGCAGGGCGCCCGGAAGGTTGTAAATCATTGTTCATATTATGGTCATGCCAATGAAGATTCTTCTCCAAAATGGCCTTTAGTTAGATGTAATGAAACAAGGCTTGCTTTGGGGCATCTTTGCAATCCGTGGAGACCCCTCGACCGTCCGGAGCGTTTCACTGCGACACACCCACCAACTATTGGTCAAAAAGAATGGGGCAGGGGGTAGTGGGCGGGGACTTCCATATCATACCTCAAAATAATTGCCGTGCCGCGCTATTGTTTGGAAATATCTTTGGGTAAAATTTGGTTGAGGCAGCGCAGTCAAAATGGCCCCTTTGCGCGATTGCATGCCAAATGGGTGATATGGATGTTCAACGCCTTTTGCTACCTGTAATACCACCACATCCCACTCCAGGACATGAAATGTGATTGAGGGATCGGTGGCTACAATCGAAAGCCGGTGACTGCAATGAAAAGCCCAGTTCACGATGGCCAAAGGTCCCTGTCGGGATGAAAGAAAGGTCCAACCACAGATCTTGGCACAGCACGGGCTTGTGTTCATCCACGATCACACCCGCCTGCAGCCCCTAATTGCGCAGAACGTCTTCAGCAAGAGAGCGCAGCATGCGGCTTCGATCCAGGAGAGCATGATAGGCCTACAGGTTTGTAAAATGTGTGCGAAGACATTGCATGAAGTGTAATCCACTTTTTGGGTCCGGGAAGCTATGTATACTCGACGTCAGCAAAGCACAGGGGCGGGCAAGACCTGCGCCCTGTGCCACAGGCATGGCCCCGTAGCGTGTACAGCGTTACAGAAGGACCTACGATCGGGCGTCAGATGTGCTCGTTGGAGCCCGGCCCGGGCTTCATGGGCCTCGCGGCCAAGATGTGGGGCCCCATGGTTGCTGGAGCACCCATTTTGTCACCAAATGATTACCCAAACCCACCCCAGAGGCGACAGAAGGTTTCGGGAAAAAATCAAATATTCGAAGATTTCCAGTCAACCTATGCCAACCTGAAAACGGCTAAGTCCTCGCCGGCAAGGGCCCATAGGGGGGTCCGGGCCTCACATTCATAAATCCACTCCCTGCCTCATATGCGCATACTCAGTACCTGCCTCGCCTTAATGTACCTGTGCTCAGCCCCTGCCTCACACTCAACGACTCGGCTCCTGCGTCATATTTATACAGTGAACCCCTGCCTGACATTCACATACTCAGTCCCTGCCTCATATTCACATAACCAGTGCCTGCCTTGCACTCACCTCCCAGTACACTCACATACTGACTCCTTGCCTCAGATTCGAATAATCAGTCACTGCCTCACATTCATGTACTCAGTCCCTGCTTCTGACTCATATACTCAGTTCCTGTCTTACACTACAAAGTCAGTCCCTCATATTTATTGCATTCAGTCCCTGCCTCACAGCCACACGAAGACTCACACTCACATCCTCCGTTGCCGCCGCACACTCACGTACTCACTCCCTGCCAAACGTCCGAATACTCAGTCCCTGCCTCACATTCACATACACACTTCCTGCCCCACATTCACATACTCAGACCCTGCCTCACATGTTCGTTGTACCCAGTTCCTGCCTCTCACTCGCAGTATATTTCACATGCCGCACATGCCGGTAGACGCCTCGATACTTGGAAGCCCACATGGATGTAGGATCACGACAAGCACCCATACTTGGGAAGAGCAAGTTGGGGGTCCAGCAGCCCCTGGCTCAAGGGTCCGGGCCAAAGCGTTGGAGAAGGGAGTGCTCGTGCTTTCTCGAGGGACGTGGGAAGTGGTGGGCTCAGGCCCAGGGCCTGGACATGACATCCGCTCAAGGGCTGGGCCATCGGGCCCCATGGGGATGGGGTCATTCAAAAAGGGCCGCAAGGCATCACATGCTCCCTGAGCGGACTGCACGGACTTCAAAACAGCGAGCCTCATGCGAACGGTAGCGATAGCTGCAGGAGAGCAAAGCACAGGGCAAAAGCCAACACGACAGATGGGGCTTGCTAAAACAGTACAACAGGTGTTGGGAGACACCTGATCAGAATTCTCTCTCAGTGCTAATGGCTGGCGGCTTCCAGGGATTCTACCACCGAAAAAACTCAATGCACCATCCTTTGAGTGGCATTTGCAAGTCATCTGCAAATTATCCTTGTGCCATCGACAAAGTGTTGTCAATAGTGCTTGCGGCATCTGCAGGCCCAGAATTGCCACAGAGTGTTGATGTGACCGTGGAGACCATGGGTGATCGGGTGTTGCCAACCATGTCATAGCAGTAAACATCAGACCGATTGCCGTGGGTTGGTTGGGTTGGTGCTATTTGAAACTGAAGACCAGACCTGCTCACCCCGTTTCAAGCAGCCGGACAGGGGTGTCAGTAGCTCTTTTGCACCAACATCAATAGCAGGGAGCGAACAGGGAAAGAGATCCCTACCTCCACCCATCCCCACAATACGTGCGACACCTCCACATCCTCTCTTCGGGGTGGGGGGTTGACAACTGCTTGACACCCGATCGTCACCCACCTGACGGCCGTTTGTCAGCCGCTCTTCACCCATTTGTCCACTGTGTACCGTAGTCCATGTCTAGCATGCCCGACGCCTACCATGCCGCATGTCTATCATACCTCTGTCTACCATACCCCATGTATACCCCGACTCACATCCATCATGCCTTATCGATGACACCCAACGTCTCCCATACCCTATGCCTAACATGCGCAGGTCTATCATGCCCCATGTCCAAAATGCCCACGTCTCTGCCGTCTGCATCATGTCCCATGCACCGAATGTGCTCTGGCTGTGTAACAGCTACAATGTGCTGTCGACATGCCCAATTTGCATATCAGTCATCCCCAAGCAATCATGCCCGAGACCTCGTGCCCACCAATCATTTTCTCTATCCAAAATGCCCCATGTGCCACCTTCATCCACGGTGCTGCAGAAAGCTGCATTGACGGCTTCAGCTCCCACAAAATATCCATCAGCGCCCATGCCACCGTGTCCACGAACCCCTACATCTTCATGTGCATTTGCACCAACAACAGGAGCATCGGCACCCCTGCTTGTCTCAGTCGGCGACTCTTGCTGCTGCCTAAGTTTGTGCATGTCCTTGTGCATGTGTGATCGCTTGTGCCGGTACTTCCGAGCCTTAGGTTTTCGTTGAACATCAGGGGCTGTGAGTGCAAGCATTGCGCCTGCAGAAGATTTATAAGACAAAGTCCGTCAGAGAGAGCAAAAGACTGTCAAACATGTGACAGATAAGGCGTCGGCGCCCTCAATGACGGTTCCCCGTGGAGGCGAGCCAAACGGCACAGTCACAGGAATATGGGACATTGAAATCAACGTTCGTTGGCAGTCAGTAGAAATGGCGCAAATGAGCCCCAGGACGGTGCATGTCACATGTGGCGAAATCTGTGAGGGGTTGGGGGGTCCCATGGGGATTGATGGTGCAAGCGGTGTCCAGTGCCATATCATTTGTATGACCTGTCTTTGTTTGTCCATCGAGGTCAGTTCTGGGGGCGGGGTACATGGTACAGGGGGAGTGTGCGTGTGGGGGGTAGGATGTGAGGACAGGTAGTAGGGGTGCAGTAGTGTGGGTGAGCGGAATGCCTTTCCACAATTGTTGCCCTTTTGTCATCCTGGAGGCTCATGCTACCAGGCGAACACGATACCCGTGTCGGTGCTGACAATGAAGTCATAGCCAGGAATCATATCCCAGTCGATCTCCGCGTCATCTCAGCCCTTCCCACGGTGGTTGCCCCAGCCGACCCCGAGGGGTGTTCAACCGTTTTGGGGGTTGTAGGGAGGAGGGGTCCCCCAGCCCCCCCCCAAAGCGGGGCTTTGGGCTTTGGGCTGTCCTTCCCACACCGAAGAGGGCCTTATGGGCCCACGAATTGCCTCTATGGGCAAGCCAGGCTCAGGCGCACCTCACACACCCTGCAGCCACCCGGCTGGAGAGCGGGGCACACGCCTCCTAGTGTGGTCGTCTCGTCACGGCGTTGAAGTGCTGTGCAAGCCTTGGGTAACGCGCAAGTGCTAAGGCAGTGGGCAGCAGGTTGGGCGGGCAGGACAGGCAACGGGGATTGTCTATTGCTCCTCCTTGTCTTCCCTGGCAAGTACACGGCACGCTGGTCTCAGTTGCATTATTGGAAGCAACCCTGTTCAGGTAGTGTGTGGACAACTGAGTTGTCCCATGGCAAGATGTGGTCCCGGATTGCTAAAGCGTTCATGGGGCCAGGAACCAGCTGCAGTAGCTCGTGTACCTGGGGTGTGAAGGTAAGGACAATCAGGGGGCCCAAATGGGCACGCAGCAGATGAGCTGTTGACTGAACGCCAAGCTCCGGGCGGACCAAGAACACGACCTTAGGGGCCCACCGAGTGGTGGGGGGGGGGCATGTGCATAGGGAGCTAGCCTCCAGCCACCATGCGCCAATCCTGAAGGTGACACGTGACCCGGCGGGCCAAGAACGCCACAGACAGGGGCAACACGACTCGTGAGGTCAGGACCGACACATGAGCGTTGAGGGAGGGGTGGGGTCGGGTGGGGAACTCAAGCATGTCTAGGACTAGCAGGAGGCCGTACAGGTCACAGGTGGGGTCGACCATCGTCTCCAGTATAATGCGCACATGGTCCCATCCGTCAGGATGTTAAAATCTGACAGTCGCTTTACCATAGTCTGTTTAATGCATGTCTAGCATCTTGGCAGGGAAGGACATCCAGGGAGTGCTATGCAAAAACACAGCTGTGACAATTCTGACAGAACAATGGTCTGTTAGACCTCTGAAAGCACAAAGGGCTGTCAAAATTTTGAGAGTGTATTGGCATTCGCGCGAGGCTCGCTGTGCTGGCTCGCGTACCAGTCCTGAGGGCGAGTACACTGTTGCCCGGTGGGGCTGAAGGGGTGAGAACCTGAGCATCAGTCTCGAGGGCCAAGGCCACTGCAACGCCAGCCGGCGGCAAGACAAGTGTCGTACTGTCTGTCTCCACAGGTGCCATCGTGACCCCTTCAATGGTGCAGAAATCGTAGGCCGTCGAGAAGGAGGTTCAGGAGGGCTTTACATAGCCGCAAACAACAGTGGAAATGGATGGACTTGGGCCAACGTGCACAGTGTCAATGAATACCTAATGGCAGTGTCTTGCCTGTCTCATGTTCAGCCACAGAAGGCGTTACGCAAGGAACCTGCGGAGTACAAGGAACCAACAAGGACTGAAGTACATGTTTTGGTGGGGCGGTTGCAATGTCAATCAAGCTATCCACCACATTCCGTAACTCCATTTGGTGCAGCATTGCCCTAATGCGCCCATGCACATCCTCATGAACAGTTGTGGTCAGGCTCTGATCTGCGTTGTGGCTGAGGTTCGAATTCGAGCTGGGGTGTGGATGCGCAAAGCACGCGGAGGGCCATACCACATTTCGGATATCTTCAGCACCAGTAATCACGATTGCCTGTTGCTCATTCGGTGTACTGAGTGAACGTGAGAACACATCTAATTCACTCTACTGTACCAAAATGTCGTTCTAAGCCCAACCCACAGATACAACAACGGCTCATCTGTTGAAAATACGCCATCATATAAACACATGCACAATGATTCTGGGCCATGGACTGGATCCGACCCATGATCGCCTATGGACTAGATACAGCCGATGGTCCACTATGGACTGAATCCAACCGATGATCGGCTATTGGATCATCGGTTGGATTCAGTGGCCGACCCGTTTTGCACTTTCATGTGTGCAAGACATCCCGGCCATTGCCTATTGGTAACAGTGCCTTGGGCACATCACACCACACCACACCACACCACACCACACCACACCACACCACACCACACCACACCATACCATACCATACCACACCACACCACACCACACCACATCACATCACATCACATCACATCACATCACATCACATCACATCACATCACATCACATCACATCACATCACATCACATCACATCACATCACATCACATCACATCACATCACATCACATCACATCACATCACATCACATCACATCACACCACACCACACCACACCACACCACACCACATCACCCCACCTCACCTCACCTCACCTCACCTCACCTCACCTCACCTCACCTCACCTCACCTCACCTCACCTCACCTCACCTCACCTCACCTCACCTCACCTCACATCACATCACATCACGTCACCTCACCTCACCTCACCTCACCTCACCTCACCTCACCTCCCATCGCATCGCATCGCATCGCATCGCATCACATCACAGCACAGCACAGCACAGCACAGCACAGCACAGCACAGCACAGCACAGCACAGCACAGCACATCACCTCACCTCACCTCACCTCACCTCACCTCACCTCACCTCACCTCACCTCGCATCGCATCGCATCGCATCGCATCGCATCGCATCGCATCGCATCGCATCGCATCGCATCACATCGCATCACATCACATCGCATCGCATCGCATCGCATCACATCACATCACATCACATCACATCACATCACATCAAATCACCTCACATCCCATCCCATCCCATCCCATCCCATCCCATCCCATCCCATCCCATCCCATCACATCACATCACATCACATCACATCACATCACATCACATCACATCACATCACATCACATCACATCACATCACATCACATCACATCACATCACATCACATCACATCACATCACATCACATCACATCACATCACATCACATCACATCACATCACATCACATCACATCACATCACGCCACGCCACGGCACGTCACATCATACCACACCACACCACACCACACCCACACCCACACCCACACCCACACCCACACCCACACCCACACCCACACCCACACCCACACCCACACCCACACCCACAACCACAACCGCACGACAACCACAACCGCACGACAACCACAACCGCAACCGTGACCGCAACCGCAACCACAACCACAACCACAACCACAACCACAACCACAACCACAGGCACACCACAAGCACACCACACTACGCCACACCACACCACACCACACCACACCACACCACACTACACCACCACGTCACCACACTGACCGTATAGCGGAGGCCTAGGGACACAGGCGCCATAGACCTATCGGCGTGGAGCTCACACAGCGGCAAAAATGCTGCATCTGGGCCATGGCCACTGACTGGTGTCGTCTTGTGTGGCCTGCCTGGGGATTCCGCTGAGGTCATAGAATGGGCGCAACTTCGGCACTGCCTGCGTAGCTTGTCTTCCAGGGCCACGGGCCATTTTGAAGACAAGGGTGCCGAGGTGGTGTGTCGGCTTCTGCGTGGAAAAGGGTGAACAATCGAGACTAGAAGACTGTGTGACTGCTGACGTTTGAGATGAGGAGAAGCGTCGTGTCGTACCCCACTCCCGACGTGTCTAATTGGAACTTTGAGGTGGGCAGGGGCATCATGCAACATCCGTGCAACACCGCAGAAAGGGATCGATCCTTTCCATGAAGGCCCAAAAATACAGGGGTTGTTCGAGGGCAAGGGGAGTGGTAGTGGCGGGTGAATTACCGCGTTGTGCAGCAAGTGTCCAGGGGATGGGATAGGGGGTCCATAGGATAGGATAGGGGCGGCATAGGACGACCATGGACCCCCCCCCCCCCCCTGAGAAAGTGGCACAGTTTTGGATAGCGTGCCCCAGGGGTACAACGTCACAGGGATGCTGTTGCGCAAGGTGATAGGATCGGAGGCCTTGTGGCTGTAGTGCCGTCTTTGCCTGGCAGACAGCCAGGTAGCCATCAGCGGCACGGCAGACCAGCAGCAACACAGGCAACATGCTGAAATGGATTCAGCAGCCAAGCCGCTGCGTACAGCATTCCTGGCGGGGAAGGGCAGGGGATTGATGGGGGACATCTTTCAACGGGGGGAAATACGTGCCATGCCCCCGCCCCTGCTGCCTTGTGCGCAGTGAAACATAACACCTTGACCCATGACACTGCCACTTGCTCCACGCACACACATGTTGGGAACCGCAAAAACAAGAGCGAAAGCACAAGAAAAGCGGTTGGAGATAAAGCCTCGGGAGCTGTAGAGCAGCCCCAGAAGTCTTTCCGTCTGATGAAGATGGACGGAGGGCAAAGCGGGTGCTGTTGTGCGAAAAACAGTGCAACTCCCTCCTGCCCTCCCGCCCTCCCCCAGACCCAAAAGTTATCCTTGGAGGATCCCATGTCTTACTTAACTACTGCACGCATACATCATACAACAAAAACATGGCACTGCACAGCAGTTGTGCAATAGGGTAATCGATCACCGCTTATGGAGGCCTCTCTCGGGGCCTCTATTTGCCTGTGCATTGGTCATGAGATGGGGTCCGGAAATTTTTTGCCCCCCTTGTTTTCACCAAAATGCACATCACTTCATACATTTTCGAAACATATTTTGGCCGGTAGAGTTTTGGCTCCCGCCGTCCGTTGTGCATTGAGTGTGCCGTCCGAGCCATGGCCTTCGTTGCACCGGAAGACACATTCAACTGCAGATGACTGCAGGCAGTGGCCAAAATGGTCCAATTCGTTGTGGGCTTGACTCAGTTTTATGACCAGCTTGACCAGCTAGTGATTGCATTGCACGCTCCCAGTGTCTTTCCCTCGGACTAACACGCAGGTCCCATACAAAAAAACAGCAACAGGTCAGATGGACGAAGAGAGACGGGACATTGTGGCATTGCAGTGGCAGCACGGTGCCCTTGGCATCACCGGATGGGAAACCTCATTCTTATGCCCTGCTGAGGTCGCCTGTGTGTTCCACTATTGTGCCCAGTGGTCAGGCTGCCCCTCCCCCCCCGATGATGACTACAACCCTGGCTGCTCTGCTGCAGCTGCTACAATCATCTCCAAACAGACAATTCCTGGGACCAGGGCCCTCCGTGACCACTCCAGGACTGCGTCCAGGACTGCGTCCCAGCGCCTCACTCAGCCACCACATCAGTGTGCGCTGTACCACCCTCACGGATTTGGGAGTCTTAGTGTACATGCAGCTCTTGACTTGTGATGCAAGCATGCGATGTCCATGTAAAACATCCCTGAGGGATGGGGAGATTGGATGGAGGGGGTAATCTACAGGTTTGCCATCCCCTCCTCCTCCCGCAATCATCACAGCCTCACAGTCCTCCTCATACAGGGGTTGCTCCAGTCCAGAAATTGCCCTAGTCCCAAGATTGGCAAAGTGCAAACAGGACGGACCTGCATTGAATGTGCCGCAGCAACACTAACATCGAGCTTTTGGTGTCGCAGTCTTGCATCAGGTTATGGATGGGTTGTGCGTGCCTGAGACCATGAGTTGAGGTGCAGGAAGGCACTTGAGAGGACTCAAAAAGCTGACGGACGAAATACATGAAGGAAGATCAGCAGCCAGGACGTCTGTTGATTGAAAAAAAAATCGGGCCATCCAGTAGCCGGCTCATTGTTTAGGCAGTAGTCGCGGAGCAACCAGCAGTGGTTGGAGGGAAACCAGCGGCGGTTGGAGGGCACCCGACAGCGGTTGGGGGGTTACCGATGGCGGTTGGGGTGTTAACAGATACTGATGGGGGACCACGTTTTTTGACTTCAAAAAAAAATACCATCCACGAAAAAATGTCCCATCAACAGCTGTGATACGGTGATCCTTTTGGCCCAATTCGTTGCACACATGTCACACAGCTGTTGTACACCGGTCACTACAAGTGCACTGTGCACGAACATGCCCATGGGCCGTGTGATGTTGTCACACATCACCAAGACTGTAACCGTTTTCCACTTGTTTGATGCGGTTTTCAGTGAATGCTGCTGCCAAGGATCACTTGGCTGTGGGCTGCGCATCAACATGATGTCGTCAGCTCGGTCACGGCCTAGTGGTATGCTTCAGGCGTGATGGCGTGCTCATCAAGGGGCTTCAGGCAAGGCTTGATGGCGCTCACGGCGCGGCACAGCTGCTCACGCTCCGTGTGTCCCTATTGGCTCCCCTCGAACGCCGAGTGGGTGGACAGCCAGGTCCTCTTGGTACAGGTCTGCACATGGGATCCCTGTCTGACAGTCATGTTCCTGACCTCGGCTGTGGTTGTGCCAGGGGAAGGGAGGGTACAAACCCGCCTTTCAGGCTCCATCCGGGTGTCTCTTGACAAGGCTATCTATATCATGGCAAAGCTACAGTGTGTACAAACCGCTTGATCCTTATGTTTATCATGAATGCCGGCCACGCCACTTCATAAAGCAAAGGAATTTCCTTTTGCTTCGATGTTGTGCTGCTGTTTTGTAGGGAAATTGTGTCAATAATGCGTTGTAATTGGTAAAAATTTGGGCCAAGAAATCGGCCATGTTCAAGGGGGGCTAGTGTTGGGTCCATTGGTTGTCCTTCTCAAAAAGGGTTGTGCAGCGTGTGCACAGTGCCGCAACGCTCCCCCCCCCCGCCCACACACACAGCGTTCAGGCTTCGCAGGGGGTCCCTTCGGGGTGAAGCAAGCACCTGCCGCGTTGCCTCGTGCGATCCGCTTCCAGGAAGGGCCATGGGCCGGGCTCATGGTCTGTTTCTCGACTGCAGCAACGTGCACATGCGTGGGCAGTGCCCAGCAACTCAGAATCGTCAGGGCCTGTGTGGCCAGTGGCACCCAGAACAGGGTCGGGATCAAGACCTGCGGCATTGGAGAGGTCACAGACACAAACACGGCCAACTCAATACGTCTTCTGAGCTCGCCGTTTGAAAAGCAGGAGTCTCAGTCAAACGGGAAAAATTGGATCTTTTGGACGAGGTCAAGCAAATATGATGGCGATGATGTTGTGCATCGGTGCTCGCATAGTCCCTTGACGACAAGAGTCTCCTATACATCCAGATCAAGATTCACTGGCCTACCAAAATCTAAAGTGCAATATCTGCAGCCCTCAGTCAGTGGCAACTGCTCATTTCAAGTGTTCAGCAGCTCTGGACACTAAAATCTCATTGACTGGAAGCATTAGTCCTTTGGGTACCTTTAGCACAGTCGCTTCTGCGTGCGAGGGAAAAGGGGCAATACGGGGGGTAACCCCTGCATGACAATGTGCCACACCCGTGATACACAGTGCACCTTATAGACAACGGTCTTCTCATTGCAGAGACCGCTTTCGGTCCATTCTGCCAATATCAGTCCACGGTGTAGATTCGCCAACAAACCCAGGAAACCCCTATTCGAAAGGTCCCTGGTCCACTGGACCTGGTCCCGTAGCCGAACAAGACTGCCGCAGCACAAAAAAAACGGTGAAATCGTACTGCAGCATTGCATCAGAATTCAGGGACTTGGGCCTGAGATTACTCAATCTTAGTTTATGATCAAACGCATTGTTTTGTGTTCATGAAGGGTTTGGTTGATGCTGCCCCTTTGATAGACACACATTTCTGAACAATGATGGACTTTATGGCAATGGCAGGCCGACACGGGCAATTACAGTCTTACAGATAATGATGAAGTTGCGAGCCCCACCCCTTCGCATTTCTCCCCCTCTTCGCTGACGATGTGGTATTTTGTATGTGGTCTGGTCAACACACCCGCAGTTTCAATGAACATTTTTTGTGCATTGGATGTACCTGATGAGAGCAAGGTCTGCAACTGATTTGGGGTCATGGTTGCTATAATCTGGGGAACAAAACAACACTTAGGGGGCGTTTCCGCACAGCCCGCGCACAGCGCCAACTATTACGTTGTTCATCCTGGGAACACCCCTGAAAACCACCCACCTACAGAAGCGTGCATGATCAACTCCAAACAGCATGGGGTGCAGAATTCAGGACCCTGGGACCCATGGCTACCGGTGGTGGAAAACAGCACTTTTCGCACAGCGCAGGCACAGCGCACGGTGCGCCCCCTTATATAGCCAGCGCTATGTGGTAAGGCTAGAATCACCTTCTGAGGGGTGTGCAATGGCTCGGGTCACAGCCATACCAGGGCACTGTTGAAAATCTCCAGGCTCCATAAGCTGTTTCTTGGCACTGTACCATTCATTGCCCTCACGTTGAGTTTGCATTTCTTGCACCGCCTTCTGATTCAACTGATGTTGCAGCTGCTCCAATGCACGTCGACTGTACTCTGCCTAAAGCGGCAGATTGCATCAATGCAATCCTGCCCAAACTCATATGAATGGGCATGGGCAACATGCATCACTGCAAACCAGCTTCTTTCTGCATTGATGAACACCCACACACAAACACATAGACATGCACAGGGGCAACAAAGTGGCATCTTGTTAGGCTGCAACCAACAAGGGTAGTAGTTGCAAACAAGAGTGTGGCACAAGCTGGACGGAAAAACACACAGAGGGGGCAAACAGGAGCCCCAGCCTTTAACTTCTATTGCCTTCAGCAACGCACCTCAAAGAGGGTGGGGGTCACGTTCCTTGGAAGGGCCCATGGCCTTGGCTAGATGGGCCTATGTGGCTCTCCATGGGTGGTAAAGCCGACAAAATGAGTAAATTTTCATTCACACTCTGTCGCCGTCCCCACTGTTGAACCGAACACTCAAGGTTCAAGCTGCCAAAATGAAGGGCATTGTTGTCTTAGCTCCAATTAAGGGGAAGGAGCATCTCTTGCATCTAAGCACCAGGGCCGCATTTTGCACCACTGCACCAAATGGCCTAACGAAGTTAAAAACACACAACGAGGGTCTAAAACATGCTTCACATGGGATACTTGATCACTGTGGGTGGTCACAATATCAAAAGACCAGTTTCGAAAATTTCGATTTTTGAGATGTTGAGGCTGAAAACTGCAGAAGCATGCTATGAACTGGTCCCTGGGGACAGAGCCCCCTCCTGCACCCAATAGTCAGACTGATTTTGTTATACTGGGATCAAGTACCCCATGTATCGCATGTGTTTTAGGCTTCTTTGTGTGTTTTTCACCTCGTTTGGCCCTTGGGTGCAGAGAAAAAAGCAGTATGCGGCTACGTGGAGGACTTAGGGGTCAAAATCAGAAAATTCTTTGGGGGGTGACTTGGTCTCTTGAAATGATGATTCCACAAGGTGTGAACCAACCAAATTCATGCAATGGGGGATGCTATGCAAATCCCCCGAAAAAGGGGGTGGGGGTAAAAGGACGCTCGCACCTCCACTTGATCAAACAACCCTCTTCAAGGTTGATTAATAGTGTGAACGAGTGAAAGGCGTTGGAAACAGCAAATCCTGAAACTTCCTTCTAATTTCCTACGCCTGTGCAGCCAGGCCTATCTCTTTTTGGCGACACCATGGCAGATGTTTGCTGTCAGCAAAGGTTCGATTGATGAAAATGATCGCGAACCTTACACTCAATGAATATGGAGTCGCAGAGGGGCGACATCTTGGAAAAAAATTAGCCACTTGTCTCAGTGTCTTGTGTGCTTTGATCCGTCTCCTGTGTTGGCCTTGGAAGTGGACTGCTTGTCCTCAGTTGGAAGTGGACTGTTTGTTTTAAGTTGGCCAAAATGTCTGCAAAAGCACAGAATTCTTGTTCCTGGGGACATGAGGGCTTTTCTGTTAGGGGCAGGGTGGGATGGAGGCTGGCACAAGAACATTTTTGGCACCTTGAGACTACCCAGTTCTCCACATTCTAGTCAAAGCAATACAGGCTTCACTTCAGGCAGGGCGTTAGCACTTGTGTCAGCATTTTTTCCCTTGGAAGAGCAGGGGTAGGCATCATAACGCTCGCCAATGCCACGGACAATTGGCCAGTCTATTCGCCATTTGGATGATTATTTTGCGTGCACCTATGTCCAAGTTACAGACGGTTGTTCGTGCTAGCTTCCACAGCGAATGGCCATCCCACTTTCCATGTTTTCTCCACGGAGGGCTTCCCACCCCGTGGGGTGCTATTTGTGGGGCACAGGCTGTGGAACACACACAGTGGCATGAACAGCACAGTAAGGTGTGTGACTGCATGGACACGTGCACTTCAACCATGTCCACACTGTCTGTCGGTGTTCAGCCGAAGCTAAATCAGACATTACATTGGAGTTTGTTCCAAAAGAAATGACGCCAGTCCCCACTTGTTCCGAGCCAAAAAATAAGACTACCCCGACTGCTACTCAAACTTCCAAAAGAGATGATGGCCAGGCAGCCATAGGCACAATTGCTGTGAATGGTGCCCCCATCACTCCGGTAGTGATGGTGCACTATGGACGTAGCGCGTGCCCTCAGGCGAGACGTGCAAAATCCCCCAAACCGATCCAACGGCCGCCCGGTGGACAGTAGAGCACCCAACACCAGTTCTGAGGCACAGACATGTAGACTAGGCACTGCGGCTCGTTTGGATCTGTCTGCTGCCGGTGGGCGCATTGTTGCCCATTCACAAACCCTCAGTGGATTGGTTGTCCTTGATCCATGGAGTTTTGGGAGGCGGGTACATGTGGGTGGTATCAGCCGGTCCTTCGCGGGCAGGTCCCGGCGGATATCCCTCACCCGTTGACCTGTGATATCAACACCCCTCAGAGAACGATACAAAGCGTGACACATCCACATGAGGGATAGCACTATGAAGGACTACGCACGAAAGGGGGAGTATGTGTGCTGTGCGCGCACCTTTTGAGGTGGTTATCCGGAGAATGGCCGGACTATTTCCCACGTCCTCACACTCTACACTGTGCTGCTTTCACTCATGCCAACTTGCCTCCAGTTGCTCTGGTAGATTGCCGCGCGCGCGCGCCAAGTGCTCCCCGAAAGTGTAGCAAATTTTTTGAGAGTGCAGTGCGTTCAGCAGCGAACTGGGGATTGGGACCCGCACACTCTAATGCACACGCCTCCGGCAGTGAGGACCGGTACACACATCAATATGTGGCAAATTCAGAGCAATGAGGGGGAGCACCCTGCTTCTATTGTGCAATAACTCTGTTTGTTCCCGCTGTAGTCTTTCGTACTCTTCAATTTCCTGTGGTGCCAGTAAAAAGGGTGCCAGACAGATACAGAGAGAGAGAGAGAGAGAGAGCGCGCACACGCGCAAGCAACAAGAAGCGTACAAGCAGGGGAGCACATAAATGCATAAATCACAAGCCTTGAAAAGAGGGCAAGAACCCATGGATTCCACTAACCCGTTGACGAATGTGCGCACATACAAACAGCAACTGACAAACCATGACAACCCATTCAAACCAGTACAGCAATGGGCCCCATCCTCATCAGCTATCCCGCAAAACAAGGGTGGTGAAACGCAAAAAATGCCTTGACACTTCAATACCTTGGGACGTTGGATAGCCACTGTTTGCAATCAAACAGAATGCTGTGTTATTGACAATCAACAACACATGTTCACACACGTCTTTTGCTTGTGGATTTCCACTGCTGGTTTGCTAGCGACAGTGAAATTTGGTCGGTGTGCTCAGGATTGCAGCACCAATCAGTGATGTTTGGCACTGTCATTTGCAAAGTGAATGCCTCAGGGTATGTTTGGGTGCCGCCTCATTTCACTCATTTCACTGTTTGAGAAACGCGCTGCCTGAGAAAAGCCAGGGCGCAAAGCCTGAGGACACACCATCATCAGGGGATACCACGGCCCTTTGTCCTCGCCACAAACAGGTCAAAAAAAATTAGGCCCCCAATAGGGAGTGTGGTTGAAACGAAGCGTAGCTGTGGCTTGCGTGCAACGCGCAGAGACATCAGCATTTATTGCACGGGTGTTTGCAGTTCATGATGACCTTGTCAAAATACCCCGACTCTGTGCACCCGTTGTGGTGCACCAGGGAACTACCCAATTGAGTGTTGCCATCAGAGACCCCCTTTTTGTGGAATATCTCCCAATCATTGAATGTAGACTTCTGGAGTTCATTTGTGGTTGTTTGTCTCCTGTTGGCCCATTGCAAGCCATGCTATCAACCGTTCAGTCTTGGGGTGGTCGTCAAAAGTCGAACAACTGACCCCATTTTTCACCTCGAAATCATGATTTTTTTTGTAATTTTTCGCTTTTGAGCCGGAAAAGTTTTCAGACGCCCCACTGCGGGAATTTGGCTTGGTGGTGGGGGCTTTGAGCGCTCAGGGTTGGGGCTATTCAGTGGCAGTTTTTCGAAATTTTCGAAATTTTCGAAAGTGTGGCTTTTTCTGAAATCCTTCCGACTGCTTTGAGAAGGGTTTGGGTCATTATTTGATGACACTACAGGTATCTAGCACCCATGAGCGCCGTATCGTCAAAGAGGGCACCACAAAGCATGAAAAATTCAGGCTGTTGAACCTTGCGCCTCATCGTAGGTAACTGCATGGGCGTGGGACGGCCTTTTGGCACAAAAGTGTCATCAACAATATTGACTTCAATATCCTTTGCGAAGCACAGCTTGTCCTCAAAGACACGGCCCACATCCCAAACATCCACGGGCAGTTTTGGTCCATCTGCACTTCATCATCTTCCCCAGAATAGCCCCATTAGCCATGGCTGACAGACAGTATCAGGTAGCAGTGTCAAGCAGAATGGTGTTGTGAGCACAGACAATTGCCACAGTCCCTTGCCTCTACAATCAGGTCACCAACACGCCACCTTACGTTCTCCACGTCAAAGAGTGTGGTCAGAAAAACGACAGCTGCACGGGGTGTGGTGCTGACACAAGGCCGTGCTTGCGCAGGGGAGGGGGGGGGGGGGCAGCAGAGGACAGCAGGAAGAGCCAGCTAACAGCCATTTCATGAAAGAAAGTGGAAGTTGGAAGACGGGGAGGGAGTCTGACACCGCTGTCTGACTGAAACAAAAGATGCCACAAACGTTTCGACAAGATTTTGCCTCAGAAAAATTCTCAAGCTTTTCGTTGGCGCAAACACAGACCACAACCCGAGGTCACATTGTAAGTTGCTGGTTGAAGGTTGTAGCTTGCTGGCTGCTGATTGTTGTGGAGCGTGCAACAAACAATGTCAATCTGCGAGCGGTCCTTTGATGCAGAGACTAAAGAAGGGGCCACTACAGGTCCGTTCCTCAGCTGTTGCTCACATAACGTTTCCACGAACAGAAACGGGGCCTTCAATAGCTCTCCCTTGCTAGTACCCCAGACCAGCACTTTCCACTCCGAATCAGAAGGAAATACCTTGTCCAGCAGCTGTTGTCTGACGTTGTGCATCATGCGGTCCACGAAGTGTTCTGCAATAGAACAAAGCAGGTAGCGGTGTGACAGTGTCTACAGTCACGGTCAGCTAGAAGCCCTTTCCTTTGGCAGAAAGACAAAAGATGTCAGCCACGCCCCCCGACAAAGCAGATTCAGGCAACCCCATGTTGATGTACATGCGACGCATCGCATCTGTCACTTTGCAGAAGATTGAGTGGTGCACAAAGGCAACAACAGGTGGATTTACAGATGTCAATGAGCTGCAAAACAGCGAAGAACGGTTGATGAAAAATTGCATCAGGAAATAAAGTCATCCAACTACCGTCGAAAGTCTCATGACCCCCCCCCCCTAAAATAAATTCTGCAGCGACTGCAGGCACTGCTGACTCACTGGCAGATACTGACAAGCCAAGGAAAACTAAAGTGTCTCACATTTTTTTCCGGACACAAATCTGCCGGTACAAAAAAGTGATATGCAAGCGCACCATCAAATCGTTCCAACCTCTTTCCAACGCCAATGCATACGCAAAACGCACACAAATCCCAAAGAGGAGAGCATCGCAGTCTGCACCTTCAAGAATGCTCTGTGGTCTCACAAGGCCAAACTCCGAGGGCCGAATGGCAGACCATCCACAACCGTAAACTGTGCATTGCGGATGGGCAATTTTGAATCATGGCCAACCTGTTTCGCATGCTTTGGTACTGCATATGGGACTATGTGGCTTCATGTCACACAAGTAGAATCACAAGCACATCCACATCCACTTTCGAGACAAGAAGCACGCTGAATGCAGTGCTGCAGCTGGAACATACTCAACGTCTTTTCATCATCATTGATCGAAAGATTGCCAAAGAGTAGCTCCTGGGTGCTCTGGCTGTCATCCTCGTTGGGAAAGCTCAAATTGCATGGCAGTGCACACGCATTGTCCGATGGAGCTGCAGAGCTTCTGGAACACTGAGGAGGCATCATTGCCATCCATCTGCTACACAGGCATTTGTGCACAGATAAAGAAGTACACTGACAGACAAAGGCAAGCAGGGTTTGGCTGTGCATTTTCTCAAGTGCCAGCAGCAGCCTGGCAGCACACACAGCATGTATACCGCCATAGTTGGCGACAAGGAACACAAAATGCATGGCCTGGCCTGGCATGAAGCCACTCACTTCATATCCGAATGACCACTAGGCGCATGCCCGACACGTGCACAGCCCATGAAGCAGCCCCATAGACTGCACACCGAAGAGGAGGTTCAGCTTCACCCTCCCCTCTGTGGGCATGCGGGCAGGGAGGGTGGTGATCGAATGTCTGGGACCAGCAACTTAGGATGGAGATTGTTGGAGATTCTGCAGGCAAGAAACTCGATGTGCACAGCCTGTGGCGCATAGGAATTAGCCGTGTTTGTTGGGCCTTCCTGTGCAGCGCCCTGTCATCAAGATGCAAACCATTGCAGCTTTCGCCAAGAGGGATGGGACGTGCCCCAAAGCGCGCAGAAGACCATGGACTCATAGGCCCTGCCCGTCCCGTTTTGACGCCACACTGTGCCCTGATGACCGACCACCCCCCACTGCCGTCACCTGCTGGTGGATGTTTGCCAAGTGAATCAGAGGGAGATGGTCCAAAACCTGGGCCAGCCCGGACCCGTGCCCCTGCTCCGTTCCGGGTGAGTGCCCACCTGAGATTCCAGAAGTCAGCAAACTGCAAATGCACATTTCTTCGTCTAAGGCACAGCCTTCGTTGACAGCAGACGTTGGTATAGCATACTTAATGCGATGACACACCAATACACAAGGGCTTTGAATTGAAACTGCGCTGTTGGTGGGCAGATCACAATGCAATGACATGTCCTGTGGTACGCCATGTGTGCTAGTCCTGTAGAGGGCATTTTTGAGGTTCTTATTGCCATCAGGTTCCGATCCAGTCACAGGGACGAAACGTATACTCTTCAGCTTTGATCAATGATTCTGTGTTTGCATGGTCCTTCTACCTTACATGCTTAGTGAGCGTGTACAAGAGGCTCTGCCCCCTGGGCTCAGGCCACCTTAATGCCTGCTTGTCCAAGGCCACCAGTGGCCACCATTTGTAATCCACTTACAGAAACTGATGGTGAGGACCATTTATCTGAGTCTTCATCAGGTGATGATCACCATTTGCATGCAGGGTATGACTCATATGTCTGATGGTGTGCTGTATCTTACCAGGGACAGTATGCAAGGGAAGTCGATTCCCTGGCAATTCAAGTTGCCTCTAGGATTGCTGCACCGATGCTCAAGCCAAGGCAGCAAAGGAGGATCATCATGTGCTGTTGTCTCAAAAAGAATAGCTTTTACTGGGGAATCCTCGCTGCATGTGCGCACTACTTTGCACTTTGCGAACCTACTCGCCCAAACCAGCCTCTAAGCAGCCCCCTTCCAAATACCGCCCCAAACCAGCCTTTTCCAACACTCCAGGTTAGGCAGTATTGCTTGCCATCTTCCCTCGGGCCAAGACAACATGCAAATATGCACATTCAAATATTCATTGATTAAAGTTCATTGGTTAACATCATTCTAAGCTTCGTTTGGTATGGTCTGATCCCCAACGGTGGTGCAATGCCTCCACCTTCTACCACCACCATTACACCTGTGGGCACCATACTATTTTCACTACACACCCATCGGTCCCTATTCCTTGGTTATGGGTTCTGTGTTTATTCCGACTCCATGAGTCTACCCAGACCACTGAGTTTAACCGCCAAATAGTTGCACATTGCAAGCACTCTGAAAAACGTGCCCTTATTTCACAGATCTGTATCCTTGTTGGACTTGTTTCTGAATTGTGCTTGCAAAAATATGAGGCTGCTGTCTGACAACCCGAGTGGAAATAGTCACTATGGTGCATGTTTCCTCTTTTCTGTTGATTTTGTTGCATATAGTGGAAGAAACGACCGCCCTCTAGATTGATTCTACGGATTATCTTGTTTGCATTTGCTGTAGCCTTAACCCCAACTCAAGGGGCCACACCAAAACGTGGGAGTCCTGAACCCCAACTCCAGGGGCCACCGAAGCGTGGGAGTCCTTAACCCCAACTCAAGGGGCCACGCTGAAGCATGGGAGTCCATCAACATCAGAAGTGGCTACCCCAAAATAGCCTACTTTTCGCACAGTGCACGCGATGCCCCCTTTGTGTCTCTTGTTTCGCACTTGAGATGTATTGGTTTGGTGTGGATGGATGGATATTGGATATTAGATTTGTCAGATTTCCTGTTTTAAAGGTTCAACATGATGTAGTTGTGGGCTCTCGTGTTTGTCTGGGCAAGGCACTTGATGAATTTGCACTCATGGGATGACAAAATGTGGGATTTGATGAGGTGGGGTGTGGGCTGACTTCTAGTTTTGTCAAAAATGCTAGCACCACAGAGCCATGCGGCACTGAGTTCACAACATGCCACCAACCCCACCTCCTCCAAGCTTTCAACAACTTTGCATTTCCTTGTCTTCGGGCACCAACATTTTCTGTTTATCACACTATTCAGGGCCCAATGCGCTGTGCCGTGCTGTGACCTGTGCTGTGTGCTGTGGGCTGTGCTGTTTTGAAAAGGCGAACAGAGCAAAATCATGCCGTGAATCCGCAAAGCGGCCTAAGTGTGAGCTGTTCCCACTCCAGCGAGCCGAAGTTCTGGAGTCCCCATTTCTTGTGCATACTGCTGCTAGCTCGAGTCCGGTCTCCGAAGGGACCAAGCGGCTCATGGCAATGCTATGGATCACAATAATCATTCACGACAATCTGTGTGAACTAAACCGAGGTCAAGAGTAACATGCCAAAACAGATGAATGGCACCACAGGGTGGCAGGAACCGTTTCCCACCTTCTGCAAACTTCTAAGACCATGGCCAACACAGCGCATGATTTCTAGTCACCATGACTTGGGCCGGATTGATGCTGCAAAAGGTCTGACTGCAGTACCCCCCCCCCTTGTCGTTCCCCACCTCAGGGAAGACGGTCCCCCACCACCCCCTGGGGGACGGTCACCAAGTGACGGTCCCCCACCCCCCCCTGGGAAACCGCACCACCACCGTACACATGCAGGCACAGAAATTGCAGCATAAAATGGTCTTGCCATCACGGTCATAAGTGATGCGGCGATATGCATCACCGTGCTCCGAATGTCCAACGACCTGCGCCAAAACAGGTTCCCCCGTGGAGCGGATGGACATTACATTTGTCCCAGGGGGAAACATGGTTGTGCTGTCAAGTTCCATTTCAGCAAAAGTGAGCAAAATGTCCTGCCATGAGTGCAAGGGATACAAGTGGCAGTGCCCCACAACACAGTCACCCACACAACAACACAATGAGCCGCAACGAAAAATTTTGGGTTGACCAAGTTGACCCCTGCCCCCCCCCCCCAGGGAACGACAAGGGGTGGGGAATGACAAGGGGGGGGGGGTACACTGCGCGGACTGTGCAGACCGTGCACCCCAAGTATGCCCCAGAAATGCAATCTAGTGACTCCAGCATGGCCTTGGCTTGGCTGCAGGTGTCCAGGTGATGAAATGCTCCAGGTGGTCACCCTCAGCAACGCTGCAGATGACTGCCAGTAGCCTGAGCTCCCGTGATGCAGCAAAGGCCCCCAGATTCAAGGCCAGCACTGCCCAGCAGACTGAAGGAGCCGTGACCGAGAGGATCGGATGTCCTGTGGTTGGGCTACATGTCAGGGGGACGAGGCACTGAACAGACTGTCAGGGGTCACACTGCACAGCGGTGCTTTCATGCAAACAAAAGGAACGCCGTGCCACCGGCGCAGACATTGTTACGGAATTCCAATTGGAACAAATGGGCCTTGTCAGGCAAACACCAGCAACAAGACCCGGGAGGGACCCTGTGATCATGGAACTGTGAGCTTGGCCCGGAGGAAAGAATATATAAATTGTCGCAGGGCGGCGCATCCCCCTGCCTACCCCTGCAGTTCGCAACGGTCCTTCGCTGTGCGGCACACTGCAAAGGTGACAGCTTCCCCTTGGGACAAGCACGTGGCGTGTCCGCATGGGATGCGAAGCGGGTTCTTGCCAATATTTGAGGGATACAACGAAAGGGACATCAAAGCCACACTGAAAGGCATTGTGATGCCGCAAGCCTACGGGCTGTCCAACCTCATGACGTTACACTCGGGGTAGGATCCGTCCATACCCTCTGAAAAAGCCACTGATGAAGCCAATGGAGATGACTGCCCTGACAATAAGGGGAGTCACAGAAATGCCGCCACTAACCGGCGGTTGACCATTGAAAACCGAAAAAAAAAACGCCAAAAGACGCGTCCCGTTCTTAAGGACGGCCCTGGCCACATCTGTTCCGATTGCGCCCAAACTCAAGCCCCGGGCTACGCAGCATCATCCAACGTGACATTCTCCATCAGAGCGACCATGGCCCCCAGGCACCACGCGGTCTCGATGCCGTTGATCTTCTTGTAAATGAGCAGGTCCTGATCATTCCTCAGGCCATACCCCTCCGCCAGCAGCACGCGCTGGTACGACAGGTCCAGGCAGAGCACTCCATGGGCCCCGTCGGGCGACTCCATCGCACAGGCCTCCGTAGCGCGGCGCTCCCAGTCGTCTGGCGTCAGCTCGGGGTACCGTTTGCCGTCGATTTGCGTGCGGTCAAAGAAGTACGAGAAGGCGTACAACTCGCCGTCGTAGACTGAGGGGTCCTTGAGGCTGGGCTGGAACACGCCGTTGAAGCTGCACGGCGGCACCGCGCATGGCTCGTCCTTGTTCAGCAGCCGCCGGGCGTACGCGGAGCATTCAGCAAAGCTGCAATGTTCGTATGGGGCAGCATCGGACCCAGACGACCCCTGCCACCTCTGCCCCCCCCCCCTCCCCCCCGCCGCCTCGGGAACAAGGACGGGTCAGCAGGCGGTGATCCCTCTGGGTCCCTCGGACAGCGCAGGCCACGAGACACGGGCGCGCCTCAGTGCAAGTGTCACTGGGGGCAGGGAAGTGCTCTGCACGCTCTTGGGCCTCCAGGTATCACCCCCCGGCAGTGCGCAGCAGACCTGTGCTTGAATGCGGGGAGGGGGGGAGGGGGTCCAAGGGTTTGTGGACTGAAAAATGGTCAAAAAAATTCTGTATTTTGTGAAATTGATTTTTGTTTACCATCAGGTATTTTTGGTTGGCTCGCCGGGGAGGGGAGGGAAGGGGAGGGCAGAGGGATGGCAACGCAATCATGATTCATGATTCAGCTGCAACAGTTCGATTGTCAGAGAAATGCAATGCACAACAACCGTAATCGAATGTACACAGGCGGTAATGTCTGGTCCTCATGCACATCCTGGTCACTTGGGATGGGGGGGCGGGGGGGGGGGGGGTTAGCACAAGCCCTTAGTATCTGATTGTTTGCCTTTGGCGGCGCCTATTGGCTCATTCTGACCCTGGACGGGGGGGGGGGGGGGTGCCCCTCCTCCTGCCAGTCTTTCCATTCAAGCACAGCCCTGGTGCGCAGACCCAGCCTGAACAACAGTGCCCCATGGGGCACAGGGCTGGCAGCACACCCCTTTCCATGCACCCCTCCGGCACACAGTAGGCCAGGGTGCGAGCACGTCCGCTCGTCGGCAAGAGGCCGTATGTCCGTCACCCCACAGCCCCATGGCGGCCTGAGCGGAGGGATCTCACACCCCGCCACCAGGGCTCCGGGGCACCAAGTACACCAAACGGCAACCTGCACACCCAATGGCAGGTGCTGCACGCCCAGTGGCAGGTGCTGCACGCCCAGTGGCAGGTGCTGCACGCCCAGTGGCACCCGACGCCCGCCCGGCCCCGGCCTGACACCCACAGGCACCGGCCTCTCCCACCGAGTAGCATCGTGCACGGAAAGAAGTGCGTACCGTGAGCATCTTGAGATCCAGAAGCGGGGGCAACCCAAACCAACCCAACCCTTGCCTCGGGCACCACACGGCCCACAAGGGGCGTTTGAGTTCGGACCTGGACCCCAAAACACAGCCCTCCCCCCCTCCAGGCTCCCATGGCTACGCCCATCAGGAGCAGCACTTTTTTCGGCTGCAAACAGCAACATTACCGCTCGTTGGGTGGGAGGTTCAGTTATGCGCCCGCAAGAATTTCCTGTTTTTTTCGGTTATGGTGAATGGTCACCAGCTTTGTAGCCCCGCTTATGTGGAGTCAAAATGCTCAGAATCCAACGGGGAATGCAAACATCCCGAAAAACAGGACACAACCGCAAAGGTTTGCACCCCCCGGGCCTGCCCTGTCCCCCTCACACCGCAGGTGCTGGGGTCTAGATCTACACCAAAACACCGCCCCCCCCCCCCATTGGCATGGACTCTGGCACGTTGAGCACACTCCAGTAGTGACAGCACTCGCAAAATGCCTGGAAATGCAGCGTGCCACTGATGTGTACCACTTGGTGGTCCAGAACCCCCTGACTCTGTACTATTGGGAGTGTTGTTGCACTACATGCGCACTGCTGCATAATCAATAAAACCCACATGACAAGAAATCCACCAAAACCACCAAGCACCGCTGTAATCTAGGGCAATGCAGCAAAACAAACAGGTATAAAATTCTGCTGTCTGTGTGACAGACCTGCTCTCGCCTATATATACTTATAGATTGGATATACTGCTTTGAACTGACGATTCTAAGAATGAATTCTGACATGCATGAGAATCTCAGATGATGAATGATGGTGATTTGTGATAATTGTAAATGATCTGACACAATTAAGAGCTCAGAGGCACTCAGGAGCATCAAAGGGATGTTGAGAGTCTTGAGCAGAGAATCAAGGCAATGGACATTCATGTGATATTCCCTTCACTGATTCACGCCTCAAAGATCCGTCATCCCTTGCCACCTCTACCCTCATACTCACACCCACAAGCAATCCCACGAAGGGAACAGCTCAAAAACCCCCTTCCACACAAATTCAACGGAATCAAACTCACACACACTCTCTCTCTACCAAGGGAATCCGGTAGCTTGTGGGAAAGGCCCAAAACTAGGGTTCAGGTAGTTGCATCATACGAAACTTTGCACTGCATACACACTGCGTGAACGACGTTCCCGATGTTCCCACATCATTTGTCGAGGGCACCTTCCAAACTTCACAATCTGGGGATGACTGAATGTGCAGCCTATCAGCACAGGCAGGGAAGCCAATGCCACAAGGGCAGCGTGCGGCACCTCTGAACAGGGGAAGAGATATTCCACTCTCACACACAACTGCACACACAACTGCACCCCCTCTTGCCCACCCCCCCCTCCACACACACACACACACACACACACACACACACACACACACTGCCTAGAACTGACCTCAACAATCAAAAGCAGGTATACAGAACATACGTGGCACTGGACACTGGAGATACGACATGCTTCTCAACCAGCCTTTGTGGAAGACGCCCCCCCACCCCTGTGGCTCACCCGCCTTCACTCTCTCAGGCCCATGATACCCAATCGTGTGTGCCCTGTTGAGGGTCAGCAAAGGGGGGGCACAGAATGTACCTGGGGGTCTCACTGGCCACGAACTCGTACTCCTGGCCGTTGATGGTTGCAGACTGGACGTACCCCCGCGGAATGCAGGGGTGCGGGACCGGGACGGAGGGGTCTGCCCCAGGCCGCAGGCCCAACTCGAGGATGCCCTCCCGCGCCCGGTTCAGCCCGTAGCCGTCGTAGCTGTGCTGGTACAGCGTGTACTGCCGGCCCCCAATGGCCAGGCGCACGATGTTGCTTTGAGGGGCGGTCTTGAGGGCATCGGGGCTGGGCTCGAAGACGATCTGCGTGGAGCCTCCCCCCAAGTCCATGATGCCGACCGACGGGCCCCCGTCGGGGCCCAGCCGGCCCAAGAGGTAATTCACCGTCATCCATCCGTACACCGCCTCCTCGATGCCGGGCATAATGTCGACGGCATCGCTCTCCATGTGGAAGTCGTACGTGCCCAAAAAGTCACGGACGGCCTGCAGCGTGGCCTCCGCCCTCTCGATGCCGAGGCGACGCAGCCCTGCGGTGGCCTTCAAGGCCAGGGGGGTGGCCCGGTGCTTTTTCGCCGGGATGCTGCGCACCGCTGTGTCAAGCAGCGGCGTGAGGGATCGCGCGGCCGCAACGGGATCGTCATATGAGGAGAGGCCCGGGAGCACTTCTTGAAGGATTTCTTTTTGCAGTTTCCCGGTCCGTGCGTCAAAGTAAAAGACGTGAATCCTGCTGCCCGTGCTCCCGGCGTCAAACAGGAGGCCAAACTCCACTTCGGGGGACATCCACCCCACAAAACACGTGTAGCACAGGATGAAGGTGGTGACAAAGATGCTCAGCTGCACCTTCCCATCTACAGCGTCCCAGGCCACCATTGCGTATGACGTTGATGATCAAATATAAGACACTCAGGAAGAGATCACTCAAAAGACAGCCCACAGATCATCTTACTGGAAAGTGCAACCAACACTGAGTGGTGGGAGCGCAATTGCGCCACAGGCACGCCGCACGCACCCGCTGAGGTGAGTATAGCAGGAACGCCCGGATTATTCCCGCCCCACAAAAACAAGCAAACACACTTCCAAAACACTGACTTTTGAGACTTTGGCCTGCACAAAACTGCTCTGGGGGGTGACTTGAATGTGACATGCCATCTGAGAGCATGCCGTAGTCTGCATTTCTATCATGGACTCGACAGCTATGAGCATGATACAATATCTGCGAACAAATTATCAAATGGCATCCGCTCGCCATGACACTAAATCCCCAGGGAGTAAAGATGCTCGTGGGAAACACAGTCCAAAAAAGGCACAACAGTAAACCACCAATTCCTTGATCCATGTTCATCACTGAGCACACAAAAATCCTCTGGGAGCCAAAGATCCAGAATATTCAGGCTCACGCGCACGCCACAACTATTGGGGCAGCTGGGGGCAACCTGGTGGGAGTGGAAAGAGCACAGCAGCTTCATATGGGGCGGCGGGGAGTGGCATAGCCTCTTCCCATTCTCCCAGAATTGCACAACCATTGCCCACCACCCAGCCAACCTTGTTGTGGTTTTTAGCTGATCGTCAGTAAAAATGACTACGAGGACAAGCTTTCAATCAGTGCAATGGCATCCTTGGCCAGCTGTATGTTGTGTTCAAGCTTCCCCTTGTGAGAACAACAGTAAAGTTCCGGAAACAACACCTGCTGTTGTTCTGACAAGGGGGTATTCTCGCAGGGGGGGGGTGGGGGCTACGAATCTTCCGCTCCCTCTTAGCTGAAGAGATGGATGGGGGGGGATGCATGAGACATTTAGTCTGTGACAGGGACATCAAGCACTCCTTGGAACTAAAAGAACTATTCACAGAGAACGATTCCGTTCTGTTCATGCCACCCAATGACAGGACCCAGTGAATGAACCCAAAGGCACAGAAAATTCTCCAAGGATGAAGGAAGGCCACTACAGTCAACCAAATTGCAAAAAGTCCAATGGGCAGCTCCAGAGACCTAGGCCAAGTTGGTGCACTGTGTGCGCACTGCATGCAATGCCCACGCTATGAAACCCAGCCAAGGAGGAAGGGAGGAAACCACCCTGCATTTATGCAAGCATCACAAGGGTCTTCATATACTTGGTGATTGGTGGCCGTGGCCAAGCACAATCTGCAGTTGCATGAGTGTGTTGGAAGATGGTGGCAGCCTTCTAGGGACATAGGCATTCTGCCTTGACCCCATTGGTGCCCAACTTGTCGCAATATGCAGCACTGAGTGGGCCGTTACTGATAAGCCATGCTACTGATTCGCAATGATCCAAGAGTGCGGATGGAGGGTTCAAGTGCTGGCTCGTCAAAGGGCACCAAGCAACAGCCCCATGGGATTGGGAAACCGGTCGCCAAGGAGAGGTGAACCATGGGCCAACCATGGGGATCCTGACCACGGGAAGTCGGGAAAATGCCCTGGACTCCGGGACGGCCGTGAGGTGTCCGCAGGGGTGAGGGTTGACCCTGAGGCCCCCGGGTCAATGGCCTGAGTACGCGTTGGTTCGCGCGTGAGCGGAACCCGGGGAACGTGGAAACGGTCGCCCCCTGGCCTCCAGCCGCGGATGGACAACAACCAAGTGCATCCGGGAGCTGAGTGGGTACTCCAGCCCGTGAGGGATGGGGAGTGGTGGAATGTGGTTGAGAGCAATGCTGCGCTGTCGGCGACGGCTATCCACAAGAAACCCGCCTGCGGGCACCCGAAAGGCTGTGCTGGGGGGGGGTAGGCCGGAGGAACCTTCGAAGGGGGACCAGATGGAGCTCCCTGAGGGCAGCGCCTGAAGGAAACCTACTGCCGGTCATGCCCCAAGGGAACCTGGTTGAAGTTCTCGGCCGTGAGGTGAGACGCCAGGGGAACTGATGGTGGAGAGCTCCCCTTCCCGCCAGAGGCGGCCACCATGTAAAACAAACAAGGGGACATAAAGAGAATCCACAAAGGCATTGTTTCCTAGAGATAGCAAGGCAATGACCATGAAGGTTGGAATCCGCTTTGAAGTGTGTAACAACCCACCTGCCGATTTGTTGCATTGTGAATGTACACGACATCCGGTGATTCCCCATCATCATAATCCAGCATCCACCTATCACAAAGAACATGCAAACCGGGTAAAAATGGGCTAAAGTGGCTGAAAGAGGGTGAACATGGGTGGCAATTCAAATGTGCCACATCCTCCATCCACAAGAAGCGTAAAAAAATGTGTTATGGAACAACCAACTAGTGAAAAAAGGCCAAAACTAGGGTTCAAGTAGTTGCTGACATACAAAAGTTTGCACTGCGTGCACGGCATTCCCCTAAAGCATTGTACCCAGGGTTGAGCTGAGGGTGAGAGCTTGAGGCAAGATGTTAGTGGTAGATCGCTTGGTGTCATGATCCCGCTTGACCCCAACACGCTTCCAGTATCTCAAACATAGAGACATGGAAATGACACTCTGACAATGCATGGCCTATTGACTCAACTGTATAACATATCGGGCTCAATGGGTCACCTGTCCAACTCTACAATTAATCCCCCATCTTGAGTTTATCTGAAGTGACTAGTTGACAGATTCGTTTAATGCTGGTGGAAATTTGGCCTTCCAGGTCGCCGCGGACCGTCGGGTTCACACAAACGGTATTCTAGCTAGGAGCTTCAAGGAATCAGATTTGCCTCCTGCCCCAGCCCAGACAAACGGATAGTCCAGTCTGAGATGGGAAGTCCTTTAATCTAGGGAATTCTTTGCTCATACAAAGCCTGCCATGTATGACCAGAAATTTTTTTTGGGGGCGGGGCTTGCTTTCCCAAGCATCAAAAGAGCCCCACAAGCAGGCACACCGTCCTTGCTCCTAGAATGATATCACTAGTTAAAGGCGCTTCACACTTCCCAATCTCCTCATTCAACTCCTCGTGAGTTGCAAACACCCAAAAAGGGGTTCCCATAGGTTCCACGCGTGACAATTAAGGGGGGGGGGGGGGGGCATGTGCATCTCTAACCAATGGCAACCTACCCTGCCCCCCCCCCCTTGTAACCCCCCCCCCTCATGTCAGGCCGGTCCCCCCCCATCGGGGGGGGGGGGGGTTCATGAAGTGACGGTCCCCCCATGGGGGGGGGGGGTCGCACCACAAAAACCGTACCACTTGATAACTGCAGCACTGTATGCACAACACCAGTAGCACATCACCACTATGGCATCACTTTCATTGTCGTCTATGGTAGGGGTATTGGGCTTCAAAAACTGGTCCATGGACGTTTGGATGGTCCGTTTCACACCATGCTTGGGTGCAGGTTTGGGTATAGGTGCCTGTAGTGTGTGTGGAGGTGCTTGTGGTGTAGCTATGGCCAAGTGTTTGCACTGCGTGCGCACTGCGTGCATACTGCGTGCATACTGCGCACGCAGAGGCCGGGATACTCACCCAAGAATACCTGTCACCTGACTGGTTGCACAGCAAAGCAGCAAAGCCCACATGAGAACAACGAAACTGCCTTCAACTTGGTACTCCACAATCCCTATGAACAAACCACTCAGCCTTGTAAAGTCCGCTTGCTTCGAGTGTTTCGATGCCCGTGGCTTCGCTCTTGGAGGCGGCGATGAGGTGTCCCTTGACTCGGAGCGCGGGGAATGCGTTGTCCGTGGTCTCTTGGGTGATGGGGACCGCAAATAGGGTGAAGGGGAGGGCGGTGGTGATTCTGAGCGTGGACGCGACACACTTGTTGATGGCGAGCCAGGTCAGTGATGTGGTGGGGATGAAGGCCGTACCACAAACTCCTCAAGGTCCGCGGGCTATGTATGGCTACATCACCCCTGCCTTCTCGGGGTCCCCATAGTGGGGAGAGTTCAATATGGGGGATGGAAAATGGGTTAAAATGGTTGAAATTGGGCAACAAAGGGTGACAATTCAAATGTGCCACATCCCAAATGCATAGGAAGCTAAAAAAAACCCCAGTATGGAACCAAAAACTTGTCAAAAGGGGCCAAAAATAGGGTCTGAGTATTGGCCGACATTCAAAACTTCGCACTGCGTGTGCACTGCGTGCGCACTGCGTGCATGGCATTCCCTATGAGTGCTGGTTGTGGAGAGTAGTCTGTACATCCCAGTGATACAGAAGATGACACCCACGCTGCCTTGGGCTTACATAACTTGGCTGCCATATGGTCCACAACATTGACAGTCCCCCGGTATTGAATGTGGAGGAACTCAGGTCAAGAGGGTGAGGGCCTAATGACAGTTGCCAACAGTGGGACGCCTCTGCTGCGCGAGTGGCATCCCAATGCATATGCATGCTTCAGCCAAAACCTTTATTCGTTTCATGCATATTCTGCTGCTCTTGAACTATGGAGTCTTGCACTCCTTGCGCTCTCGTTAGTGTCGATCCTGTGCCAGCCATGCGCATGCCACTTGCTCATGTGCCTACTGATCATCATTTATGCCCTCTGTTGATTAAATGCATCCTTGGGTTTCCTCAACGAAACTTGCTACAGTGCTGCCACAATGCGATGCACACGGATTGCATATTCGACATCACATGAGGAGCAATAGCAGAGCCAAACCACAGCCACATTGTGATGCACAATCTGGGTGTTGTATGTGACACACAGTGGATTGCCGAAATTAAAAACATGACAGGTGACTTTCTTTTTTGGGGGGGACTCCTGAACTGCAATGGAGAAGGGCTGTAGTGCTGCCCGTTAAAAGAAACAAAAACAATGGGCAACAGCAATGCACAGATTGTATGGCCCAAAGCGCTTTTTCCTTTTCACCACTTTGTATTTTTATACCCCTACCCCCCTTGTCCCTTGTGCTAACACGGGCTAGTTTCAGTAAAAGCGCCGGAAACACGAGGTCCCGGTGTTTGGATAAGCACGTGTTTGCGCGCAACACATAACACGGAACACACGACACACGACGTTGCAGACATAAGCTAACCCTACCCCTCAAAACAGCAGGATACCTTACACCCCCCCTTGTAATCACCTCACCAATGTCGTTACAGTTCCCCCCCAAGGGGGGGGGGCGGTCACGAAGTGATGGTTCCCCCCCTGGGAGGGGGGGGGGGGGATTGCACCACAAAACTGTACCATAGTATCACAGTGTAAATCAGCTTCAGCGCCTTTGGCAACTTGTAAAATTTTTATTTGGCGCCTTCGGCGCCTACAGGCCTATGCGCTCGCCAGCGCCAGACGACGTCTGCTCGCCAAAGGATAGGAATTATGGGGAATTATGGGGAATTATGGGGAATTATGGGGAATTATGGGGAATTATGGGGAATTATGGGGAATTATGGGGTTCTATGGGGAATTATGGGGAATTATGGGGAAATTTTGGGGAATTATGGGGAATTATGGGGAATTATGGGGTTCTATGGGGAATTATGGGGAATTATGGGGAAATTTTGGGGAATTATGGGGAATTATGGGGAAATTTTGGGGAATTATGGGGTTCTATGGGGAATTATGGGGAATAATGGGGTTGTATGGGGTTGTATGGGGTTGTATGGGGAAGTTTCATGATGCGTGTGCAACACAAGTCCGGAAGACATTCATTCACATGGCCTCATGTCAAACGCCCATAGGCGGCGGAACAATACCGTTCATCACGAAACTTAAGCGTCCCAAATGATGCGCATCTCCCAAGGAGTGTTGCTTGTCCGTGCGGGTCAGCTTGTAAAAGCTACTGCACCGCTCAACGTCGGCGGCAGTGTGCGGGATGGATAACGTGCGAATGGCAAGCGTTGCCATTTGGGGGGGTTGGCTTTTCATGCCTCTCCACCATGCCATTACGTCAAGCTGAGCGGGAACAGCGGGTAGAGTCCAATACAACTCCCACTCAGTGGCCAGGGTGGCAGCCATATTTCCTGGTACCACCCTTTGGACCTTATCCGCGGTCACATAATTTTCAATTTCTTTGGGCAATTGTTCACGCTGGCGGGGGTCAAAAACCCTGGCGGATTCGGCATACGCTAGTAATCCGAGGTACTTATCCGATTTTTGTACCGCGGCGTTCAACACAGCTTTTAAGCTCTCGCGATCACCAGCTGTGTACCACCTCCGCCCATGCATCAGTTTCTTTTTTCAGCAAAGACTCCGTGGCCGGTCCAAAATCTGTGGTATAACTATTGAGCCGGGCCCGCAATGCACTCAACAACCCCCATGCTCTGTGAATGTGTGGTTTGTGCACCCTCCGATCCCTTAGCGTGCCCACTGCCCTTGCCTGTGAATGTTCAATCTGTGCATACATTCACTTCATGACCCTAGCCAGATGACCCTGCGACAGGTACTCCCTGGGGGGTTTGTAAAGGTACGATAAACGAACGTACAAGACATTGTTGAAAGCATGAAAATTTGAATCTGACATCTCTGTGGGAAAGGAGCACAAAAGGAATAAGATAGACACCAGCAACAGCAGCAAAATTCCCCGTAATTACCCATAGAACCCCATGATTCCCCATAATTCCCCATAATTCCCCATAATTCTCCAAATTTCCCCATAATTCCCCATGGATGAACCAAAATTGTCCCATAATTCCCAATAATTGCCCATGGTTGAACCATAATTCCCCATAATTCCCCATAATTCCCCATAATTCCCCATAATTCCCCACAATTCCACCCAACGGTCCCTACGCGCCATTGGCCGAGAACCACTCCCACAGTACCCCTTTAGGAATTATGGGAAATTTACTCGCCAAAGCCAAAGCAAGTCCACTCGCCAAGCTCGCCAAAGTTTTGGCGAACGCATAGCCCTGCGCCTAGTATTTTCTATGCTTTTTGGGCCAAGTGACTGTTCCCCCCCAGGAAGGGGGGGGGGGGGTGCAAAGGGGGGTAGATTACAAAGGGGGGGTATAAGGTACAAAGCATTTATCCTCATCTGTTCCATTCAGGTACAGGGGGGGGGGGGTATTTCGCCCGGGGACAATTTCGCAGGGGATAATTTCGCTAGGGGAAAATTTCGCCACCCTTGAAATCCCCAAAGCCCCAAGCAAGCATGTGTCTCGCACAATGTCTCTCAATTTTCGAAAAATGATACGAAATCTGATGCAGACGATCCAGTAACTGGTGCAGAAGGTGCAGGCTTCTTTTTCAAGGCATCAACAGGCACAGGCGCGTTCGTAATCGCGCCTGGCCCTGCTCAGGAAACACAATGCCTGCAGCTGTGGTAAAGGATGGAACTGTTACGCCAAAATTTTGCCAGGGGAAAATTTCGCCACCTTTCTTAACAGCGAAATTTTCCCCGCGAAATTCTCCCCTGGCGAAATCCCCCCCCCCCTGTACTGCTCAGTTGCTTGCATTCTGATTGACAGGCACTGAATAGAACCCCTTGCCAACCTTGCGCCTTATCATGAAGAGCTTGTCAACTTCATTCCAGTGGGGAAACTGGCTTTTTGCATGGCTGAGCCCAATTCATCATCCGTGATGTAAGCCCATGCCTTTTCCATCCACTGCCCAAATTGAGACATCCCGAGTGCAAGAACAGCATCAGCGTCCTTTCAGTTTTTAAACCCACACTTTGACACCCAAATTGACCGCTCCTGCAATCTACACAAAGCTGCAGAACCGTATTCTCCTAGTACTGGTACCGCAAAAACCATGGTTCCCAAAAAAAAGCCCAAAAGTGCGGGAAGACAGGGTCGCCGTGTCAGGCCAAAAAGCGCGATGGTCGTCACCCTGCGGAATCACTCCGGGAACTCTCACAGTGCATTTCACGGTCTCCATGTCAGGACGGGCAGGGGGGCTGTCACTGTGGCCGCCACCCTCCATGTGTCACTCAGACAGATAGCTGGAATGCCACTCACACCTGAACATTGTGTGTTACCCCTGAAGATGTCCCTTGGCATGCATTTACACAACATGACCAATGACTGCATGCAGCACCAGGATATTTCATGTCTCGCTGGTTTCATCACTGTTCATGGTTTCATCACAGAAAGTGCGAAGGCTTAGACAGCTTGCTGCCCACAAAGTGGGCATGTGCGAATGCCGTAGGAAAAAGGTTGAGGTAGAATATCCAGGGTATCTTCGGCACCAGCAAACTGTTACCAATCCCTTGCAGCTCACAGGGTCGGCGAGGATACCCTCGCACCTAAGATAGCTCATTCATGTCTGTGCATGCATTCTCAACAGGTGTTATGCTGTCTGCAGCTCCTTTCTGATGGGGTGTGCGTGTGTGCGTATTCCAAACAACAAAGTGGATAGGAACTGAAGCCGGTGGGGGAAAAGGTGGATAGGCGGGAGAGCCTGCCATTGGCCATGCTTGAGCAAAGCCCATAGGGGTAAATACATCACGAAGGCCCCCATCTGAACGCCATACCTTCCCAAGGTACAGTGGTTCCAAAAGAGCATCCCCCGGTCACACTTTCGGTGCGCCCATGCCATAAAAAATACGATTCAAGTGTGCTCAGAGCTTTTTGCCTTGACACACGCCTCCAAAATTTACATTGATTGCTGGTGAAGAGGTGTAGTGCGTAGATCAACGTACCGCGCAGGGCCATGATAAATGCAAACACTAACATACTACCCTGCCTTAACCCTGCTTTTGTCACGTGAACAATATTACACAACATAGCGGCGTTCACCTGCCCTGCTTAAGTGGTTGCTCTGAGGAATCCCTTGAATTGGAATGGAGTCATTGTAAACAAACGTAGCCATGTGACTCACGGGTGTGTGTGTGAGTGTGCGCACGCTACAAGTGGGCGCGCTCTTTGCTATTGATTGGAGACATACATCTATGGCGATGAGGATGCAGGATTAGTTCAATTGTGAGTAATTAGGAAATCCCTGTATGCCCTGCCGCCGCCCCTTTGCAGTATCAGAACCTCCAGGCTGACTGGAAAGCCTTGGGGTTGAAGCGCCAGTGTGATGGTATGGGCATTGCAATCTTCTCTTTTTTTTGTGCACTGGATCCAAGGGGTGTTTGTGCACAGCGCACACACAGCACGCACAGCACGCATTTTAGAGGGAGAAATTGGGGTATTTTAGGGCAATTAGCAATACTCTTGCCTATAAAGACCATGTGCAGGACACAAACCAACGTACAACCTTCGCCATCTAAATCACAAAATAGTGAAAAGCACATGCACATGGCATGTGTGGGGACACCCTCCCTCACGGCACCCAAGGTAGGTAAGGTATCTTCGGGAGCTCAGGATGCCTCCTTTGACATTGCAAGAAGAAGGACTCACCAAGGGGCAGACCACCCCTCCCACTGCTCTATGAAATGCGCCTCACAAAGCCACTCCCGACCTGGAACCTGTGACCTGGGAAAGCATGATTGCGGCTACCCAGTTCATGTGTATGGTCCTGTACAAACTTTGTGCACAGCACGCAGTACGCCCCCCCCAACAAATTACTTGTGCCGTGCACCAAATGGGTTCTGCTGCATCAATGCCTACACCACCATTTCCCGTGGGCGTGAGCTCTTGAAAATCTTTCAGCTTAGGAAGTAGTGTGACGCTTACACAATCCATTGGTCCAAGAATTCACAGTGAGTGTCCAAATCCAGGCTCGGTTGTTGAAGCCAAACCTTACCCGCACAATCCTGCTTCAGGTTAGGCTGGGGTCAGGGTTGAGGTCCAGATGTGGTGTGCAGAACAACCCCAGAGCCACACCCGAGTCTCATCACCGGCGGCATTTTGTGGCGCACTGGTTGCCCATCGACGGTGTTGGCGCTCAACGGATGGCGGCTGGTGATTGAGGCGGCGGTGCAGAAGGTGCAGGGGGAAGTAGGGGATCATGGTCCTTAAGGAAAAAAGAAAAGAAGGAGGCCCCCTGTCCACCGAAATGGGGAAAGGGGAAGGTCAAGGATGCCCCCCACGGGTGTTCAACAGCATGTGCCCTCCACAAGGCTTCAAAACAGACCACTGGCTGCATAAAACTCGAGAAGAATAGATACATTGGGGTGCTCCATCTGCTCGGACCATATCATAAATCATGAATCATAAAGATCATCTGCGGGCCCATTTCAAGGTGCGCGCACAGTGCACAGGTTTGTTGACAAAAACCTGAATTTCGACTAGATGACAGAGGGAAGGAAGGCATATTTATGAGCTTAGCTCTCAAGCTGAGTCGCAGGTGGCCACAGCCCTGCCCCTCAACTGAAAGACGAACAGGCCAGGCGCCCAACTCAGCAGTCAGGGCCAGAGGCTCCTCCCATGGCCGGGTGCTCCCGGCTGCGTGTCTCCTGCCCTGCTGGAACCATACACCATGGTGTAGTGAGTGATATTCGTGCCCAGGAATCCTGGGCCATACCCCCAGCATTACATCCCAGCGCCGCTCAGGCAGCTCTGGTGTCATTGGCTCCTCATAGCAACTGGATGACAGATTCCAAACCCTGAACAACTGTGCATAATATGCAAAAATCTCAGCCAAAAATTTGTCTGAATGTTGTGCTCGTGCTTTCAATGGATAGATGAAAGCCCGTCTGGCATTTGATAGGCAGCCATCTACCAGGCCCAGTACATCAATACATAGAAGAAATACCCTCCCTCCAAAACAGAAGCATGAAGAAAGTTGTTGTTATTTTCGCAAAGGCCTCACCACTTCAAGCCTGTTGGTGACGGGGTGGTCAAGCACTGACATGGCGACACATGTCGGAATGGACTGCCCCACACGGGCGGATGCAGTCCTGAGTCCATCACGAACCATTGCCCATTCTGACAGAGTCTGGCCCCAAATAAAGCAGCTCTCTCACACTGTGATGTTCCCTCCAACTGCAGAAGACATGAGGTACATTGGCCTTGTCAGAACAATGTCATGTACTTCTTGATATCATGAATGGAGGGGAACACGACAATTGGTGGAGGCCACTCAGAACCGCAGGCAGACTACACGCTGTGCGTACTTCACTCCTGCAGTGGGGTAGGCCATGGGTGCTGTCCATGTATAAATGACACGGATGAAATGGGCGGAGTGTGACGACAGCAATATTGCAGCAGTGTTGTACTGCTGGCTGAACATGTGCCTTGCAAATAATCGCACAGTGGGTGATGGTTCCCATCTTCCCTAATTATTACATACCCCTCAACCTCTGATCGACAGCAAAGTTCCAAAACACTACGTTTCCTCACAGCGTGCGCACAGCGCCAAAGTGATTTAACTTTCCCATGACCACCCTGAAATCCACTCACCTCTGGGGAAGCACACGTGCACATGGTCTCTCACAGTGTTTCCTCCTCCCGCTTCAAAACCCACTCCAGACTTTCCTTATAATGTGTGAGGAACCGCGGCAATATCAGGGACAGCCGGCCCAAAATAGCCTGCTTTTCGCAAAGCACGCCCACCGCGCGCGGTGCGCCCCCCCAGGCGTATGGTGCCTTCGACAACACAATGCTGCCATGCAAAATGCACATCTGTTTGCTAACTGTCAAGTGAGACGTCTGCACAGACGTCCGCATCGAAAGTTGGGAAAGGGGAGTAAAAGGACCCTCGCAGACAAACCTGTGCGCCCAAAGCAATCAAACCAGCACAAATTCAGTGTCATCAAGCTGCAATGCGGAGATATTCAACAACGCCCCTCGCAACTGTAAAACCAACACCCTATTGCATAGGTTTCAACAAATATTGTTGGTATGGGCAGTCCTCATCAAATATACATATGCACCAAAAGATGCACGCCATACACTAGCGGACAACCGTTTCGATGGGAGGGGAGGTGTTGCGAGGCATCAACTTGTGCCGCTACAATCAGGAAACACGGTGGGGCGCTGAGAAAATGGCGTTTCTTCTGGGGGCCTAGGGTCTTAGTCAACTTTCACACAATTTAGACGGGGGCCTGGGGAGTCTTAGGGGGTCAGTTTGCAAACAATTTAGAAAGGGCCTGTGGAGTCTTAGCCAGTTTTGAAACAATTTAGATAGGGGCCCGGGGAGTATTAGCCAGTTTTGACAGGATTTTGATCGGAGCCTGGGTATTTGCAACCAGTTTTGCAAAGACATAGATAGGTGCCATGTATGGGGCACCGTGGCATGCAAGTATTGCATACACACACAAGCGCTCCGGCAATATCCATCTATCTGCAGCCTTAAAAAACCTCAAGTCAAACTGGTGTTCTTCATCTCATCATCAGTTTTCACTCTTGTGAGAGGGGTAGAGAAGTTTGAAGGTTCCAACAAAGGCGAAATGGAAAGGTTGAGTCTGTGGTTAGGGCAAAGGAGACAAAGAAGGCGGGTGGGATCTACATTTATTTGCCAGGGTATGGTAAATATGGGTCGGTTTCACTGAAGCACCGTGAATTTCCAGCTGACTGAAGTTTGAAGTTTGAAGGTTCTCTACGTCCAAAGGCGAATTGTTGTTGTTTCTCCAGGGTTGTGACTGTTCTGATACATTCTTGATGCCCGGTGTCATAGACCAGCGAAAAGTGAGATTCAATGCATGATTTAAGAGAGGAAGGCATTGAACTGCACGAAGGGGGGGTACTTTTCAGGTGTGCGCACAATGTCCCAAAAGGTGGTGCTTACCCAGGCACAAGTATTTCCTTGATCCCAAGATACAATATGGTCTCAGTGGGTGCTTTCGTCCGATGCATCAATTAAAGATCAACACTGAACAAGATACAGAGTTTTTCAGTATTTCAAGGCCCACACTACCCCCCCCTCCCAATAAAAAGCATCAGCCCTTCTTGCAGCAGCAGTAAAACCTTCAGGCAAAGAGCGTGATGCTCAGTGGGTTGCTAGCATCTTGAGGAAGGTCTCTCGGGGCTGCACCTCAGTCCAGGAGGGTGCTGTTGATTACCACAATACCACCATCTAGCATCAAACATCCCCACCCCACCTCGAATGATGCAAGGAGTACCAAACGAATGCCCTCACAATTTGGCTTTAGAAAAGAAGAGAGCATGTCCTCCGCAGTGCAAGTGCAGCAAGCAAAGCATGTCATCTTCCATAGCCAGGTTCTCAAAACACAAATGATACTTACGTTTCACATACCAATACCTCCAACCCCTTTCTGGGCCCCATGGGCTAGAAAACTTACAATTGTTGCATGTTTGCTAGTGTAACCGCAAAGAGACCACCTCGATGGTGAGCACAGTTGACAACCAGCAGCACCACCAGTGCTCTTGTGAAGCGGCATCTCAATGAATCAAGCACATGAGGCCAAGATCCATAGGGCTGATACTTGGAGTGTGTCAGCTGCAAGAGAATGCACACATGTGCATGCAAATCCATGGTGGAACCATGGACACATTGCAGTTGATCTTCCAAACACCAAATCTTCCCATTGCCCTGCTCACAAGGCACTCTCAGCAACTTCCACGGCCACCAGGCAGGGGAAGGAATGGCCAACAGGGCGCGAGCACCCCAACATCACCACCACCACCACCACCACCACCACCACCACACACAACAACCACCCTTCCTGGCTCCTCCCCCTACACAGCGGCGGGCCTTTTTGCTGCAACAGAGCAGCTTTGTGTCTTTGTAGGCATCCTTCACAGTGCATGTGACGTGTGTTTGCTTGTCGCTGGGCGATAGGGTGACCGTGACCCCGCAAGGATGGGATGATGCAAGGGATAAACGGTACGATTGCAGTCTGGTCAACGCCCGGGCAATCTCAGCTCACCTCGAAACAACCACTGAAACCATGACCCCGGTGACCCGGCACCACCGCAGTACAGGGAAATGGAACATGCGTGTCATAGGGGGCGCAACGTATGAGACAGTGCAGTCGGCACCACGAGGGACTGGAGGACAGGGGGGCTGCCAAAGATGCCGGAGACATTAGGCAGACTATCGTTGTTGGTGTGACCCTCAAGGGAGCAGGAGGGAAGGCTTCCAGTGCCGGCAGCTGCACGTAAGTTCCACACCACCACAACCGCAGCAAACAGCAGGAACAAGCGGAGTGATGTTCGAAACATACCGTCGGTCCAGTGCTCCGTGTGCTTGCGAGAAGGGAAGGGGGAAACCCCACACCAAAAGCGCGAGAGCAACGTGGTAAACCAACGAGGTGAAGTGCATTCAAACCAAACAATACGCGCAATGGACCCGAGGCAGGCAGTGCAATGTGTTGCATAAACCCATGGTCCATTGATCCATCCAACGATCCCTAACCCCTTCTGTTGGAATCAAGCCTCAAAATGATATCAAACAGCCTGATACTGCTTTGTCTAGATGAAATAATATGAAGCGCCCAGTGCCAAACATTGCAACTTTCAGCATCCAGGCCTGCGCTCTAGACGCGAGTGCTCATGATGTTCGGTTGACAGCTGGCCAAGCGGTTTGCGAGCGAGGCACTGGGGTCGAAACAACTGCGTGGTCAGAAAAATGGGCTTGTGGATTGCGTACACGTGGTGGAGTAGTGCGCCCATTCCTGCCACGCCCGCTCTACAGGTACAGGTACAGGTACAGAGTTACAGGGAGGCTGATGCTTGGCTTTGGGTGAGTGTGGATGCAGTGCGGTATTGTGAGTCAGTTTGGGCATACACACAACAAGAACAGGAGAACAGGAGATCAGAAAAAAGGCTGTGCTGTGGCTGCAGAGTTCAGTGGGAAAGCGTTGTACATGTCGGGACAGGGATGGGTAGCACACGGGGGATTGCCCCACACCAGAGATGCGCTTGCAGGGGAGGGGGGCTACAGGCACGAGCGGTTCAGGAAGAATGAAAGCGGTTGGCAGGGCTAACCGTGACTCGAAACCTTCAAGCCCCACAACCCCAGAGCCCCTGCAATACGGGGACTGCTAACAGTCCCGCCCGCCTCGAGAACGGGGCCTTCAGAGGACCGGCTCATTTGGGCCCGAATGGGGAAGGCAGCCCGGACCGTGCGCCCTGCCCGCCATGGCAAGCTGCGGACACAACCCAACCCCCGCCGCCCCGACGACGATTACGAAAACGATACCAGTCCGCCAGAATACCAGCAGCTGCCCCCACACCGTCATCATAAACGAAGTTTGGACAAAGTGCCCCAACAGCGACACTACAATGTTTTGGCGTCATTTCGTCGTCGTGATGCAGGCCCCACACACACACACACACACACACACTACGACCAGAGTAATCACGTCCATACTGTACACATCAATCATCAACACCCGGAACACTGGCGCAGGGCGGTGTTTAATGAAGCGGGGGAAGAAAGTGCCAGACTACTGGAGTCCCAAGGCAGCGTCGGTTGATCAGCTGCTGCTGCCAGTCAATAGCAAACCGCTATCTGCCTTCCAAAACCCCCTCCGCCTTCAGCCCCGAACGACCTTTACCGTGCAACGACCGACCTGCACTTGCACTTGCACTTGCGCAAAGGGGCCAAAATTTGCGTTCATCACCGTTAAATTCTATTGCCTTCGGCAATGCACCTCGAAGAGGAACAAGCGGCGTTGTGGGGGAATTGTACACGATAGTCCGACAAAGTTCTGAAAATTGCGGTGCAAACAGGCCCAAAACGGCGCTTTTCGGGGGCAGTAAGCACCATTAGGAGGGCCTAGTTGGTGCTGCATGAGTTTATACGCCCACCCATTGTCACCAAATGATCAGCCCAAGGGTCCCTTGGGGTTGTCGGAGGTCACCCAGAAATCACGATTTTTCAGCCGACCGGTAAAGGCCTGGAAACAGCTGAAAAAGTCCTCACCGGCGGGGGCCCACAGGGGGGCAAATCGGAGATAGCACCTGGGAACCCCGTCATTTATTACAGGGTCCATTTAGAAGAAAAAAGTGGAATGCAACTTGGGTCGAAATCGACGCACAGTGGCGGCTATAGACCAACGAAGTTTTGACCCCCACACCCATCCTCACTGCCCCTGCCCCCTAAAAAGTGGTACCCAGGTACAGGAGGGTAAAGGAGTCAAAATCGAAAAATTCAGTGGGGAATAATTCCGTCTCCCAAAACGATGATTTTACAAGGGGTTAGACATCCGATATCATACACTGGGGTATGCTGCGTGAATGACCCCACAAAAGGGGGGGTATAATATTATGGTGCCCGCACCTGCACTTGATCTAACAGCCTCTCTTCGAGGTCATTTCAGACCTTGGAATATTCTAGAGAGACAGGTCAACAACACACTCTATGGAACAGGACGGGTTATGTGTCTGTGGACTAGGGGAGGGCAGAGATGGTCCATGCAGGCTGTCAGTCACCGTACAATACAACCGGTGCCCAGTGCCATGTCTTTTGTGTCGAGGTCAATTGCAGGGGGTTTATGGGTGAGAGTGGAATGTTTGTCCCACTGCTGATTACCACACCTAACTGCCCTCATAGTGATGTAGAAACTGTAACATAGGGCCAGGGGGCTCCAGATCACCCAGTTTTACCCTGATGCACATCAGTTGCACATCAGTTGGGGTGGAGCTGGGGGTTTGGGTGAGGTGCGTCACCTTCTCAACAGCACTGTTCCTTTGCGTTGCCTGACCCCTGAAACTGCAGTACCGTGTGCGAAATCTATTGTACACACGGTACATTGCACAAACTGTCGTTTGAATGTCTGGTCAGTGCTTTAGCATTGGACTTGGAAATGGACTTGAGATTGGTGTTGAACTACCTGCAACAAATCACACGGATCGGTAGGATGCACGTGCAAAACCCAAAGGCCAATGCACACGGACATGCACAAACGACCACACAATATGGGGTATGGGGGAAATGACCACCGCCTCCCCATGCACAAGCACGGCTAGGTCGGCCCAAGCACGGCAGGGAACTCTCTTTTGTAGAGAGCACTGGTGTCAACAGACCAATGCGTACGTTTGTTCCTGTTGGTTGTTTCTTCGGCTACCAGTCTCCAGTGTTACCCTGCGGCAGCAGCACTCCCAAGAGGCTCTCCTAGCTACATCACACCAGCCCGAATTGCCAATAAATCCACAATTCTGTTCGCCGTGTACGCAGCACACCCATCCCACACACTCTACAAGGCTGGGAATCTGAGGCCCCTTGCAAACCCTCGGGAAACGGCTCAGAGGAGTGCGCAACTTGTTGCCCTGTGGTGTTTTCCCAATTTTCGCTGAAACGTTTTCCCCACTTCGGAAGGGGAGTTCAAATGTTTGTTTTTATTTTGTGTGTGGCTTCATTTTGGTTTTGGGTGTGGTATTCCAACTCTTGCTGCTCTGCCTTTTTGACAAACGTTGGCCTGGCGGGCTTGTGGCGGTCGAGGCATTCCTCTGACGTTTGTTGTGTTTTTCGCGACCTGAATGAGTGCAGTCACCTATGAAATGGGTTTGGGGTCACGACAAAATCCATGGATTCGGTGATCTATTCGTCGCTCATGTGAAATCAAAACCATGAAAGATTGTGTGTGTTTGTGGGCCAAGGCAAACTGATAAACTCAGAATTCAAGCAACGGGGTGATGTGCCTGCCTTTGGGGTGCCATTTGCTCGCGGAACATATCACTTGACAGACGGTGAGCCGACCGACTGTCCAGTTCATTCCGACACCCCCCGCACCAGCAGCCCCCCTATCCAACGACAACGTCAGTGGCTCATCGCATATGACGCCTGAACCAGCAGTTCCTGGGCCCCAAGGGAAGTGTAAGCAGGAAAGCACTGTGCTTAGGTGGGTCCAGGGGTGGGGTGGGGGGAGGTACGAGAGTCGAACGGAAGCAGGCCGGCATGAGGGCCCGTGTGCCGACACAGAGGCATGGGGCCGGTGGTCTTGAAACAGACGGGAGCACAAACAGTTGACAGTGCAGCACACAAACCAGACTCCAGTGCAATCGTACCGTTTATCCGTTTCTTGCAGCGGCGCATCCTCGCGGGGTCACGAACACCCGAGCACCCTCGTTGCACATATTCGCTCCGTATTACCTTCGGCATCGGGGCCACGAAGACAACTCCTCCCCCCCCCCCATTGCCACACCGCAATAAGACTGGATTGTGGCTACATATCCTTGGCATATTGGGGCAACACCAAAAAAAACGAGCGCGGATGAATACTATGGTGCACCCTGTTCTAGGATGGTCTGAGTGCAGATATTTGGCTTCGCCTGGAGCAATCAGAGAGGTACATCCATTCACCAGGGACCAGGGACCAGCACTGGAACTGCAAGCGTAACGCCACCCGAGTGTGGTACCATGAAGGGGACATTGTTATTTGCATGACATCCAACATCCAACATCCGGTGGTCTGTGCAGAAATCTGAAATTCCCAAAACGGATGGCCAGCCTGTAGGTGATCACATCAGGGCACACGACACAGAGAGACCACAGCCAGAGAGGTAGACAGACACCTGCATTGTGGCTATGCAGGCTCCTCCCAGGCCATCGAAGGTGGTAGAGAATACGGGGAGGTTACGGAGAGCGTGGGCGGGGCTGAGGACCGAGGGGAGTTCGTGGCCTCCCAGCCTTTAAGAGGGGCAGGCTCTTCAGATGGAGCAACGGCTGGCGTTGGACGGCTGGCAGAGCTGGCAGATTGCGAGCGCTCGTGCAGCAGCACTTTCAACTACAAGCAACAGGAGGACGTTACACATTGTGCAAAGAAGTGCAGTTTCGGACACCCTCACGGTTCACAGCGCTCGTTTCTGATACAGGCAGCTGATGGAAGTGCCTTTGGCCTCCCTTGATCAGACCAAGCCACTTGTCGCTCGCCAACACCTTCGAAACCACCTCACCATCCTCCGCTCACCACAGCATTAGAGAGCTGTAGGAGCACCCTTAGTAGGGACACTCTGACTGTGTAAACATGCCAAACCGTACTTGCCAGTGCACAAATTGTTGCCAACACGGATCGCAGCGGAAGCGGTCCGCCTCCCCGCCCTTCCTCGGTAGTTTTGTGGCCCATGAGATCTGTGCTTGGTCTCCCTTGTATGTCTGCATGGATCCCGCAGACCACCACCATGAGGCCCCCCCTCACCCATTTCCTGGAACGTCGCCCGAATGCCCCCCCATCCCCTCGACGCTTCCCCATCCCCCTTCCCCTCCTGCCCCTGAATTTTCCTCTGGGAAGGTTCTATGAGCACGTGAGGACTGTGCCGATGCTGTTGTGAGGCACCCACAGCAATCTGCTTTTTGTAGCAACGGGAAGACAGGGGCAACAGCCCGCACTCCGTCAAGAGCGGTGGGGAAATCGGTCGGGAGGTAATTTCTGGCGGGTACACAGCGGTTGAGGCGCCGTTGGGCGCGGAGAGAAGGGCTGGCAGGGCCGACCGTCATTGCAAAGACAGGGTTCGCCCCCTACCCACCCTTGCCGGGCAAGCCCCAGGCCCACACACCGGCCGCCCCCCGGAGGCGGCAGTACAGCGGTGGTACAGGCACCATGGCCCCCGCAGAGAGGCCCTGGGGCACGTAGGGGTACACAGGGGCAAAGTAGCACAGTTCTCATGAAGGTCCCAGGTCTCGTAGAGGGCAGGGGGTCAGGGGCAGAGAAGCTCCTGAGCGCATCCTGGCGTGATTTAGATTAGGAGGGCAGCATCTTCGGGCGCTGTAGGCTTTTCCGCGTGGTAGCGCAACCCCTGCCCACAAATCGGGGCAAGTTTCCCACTAAATTGGGGCAACAAACCGGGGGCCAGTTTCAAGGGTTTTTCAGAGGGGGGTCCAGAGAGGGGGCTACCGGGGGGCGGTTGAAGGAGAGCTTGGGGCAACGGGGGGTACGGGGGGTCCAGGGGCACGTATAAACCTCAAAATTGACCGCCACGACGCACTGACCATTTCGTGGTACATATGTTGGGGTGAAGCAAATTGCGACAAAACGCCTCCCGAACCGGCTCGTGGCCCCGGGGTCCAGTCCTTTTGACACTCAATGCACTGCTTTGTTGAGTGGGCCGAAAATCCAACAAATCGGGGCAAATCGGAAATCGGGCGAATCGGACCCCAATTAGGGCGGATGGCAGTGGATGTGGCTTCTTGCTTGTTTTTTTTTGGGGGGGGGCGGGTTGTGCTGGGGTTCTTGGGCGGTCAGAGCCTTAGCTGCTGCCGACAGACAATTTCTGGTTTCAGATGCGATTCAGATTGCCCTTTCCAGCCTGCGCCCCTGGAGGCAGGACGTTCCCGAACGAAGTGAAACCGGAAAATTCTGGGCGGCCGATTTCGGGGGCTGAAAAAAAGTGGGGGGGCTGGGGGTGTATCGACGGTACGCTGGTCAAACGCTGACCAACAGACGGCATTGTTGATGATTCACCGAAAAAAATGGACGGTGACCGCCAGCGCTGGCGGTTAAGTACAGCGGGTGGCCAGTAACCGCCGGTATCTGACCTACAGCCGGCGGCCCGGGGCGTGCACGGTCCTGCACTGCACCGCCGTGAGATAGACCACTTCCGCTGCACACAACGTTTTCCTGGCCGTTGGGCTATGGAGTCAAAGAAACCCGAGCCCGAGAAAGGGACTCATGAGTGCGGGAGGAGCCTGTGTGGCAGGCGATGACAGCGGCGGTCCCCAGCGATTTGTGTTCAGAGTGCCCGGTCTGGGGGTGGGGGGGGAGGGGGGGCGTCTGTGCAATTCGGGGGTTCGGGGGTGAACCAGGTCGTGTGATGGGCCCCTCCAACCGAACCGGGAGTCTAATGCCCCATCCCAAGACCCCCGGCGCATGCGGCCTCGTTCCTCAAGGGCCATGGACCAGAAAGGCCGGGTCCAAATGTGTGTCGGCTCCACGGAGCATCTCAGAGTGGCACATGACGTGTGTCGCCCCGGCACAAAGGCACGAGGATGACAGACCTGCGGCGTGTGATGCAACAGCATGGTGCGGTAGTTCTCCGCCATATTTCGCTGGCGACTGACATCTGCTGAACTGGCGCGGGGCGTGAATCCACCATTGCACGAAAACCGCGTCGGAGAAGGGCTGTGGATGCGGAGAAATGCACAGGCACACACACCCACACCCACACCCACACCCACACCCACACCCACACCCACACCCACACCCACACCCACACCCACACCCACACCCACACCCACACCCACACCCACACCCACACCCACACCCACACCCACACCCACACCCACACCCACACCCACACACACACCCACACCCACACCCACACCCACACCCACACCCACACCCACACCCACACCCACACCCACACCCACACCCACACCCACACCCACACCCACACCCACACCCACACCCACACCCACACACCCACACCCACACCCACACCCACACCCACACCCACACCCACACCCACACCCACACCCACACCCACACCCACACCCACACCCACACCCACACCCACACCCACACCCACACCCACACCCACACCCACACCCACACCCACACCCACACCCACACCCACACCCACACCCACACCCACACCCACACACAACCCCCACACCCACACACACACCAACAAGGAAAACGGAAGGCGAAGGGCGGGGGGGGTCTTGAGGCAAGGGGTTGGGGGGAGCTGTCGATGGGGCCCATTTCAGCCCCAATCTGGTGCAAAGCCAGACCTCAATCAAACGGCATCCAAACGGAGGCTTGTAAAATCCCTGAATCCCGAACGGGAGACTTTTTGTCAAAAAGGAAAACGGTGTTTGTGGTGTGGTACAGATGTGGTACAGTCGGCCAATACTTGTATTCCTTTTGCGTGTCCTCGGTGCCTAGAGCCCCCCAGAATGTACTGCGGTGTTGGGGGATTCCGCCACACCCGACGGAGCCCAGCCCAGCCCAACCAAACAAGCAACCGAGGCCCAGCCTTGAACATGCAGAGGGACTGTTGCCCACAAAAATGCCACCCACTGATGCCGAGCAGTCGCACCGCATGGCACTGTGGGTTCACAACTGGCTGCGGCACCACCGTGTGAACACACCGCGGCGTCCCACTTGGATGTGAAGGCCCCCTGTTTTTCATACGTGCTGCAGTCACGCCCGGATTGTTGGGGAAGTGTGCAATTTTCAATTTCATCGCCCCCCCGCGTGCCCTTGGCGCGTCAGTCACGTTCCTGCGCTGAGGCTCCGTCTGCACTGCGCCTCGTTGCCCGGACCAGGCCGTCCCCTTCCCTTGAGGACCTGCACACAGGCAGTGCGGGCTGCTGCACTGCCGCTGCCACTTACCACGCACACCAGCACACACTCGAATGACTGCAGACAAAAAGAAACGTCACGTGATTTTGTAAGTGCGTCACGCTACGGATACGTGCCGTAACCCCCCAAGCCACCGAAAGCCCACAGACAGGCGCGAAAAGGGGGGGGGGGGGGGCAGACACGCCCCAGAGCGGGAGAGGGGGAGGGTGGTCTGCGAGCAAAGAGTTCAGGCACCACAAATCTTTCTGCTGTAAAAAAATTTCCCCCGCGGAGGTGCCTGTCGCACCCGCGGGGGCAGGGGGGACGGGGCTTGGGGGCTGGGCTGGGGAGTGCGGGCACCGTTGACGCCAGGGAAGGCCGTGGCACACACCAGAACGCCGTGATCGGCGGGCTCAGAGGATTGCTGGACAGCTGCAGCACAGCCCCCGTGCGTCCCGCAGGGGCATAACACCGCACGCCATCGGCAGTCACCCATTCCTTCGGGCCGCCCATGATGTCACTCATCCATGCAGAAGAGTCTTTGGGATAGGCCACTGCAGTTAAAGAAGTTGCACAAGCCTGTGCACCTCAGAGCCTTCCCTGTGGCCCCTACAATGGCCCTTGCACTGCCTCGGACTGCAGCACGACGCCCCCACTCCCCCGGAGCATCCTCTACTTTGCCTTTACACGCACAGGGGCAGTCATGGGCTCACTGGAGCCCCTGAGCAGTGGAGGAAGAGGGGGCTCTATACAGAGGGCGCGCGGAGTGTATCACGGTGCAGATACATGTGAACATGTGGAATGTACCACCATCACACCAGACAGAGGCACAGGAAATGTTTTCCCCGGCTGCTTGGCAGGGGGCGGGAGGATTTGGACCGGAGGTGGCAGGGGGGCGGGGAAGGGGGCTACAACATAAAAATATCTCATTCTAAAGCGTGACTGGAGGCGATGGAGGGCAATCTGTATGAGAGAGTCAACTGAAAGGGCCGTCTCTATGGGACCTGGACCATGTTGCATGCGGCTTCAACTAAACAAAGGATCCGCAAGCACATGGCCCCACCACGCACAAACCGGGTGTCGCCGGTGAAAGAGCCCAGTGCAGATCGTGCAGTTGCTTTTGCAGCGCAACACACACCTGACTTTTGTCGCTGGGACCCTCTTCTACCTGCAAGAGGAGGGCAAGCATGCGGCTGCCTGTGTGTGAGCCGGTCGGGATAAGAAAGCATTGAACAATCCCATCACGTATAAAGGCTGGTTGGTGACTAGGCAGTACACCCGGTGTCCAGTACCATGTTTGTTGTTTGTTGTTGGAGGCCTGTTGTGGGCGGGGAGGGGGGAGGGGGGATGTAATTGTGTCGGTGAAATGTTTGTTCAGGATTGCCGCTTTTTGCCTTTGGCTTTTGTTTCCCAGTGCAGCCGGGGTTGGAGACCTTTGCTCCTTGATCGTTGTGCGCGAATCCTCCACTTGCTGATAGTTCTGTGCACAGACTGAAGATTGTCAAACCCCCAAGCCCGGGTGTGCATGGCAGGGAACGGGGGGGAGGGGGAGTTGGTGAAGAAAAACAATGCAGCCACGGTGCCATGAATCCTGTGTAACATTGGGTGGCATTTGTAATGGCAAATGCGCAGTCCATCGGGCATCAGGTCTGCACTGCAATGCAAGTGGCAGGGGAATGCGTGCAGCGCACACCTGCTGGGTCCTCAGCACGGGTCCCCATCATGCTGCTGGTGCTGATCCGGCTGCGGGGCCGTGGCACTGCAATGATGCGGTCAGACTCAGGGTCTTCTTGCTGTGCATGGCTGATCTTTGATACATAATGCGGCTGCGCAGTGCCGTTGCAGGAATCGGCCTTGGAATGTGCTTCACTTAGCCCGTGGCTGACAGCAGCGCTACCGTAGGTTAGTTCACAAGCTGGGACTGAAGGGCGGAAAACCGATGGCAATACATGCGGGCGTCAAAGAGGGTCTTTGTATGCAAAGAAATGGAAATTATCATGGGTTCTCTCCAATGTTGTTGTTGTTGCTGTTGTTGTTGCTGTTGCTGTTGCTGTTGCTGTTGCTGTTGCTGTTGCTGTTGCTGTTGCTGTTGCTGTTGCTGTCGTTGTTGTTGTTGTTGTTGTTGTTGTTGTTGTTTTTGTTGTTGTTGTTGTTGTTGTTGTTGTTGTTGTTGTTGTTGTTGTTGTTGCTGTTGTTGTTGTTGTTGTTGTTGTTGTTGTTGTTGTTGTTGTTGCTGTTGTTGTTGTTGTTGTTGTTGTTGTCGCTGTTGCTGTTGCTGTTGCTGTTGCTGTTGCTGTTGCTGTTGCTGTTGCTGTTGCTGTCGCTGTTGCTGTTGCTGTTGGTGTCAGTGTTGCTGTTGCTGTTGTTGTTGCTGTTGCTGTTGCTGTTGCCTGTTATGCGCACGGCAGCGCGTCCCCAGCTAGGATCACACAGCACGGCACGCTGGATGGCATATGGCACCTCCAGCACATGGGTGCACACGGCACAGCATAGCTACACCGTGACACCTCACTGACTCCCACAGTACTCAGTCCCACAGAATGAAAGGGGTCCCACCCCACTGACTAAAAGGGGACCCAGCCCCACTGAATAAAAGGGGGCCCAGCCCCAGAGAGTAAAAGGGGACCCAACCCCACTGATTGAAAGGGGACCCGGCCCCATAGAGTAGAAGGGGACCCAACCCGATTGCTTGAAAGGGGACCTAGCCCCACTGATTGAAAGGGGACGCAGCCCCGCAGAATAAAAGGCGGATCCAACCCCACACAGTAAAAGGGGACCCAGCCCCTGAGATTTGGATCAGCATTAGGATAGAACCATACATGCTGTGTTGCTGTTGCTGTTGCTGTTGCTGTTGCTGTTGCTGTTGCTGTTGCTGTTGCTGTTGTTGTTGTTGTTGCTGTCGTTGTTGTTGTTGTTGTTGTTGTTGTTGTTGTTGTTGTTGTTGTTGTTGTTTTTGTTGTTGTTGTTGTTGTTGTTGTTGTTGTTGTTGTTGTTGTTGTTGTTGTTGTTGTTGTTGTTGTTGTTGTTGTTGTTGTTGTTGTTGTTGTTGTTGCTGTTGTTGTTGTTGTTGTTGTTGTTGTTGTTGTTGTTGTTGTTGTTGTTGTTGTTGTTGTTTGCTGCTGCCGTTCCTGTGCTGTGTTGCTGTTGCTGTTGCTGTTGCTGTTGCTGTTGCTGTTGCTGTTGCTGTTGTTGTTGTTGTTGTTGTTGTTTTTGTTGTTGTTGTTGTTGTTGTTGTTGTTGTTGTTGTTGTTGTTGTTGTTGTCGTCGTCGCTGTTGTTGTTTGCTGCTGCCGTTCCTGTTGATGCTTGTGTTGTTGCCGTTGCTGTTGCTTTGACTGTTGCGGATGCGGTCACTGTTGTTGTCGGTGGTGGTAGTGGTGGTGGTGGTGGTGCTGCTGCTGCTGCTGCTGCTGGTACCTCTGCTGCTGCTGCTTTTGCTATTGCTGCTGCTGCTACCGCGGGTGTTCAGTGCTGCTGCCGCCGCCGCCACGGCCGCAATCAAAAAGCTACGATAGGTTGAGATTCGATCTGGCCGCAAACACTGGAACAGCAGTCTACCTCACACCGAGGCATGGCTGCGCCAAGTGAACATGCAACGACGAGCCCTGCAATGCAACAAACAGCCCCTATCTCCCTTGCCCACCATTTCCCCCTCTTTCCCCTGGTTCCTCCCGTGTTCCCATCCTTCTATGTGGGACTACTTGCTGCGCGCTCACAACACGCACACCGTTTTAATTCCGCGGCCTTGGAACAGCCGGATTATTTCCGCCCACTATGCTCTTTCCACTCCTTCCAGGTTGCTCCCAGCTGCCCTAATGGTTCCGCCCTGTTCCAACCGGGTATCCTTCTGGAAATGGGATCTCGGCTAGATCCAAATTCACAAAATTGAATTCCCCACAACGTGCCAAATTCGCCCACTTTCCCCATAGGTCCGATTGTGATACGAATTCGAGGATCCGAATTCCTGTCTGTTTAACTCTGACTGAGGACCTACCTGGTTTCAGTATGCGTGTCATCATGCCCACGTTCCCTCCGACCCTCGCTTGCTTTGCTCCCCCGTATTTGCTCGCTTCCAATCCTGTCGAGTCGTGCGCTACGCCCAACCACTTGCCACAATTTAGCAGTACCAAGCAGTGCTGGTCTTAGTCCACCCACCCCTCGAGTGACGAGTGATGAGTGACAGATGCACACAAGGCAGCACAGATGGACAGATGGACAGAAGCAGAACAGTTGCGCGAATCGTCCCTGCGTAAATGGTACCGGTGTCGTGTTTATTCAATGTCATCATCATTACGGGCAATGGTGCAATCACTGCTGCTGGGACAGGAATTGGACAGGCATTTTATCTACGCAACCCGACAGAGGGCACCTGCACCAGCAAAGCAGACAGACAAAGGTGCAGGAATTCAAACAGCAATCAATAGAACTCGCACTGTTACGGGAACTGCCACCGAGGCTGTCTTCACCTTTCATACGTCACTCCGTGACAGATAGCCAACCCCCCCCCCCGTCCCCCCAACACCACAAAAAAATGTGACCTTTTCGTATGCCCGTCCCTGCAAAGGAAAACGCCTTCCCTCTGCCCAAGGCCTAGACCTGCAGGCCTGCTCCAGGGGCGGGTGCGTCGGCAGGGCTGCAGCAGAGAGAGCGGGTGCCACACGGCACTCCTTGACTGTCCCGGAGGGACTGCAGGCATGCAGGGGTGCAGGGCACAGCCAGGCACCCGGGTGCATTGGTGGTTCCAGAGGCCCTCGGGCATGCTAAGCAACGCCCTGACCCAAGGAGAACTCGCAGAAGCCCCGCCCGGGAGAAGGAGAGGGAGCCCCAAGGCACAGCCTCACACCTTCTGCTGCATTCTCTGCTGTGAATGCGCGCCTGGCCCCTGAGGCAGCTCTGGCTCCTCCTGCAATGGACCGGCTGTGACTTGCCTTACGGCCGCGTTGATGCACAGGAACGCGGAGGCGGTTCTGCTCAGACTCACGGTTGTCTTGAGACGGCTGATCTGGGGACTGTGTTTCTGGGGACGGGACCTCCTGAGGGTTCGTAGACGGGGACTCGGGCTCTACACTTTCCAGAGAAGCTTGGTGCTCCGGGCGCAGCAATGTCTGCGACTGCTCGGTACCTACATGAGTGCGCGTCAGGACTCGAGCCAAGGGTGCAGCAGAACAAGAAGCCTCACAGCGTCTTCTAAATCCTCCCCTACAGCACCTCTCCTACAGCCTGCTACTATAGCCTCCCTCCGACAACCGTCTCTCGCAGCATCTGTCCTAGTATCTCCTCCAAGGCCTCCTCCTACAGTGTACTCTTACAGCATCCCTCATACAGGATCCCTCCCGGGGCCTCCATTCTACAACCTCCAGGGCATACTCTTTTCTAGCAGCATACCCCCCACAGCCTCTTGCAGTATCCCTACGCAAGAATCCTCTTCCTGTAGTTTCCTTGAGCCTCGCCCTGCAGGAATACATTACAGCCTTGGAGGAGACTGGCTGTGCAACCCGTAGCTTAAGAGGCTGTGATATAAATGCTTGGCATTCGGAGCATCGCCACTCTCATGGCTACCCCGACCATGCCCCGTGGCCTGTGTTGGGAGCATTATCGCATCAAGCGAGACTGACAAAGAGATAAAGTGGGTGGGTAAAGACAAAAAATATCGGTGGGTACCATGGGTGCAAATGCATTCTCTTCCCCGCTTTTCTAATGATCAATGCAGTAGATGGTCATTTGTCCTTTGCAGATGGTGCGCCAGACCTGCGAAATGAAAACATGCAGAACAACCGTCTGCATGTTTTGTCCGGCACTAGAGCAAGTATGGAGGCTCCTGCAAATATACATTTAGCGCATTTAAGCTACTGTTGTGGCAAAGCACCATCCAAAATGTAGATGCTATTGTTGACCAATGTTCCCACAATGATGAAAAACGAAGCACAGAATCACAATACAAACCACCAAGGGTGGACCTTGCCCCCCCCCACCTCACCCGCCTGCCGCCTGAACAACCCTTTACCCCCCTTCATCCGCGCCCCCCACACCTAAGGTGTGTGCGGGCGGGGCGGGGGGGGGGGGGGCATGACGCTTGCACGGGTTGCTGTCTGAAGTTGGCAGCGCCCAGTGGCCTTTCGCCGCTTACCCTTGTCCTTTCCTTGAACCCTTGCCCTGCCCCCAGCAGCGGTGCTCGTTGGCCTCTCACCGCCTAGTGCCCTTGATCTACTGGTCTTGCCTATCTTTACCTCCCTACACGCCTTTCCTTTCCCTTGGTAGGTTGTGCCAATGGAGCCCCCGACCGACCCTGTTTCACTGGTTTGTGTCGGTCCTGGGATGTACAGTCCATTAAGATGGGGGCACACAGCTCGCAGCCGGCACCGGGCCGCACTTGTCGCAAATGCAACGCGGTCCGTCATTCCAGAGGACAGCGAAATACTGCCACCCGCCGTCAATCACTCACTAATTGCTGTCGGCCAACTGTGAACTGCCATTGGTCAACCATGAAGTTACTGTTTCACAAACACCAGACGCCACAGTTTGGACACCAGCTGCCATGATCATTCACTAATCGCCGTCGGTTGCGCATCAACCACCGTCCGTCAACCGGTAGCCCTTAAACGGGTCCGCAAAAACACACACGGAGGGGGGGAGGCGATTGAGGACCGTCCTGGGGTGAGTGACATTCCTTTGTCAAAAAGGTATCCTTGGCAGACCTACACCCTCAGACGCACATCCCCAGACCTATGGCGTTGGACGTGCAATGGTGATGTCTGCAGCCTTATTGCTGGCGCTGGCCCTGCCCATCATAGGACCGTCCCATGAAATCCTGGACACCGCACAGATACAAAGACACAGACACAGACAGTCTCGGCACAACAATGTGAATGCGTGTCCATCGGACGTCCTCTCAATGATCGCATCCACATGCCCACACCTTTTGGGGTCGGAATTGATCTGCTGACGGATCGTTTTTGTCGAAGAGGACCAGATCCGTACCCCCGAAGGGCCCTAAAACGAAGCAATTTGTCACTGACCAATATGTCAAGGGTGAGGGGATACTCCGGCAACGTTTCAATACCTACAACCACCACAACCACAACCACCACCACCACACCCACAACCACAACCACAACCACTAAGTACCCACGACACAGGCAAAATGTGCCATATCCTCCCCTCACTCCCTCGTTCCTCGTCTTCCACTCTCCAACCATTGCTCCCTCCCTTCCTCCCTCCCCCCTTCCCTGCCTGCCTCAGGCCCTCCCTCCGGCCCTCCCTCCGGCCCTCCCTCACTCCTTCCAGAGGGTGGCATGGATGGATAGTGCACACATCCTTGGAATCAGAGTCTCTCCCATCCCACCCCACATCAGGGGGCAGGTCCTTTTGGGGAGGAGGGCGCTATGGGCTGCCCCTGCGCTCCAGCCCTGGGTGTGGCTGTGGTTGTGGTCGTTTTGCAACGGCTCCTGGCCCAGATGCTGTAATTGCTGCCCCTGGGGAGGGAACAGGGGTGGGGCACCCTTCCATTGCGACCCACTCACAAACTATCTGTCGAAAAGAGACAGGGGTATGGGGGGTCTCCGATACATCATTCCTCAACATGATCGCCAGGTGGTGCAGACCATTTCGAGGTATTTCATGTTGGGGTGAAAAAATGAGATGCGGGTTTCTTCCATTCACTCCCTAAAAAATTTTCGATGCCCTCTTCTTGGGGCTTTCTTGGTCGCCACTAACGCTCAGAAGGGGGGGGGGGGGGCTTAGGGTCACAGTGATGGACCGGGCCAGGCTATTGCTTAGTTACCCCAGGGGGGAGTGGGGGGGTCGTTTGGAGGCCTCAGGGGTTGGAGAATGACCCAGCCACCCATCCACCAACCCAGCCACAACCCACCAACCACTCCCACACCTCCAAGGGGAAGGGGGGGCGTTTCTGCAAAATGTGAAGTCATGGGGTTTTGCCTAAAATTGGCCACTTCGAAAAAAGGGGGGGGGTTACCCCTGTTGCGCGCAACTGAAATTTTCCAAAACGCACCGCGGGGGGTTACCTTGGAGGTGCACAAGTGTGTATTTGTCCATTTTGTGGGCATGCAAAAGGAAATTTGGGGGTGTCTTGCTTCAAAAGTGACGGATCTTTGCATGCTTACTTGATGCTGCTGTTTCACATATCAGGTGTGGCAGGGACGTGGTGGCCTAAGGGGCTAGCATACAACAACGGAGGCCTCCACTCTACCTCCTCACCAATGCAATGGTGGTTGTAGCCGCCCACACCCCTTGCTGGGGGGGGGCCATGGACGATTTCTCTTCGGCGTGGCCCAACACCAAAGAGGGTGCCTCACAGGGTGCCCAATCCTACAAGGCATAGGTTTCATCACGTTTCGCGTTTCGCATCACCGCTTCATGGGGTGCCCAGTCAGTCCCACAATACGGTCGTTTCAGATCGTTTCGCGTTTCGGATTACCGCTTCATGGGGTGCCCAATCCCACAATGCGGTCGTTTCGAGTCGTTTTGTGTTTCACGGGGTGCCCAATCCCATAACTTCGGTTGTGCCAACAACAAGTACATCGTCTGTCACGCTATGGTTGTGTGTTGTTGTGTGTCTCGCGGCAATGCGCAACCGCTTGACGCATGCACTTCGCACCCCAAAAAAAACTCCCTAGCGGATAGACCCATCTACCACTTTCACTTCAATATCCATTTCCTCAAGGCATTGCTTGCACTGTGTTGGTCCCAAGCCCCCTGCCATAGTGTAACGTCTTATGCACCTACCTGTGCACCTCATGTAATCGTCTACTTCCGCTGCCTTTTGGAGTCGCTACTCAACTTCCGTTCCGGTGCTTGTTGCTTCTATGCCAATGAAGCTGCCACGGGTGTCTTCCCACTCTTCGCTTGCTTGCCTTGCCCGCAGGGTTGCTTGGCGGTCTTTTTGTACACTTTCTTGTGTCCTATCGCGACAACCACTTTGGCACTGCTGTCCGAACTGCCGCTTTCAAAACTAGACTCCGATGATGTAAAGGACGTCCCACCACTGCCAAAATTGGTCGTCGACGAACTATCTGTGTCGGACCCATCTCGCTCATCAAACTTGCGGCGCTCTGGACGCCAATCTTCATCGGCCTCACTTGCAGGTCGTTGTGTGCCATTTGTCCCCTCCTTCATCACCCGTGGTTGTGGCTTGTCCCGTGCCTTCCTCCGCTTCCTTGTCCACATGAATGGTAATCCATCGTATCTTTTCTCTTTTCTCCGCCTTTGTCTTCCGAGCAGGCCGGGCAATCTGCTTCTCCACAATCCAATCACTTACTTCAATTGTTTCGGGGTCCAAGCCGGGATGCACGAGCCGTAGGTGGCACTTGATATTCAATGTGAACGGGGATGCGGGGCACATCGGAACCGGACACTTCCTTGGGACATTGCGCTTCTTCTCTAATGCCTTCTTGTACTTGAAGCTATACCGGTAAGGGCAGTTGGTGCACACCTTCGTCCCATTCAAGGTGGTTTCGCAGGTCCCGGTGGAACGATCACAAAAGCCACATGGCTCCGCTTGTTCACTGTGGCGTGCATCCGCCACGGCGTCACCTTTAGCAATGTGCTCTGCCACGTGGTCCAACATTATACGCAGGGGCACTGCCGCATCACAAAAGAGGCAACATTGTACATCATCGGCAGACCGCAAGTTGCAAGCCTTAACTCCATTGTATGGCTCCGCAACAATCAGGGGGCAGTACTTGATGTCTTGGGCCGCGGCATCGATGAATGTATTCAAGGGCTGGTAGGTTTGGTCCAACCATCGACGTGGACGCAGCGAGCACCACCTTTGTGGACTTGGACATCACCGATGAGGGAAGATGGGAAGTAGACCCGAACATCATTGCGGTGCCACTTCCGCGTTTGGGCGGGGAAACGACAAGAATTCTCCACTAAGCTTCGCACCGGTGTGCTTCAAGCCCATGGCCGACGGATGTGCAATTGTTCTGCCTTGGAAAGTACACTTTAGCAAGCTGAAGACCCCTGCTGACGTGCACTTACCCTTTGATGGCAAATTGTGCGTTACCAACATCGCAAACGGTGTTCCGGAAGCAACCTCGTCTGCGGGTGGGGGTGCAACACGTGGTCCTGGACATCGTCCTTCCCCTCTCACCCTTCACAACTGCTCCGTAGAATCATGCTCCAAATTGCTGTTGAAAACCTTGTTGATGTACGGGGCCATGTGGACGGAGGACTCATCATTTAGTTTGACATATGCCGCCGAACGGTCCGGCCCATCTGCAATTTGCAAGAATGACTCCCAAACATGACCTTCGAGGACTTCGGAGCTCGGGTTGCCTCGCACTATTGTGGCCGGTTCTTCTTCCTCCACCACAGAGACATCTTTCTCCTCGGCAACTTCCTTTTGTTCCTTTTGAGAGACCGGCCCTTTGGTTTCAAGAGGGTTGCTCCTTCCGAAAATAACGGATTGAGTATACCAATGCTACCTTCCGTTCCAGTGCTGGGGTGCATAGGCAGAATCTTTTCCACTTCATTGATACATTGCCGCCACACGGCACCCAACTTGATGTTTTTCACTTTGCAATTGCCCTTGTATCCGGGTGGTTTTAGACGATCCACAAGGTAGCGAGTACGAGTCTGCTTCCATTCCGGATTATCCTCTAACACTTTCATCACACTCATGATGGTCTTGAGGCGAGTCAACAATTGTGCCATATCAAAATTACAATTGTGCCCCATGCACCGCGACAAGAATAAAGGTCCTCATTGGGTTGCGACCCTAGCAACGTGACGTAGAAATTGGCCGCGGGTGTGTTCATTTGCATCCACCATATCACGTACAGGACACCTTGAAAACTGTATTGCAGACGTACGTACAAGGCAGTGGTGATAAACTTGGTCCCAGAATTGTTGTAGCTCGACATGAGCAGCAGTGCCGGCGTCCTGATGAATAGCACTGTGGTCGTAAGAGAATCCTCCGCTCCGAAGTAGCCATAGCATAGACCATGAAAAATGCAGCCGAGGAGAATCAAGTTGCGTGGACACGCGCCAAGACTTTTGCAAAATCTTCAGGAGGGCAACACCGACACGTGTGACGCACCGCAAAAGTTGCAATGCATACTCAACATGTTGCTTATCCTTTGGATCGAACATGGACTGATTCGGAAATTGTACCCCGGCGGCATTTCCGAGTACCCGCAGTGTATCCCCATTTATGGGGTGCCCAAGCTCCGGTACCATGCCGTGCAAGGGAACTAGGGTACGTACCCTCTTCAACAAATGTGAAGGGTCGTAGATGCTGCCTCCCCAAGGTGGAATGTCAACGTCCACACCTACCAGAAGTAGCCCCATTTTGAAGCCCAAGAGAATGGACAATTGTTGTGCAAGAAAATGCCGTGAATCCGCATCGGTATCCACTCCAAGAATACAACCACGGGCCATTAGTTTCTCGGAATAGGTCCACGTCTCCACCAAGCCAGACAACAATTCCTGCATGTGTGTTGCCGTGAACTTGTGGCATGACCCATATGCCAGCATAGGGTAGCCTGTGTAGTACACAGCATGGTGTGGAACCAACATCACTACAACAGCCACAGTGGCACGGTGAATAGCGCCCTTCTAGAGTTTGTTCTTCAATGCGATGACGTCATTCTCACATTTGACGATGACATTTCCTGCATGTTCGTGGGAAAACCCGAGAAGTCGACAAGCACCACTTTCATGTCGCATCGGGCGGATGTCACCTTCCATCTTGACCTCATCAATGCTCAACAAGAAAGCACAAAAAGGCAAGTCGGGTGGCAGGTGTGCATGAATGTCCTCGGCACTAGGTTCGGGACCATACGTTACAGCGCACTCCTTCAACAACGGGGCACAACGGTCCGCACTCGGACTGATCCTTGCGTGGTTGGAAGTGTATGCTAGTGTGGCAACCCAGTTTCCAATACAATAGGCCATTTGCTTTTCTTTCCGCGTGTAATGCAGAGTGTATGTCGTGCCCACCTGCTCGAGTACATCCAAAATGTAACTTGCACTGTGACCACAGTGTACCAACACATTCAAAATGTGGCCAAGTCGTGGAGGGGCATCCGGTTGAGCCATAAGAAACGGGACTTTTTTGTATGTGTCCACTTGCCGATCAAGGACGGCACACTCATGGATTTTGTTTAGCCCGGCCACGTCACGTTTCCGTATTTGGCGGCGATAATCACGGCACCGGTCAACGAGTTGTCCCAGACTAAGCAAGGATCGACCAGTTGTCCCAGACTAAGCAAGGATAAGTTTGTTATCTTCGGAGGATGGCAAGCCGTGTGTAACATCTTCACCATTTTGGGATCCGATGCCGGCTGCACGTAAGGAGCGCATGGTGCCCCATCTGGTCTTGGCCCCTCACAATCCACCGATGTTGCGCCACTTGTTGGGATCTGCGTGTTTCCCCCACGGGTACACACAAACCCATTGCTCAACCGTTAGCCCACATGGTAGTACGCTGCAATATGGAACGACTTCTCGTTGGCGGAATAGTTGTCTTGGGGACGATCGGGGACCGGCTGCAACTTCAATCGCAGGTGATAGCGGGGACATTGATGATGCTATGTCGCGTGTTGTAGATGTAGGAGTGGCAATACTAGATGGCATCCCTCCGACCACAGCGCTTGAAGAAGGCACATCGTGCCGTGGAGCTTCGGCGGGTTGATTGGGCCTCGTGCAAAAAGCATCTAGAGTACCTTTGGGGCTGCCCGTTTGTGGTGTTTTGTGTTGGCCTCGACCATCGGTCCACATAGTACCAAGTGCCACGAACGTCTTGTGATGGACACTATCTTTCATGTGCGCACGGCACCACCCATGGCCGGGTACGGCCGTTGTCTTCATAGGTTTCCCACAAACGCACACATATGTAGTTGCTCCTTCGCCTGCGGCACGCTGGGCACGATCACCATTGACACGATCCACCCAACGGTCATCAACAATGCCGACATTGTTTGCGGACAAGATAGTCTCAACATCCGCAATGTTCAACCCGCGACATAGCAGCCCGAAAGCAATACGAACACCGGACGATACAGTTGCGTAATCCGGTCATATGCGTAGTGGCGAACACAACCTGTGATCAGCTGGTAAATCGGGCATCCAACCAAGGTGCAACAAAGAGGTCCACTGCCTTTGAACATTGCCTTTATCGGAGTTGGTCAAGATCGTATGTTGTACATCTTTCAATGATACTGCATCACCAACTAGTACGGTGTGCACCGACTCGCAATCCACGTTTTGTTTCGTGGCTCCTTGAGTTGGGGTTAGGGACTCGCAATCCACCCGTTGTTGTGTGGCCCCTTGAGTTGGGGTTAGGGACTTGCAATCCATGCTTTGTTGTGTGGCCCCTTGAGTTGGTTATGAACATCTAGCCAATTTGGATTCTGTCCCTCTTTGTTTGATGGACCCCCCAGACATCTACGGTTAGCAGGTGGAAGTTGAAACTTTGTGAGATGGGGATTTGGGCAGGGTTTATGGCGTAGGACGGAGCCTCGAACAACTTTCCCTTGTGTGTCTCTTCCACCCCCTACTTCTCACAACAGAGCGTTGGGTCTAATGGCTAAGCAACATGCCTCAGAAATTTTGCCTATCTTTTTGGGTGACCTCACATGCAATGGGATCATCTGCAAGCAAGACGCCACCACCCTCCGCGTTCTTGGTGATCAAACCAATTGATTGTCTTGTGTGTTGCTATTGGGCCTTGTTGCTACTTGCGGCACTTTGGCATCCACACAATACAACTTGTTGCGGACTTGTTGTGTTGCCACGGGTGCTCACGCGCTCAACGCACCGCGTTCGGGTACTTGTTCGATAAAGCCGTCGCAAGCAACGATGGACCTGAAGTTGCCTAGTAGCATCAGTGTGTTTGCTGCATACTTCATGAATTGGAGAGAAGCACTTGCAGGTTCCCCCGTGCCAACCTGAGGATGTAGGGACAAGGGGGATGACGTTGCACCGGCGTATCGCTTTGGACGACGGGGGGACAAGGGGGATGTGTGCCAACTCGGGTTGTATCGGTTGCGTTTCATAGGCTTTCAAGATTTGTTCACGATATCAAGGGAAACACGTTTCTTCTTCATCGTGACGTACGGGCTCTCGACGGTGGTGATGTGTTACGTCGGTGGCAAGTACGTTTACATTGACGTCGAGCGTACGGCCCATCGTCAAGGGCTACTATTTGCGCAATTGCGCGACATCCAAGACACTGTCCATCACACCTTTTTACGAGACGCGAAAGAGCGTGCAGCTGTCTACCGATACGGTATGCACTCGCTATCCGGGGTTATTACTGGTTGCCCAAATACTTACTACATCGCGGTGCCCTTGTCCATAGGTAAGCAATGTGAAGCTTGTCCCTAACCCCAACTCAAGGGGCCACACAACAAAGCGTAGATTGCGAGTCCCTAACCCCAACTCAAGGGGCCACACAACAAAGTGTGGATTGCAAGTCCCTAGCCCCATCTCAAGGGGCCACGCAACAAAGCGTGGATTCAGAGATTGTCCCGGTTTCCTCAATAGCACCAGAAGGTTGGGGCCTAAAAGAGGGCGGAAATGCTACATCACCCATGCATTCTCGGGGGTCCCCAACAAAGGGGACAAATTCAGAAGTCAAAACCTACGCTAGGAGTCACAATCAGAATTGGCTGCCTCACCCTTGCCTTCTTGGGGGCCCACAAGTGGGCGGAAATGCCACATAACCCCTGCATTCACGGGGGTCCCCAAACAAAGAGGGACAAAATCAGAATTGGCTACCTCACCCCTACCTTCTTGGGGGCCAACAAGTGGCCGGAAATGCTACATAGTGGTAGTGTGAGGTGGACTAAGCAAACTCTTCCCCCAAAAAAGGGGGGTTTCGGTTTGTGAAAACCCTAGTTTTGCCTAAAATTTTGGCCAACGAAAAAAGGGGGGTTATGTAAAACCCCCCCATGCTGTTGTTCTCGACAAATGTGCCCCCCCCCCCCCTTGGGTATACCTATGCACTGCTGGCCCACGTTGGCTGTAGTCCGGATGAAGACGCCACGCTCTTCGGGACACATGGTGGTCTCCTATACCCCATAATGTTTGCTTGTTACACAAGCCGAAGTTCATCGCTCAGAGTGTGGGTCAGAAGAGGATGAAGAACTATCCGTCTCCAAACTTGAATCCTCATTGCCAAACAACAAAGTACCACGGTCGTCATGTGCATACACTATTTCAACGACCCTCAGCCCCAAGGCCAGCAACCCAGCACCCTAGAAACCCCCACCCCCACCCCGGGGGGCAGAGGGGTCCATTGTTCCCAAAATCACTGAAAAATGCCTGTGACCCACCCCTCAACCGCCCCCCCCCCCAGAGACTTGCTTGAGCGCGGGGGGGAGGGGGGGAGGGGGTCCAGGGGAGGGGGGGAGGGGGTCCAGGGGGGAGCCCCCCCCCCCCCTGTCGGAACGTACCTAGTCCACAGGGAACAGAAAATTTATTGGGCAACGAACTACTCAGCACATGGAAATGTCATCTTGTTGGTAGCAAACAAAGCCAATTCATCATTGCAGGTCAATTCAGGGTTCCCTCATCTAATCAGGACACAACAAATACAACAAAGCGGGACATTCACCATCTCATGCCAACTCACAGTGATCATGGTCAATCGGAATTAGACTCCCCTGAACTGGAGCCTCCATCTGTAGTGGAAGTGGAGCTGGAACCTGATGATGATGAGGAATTTGAGTCACTGCCTGAATGGGAGACATCAGACAAGTGTTGCCATTGGCACACTCAAAAACAGTGTGGCACATGCCTTTTGTGCCTCATTGTATGCTTCTTGTCTCTTCCGGCCAGTGATCCTATCTTTAAACCTAAAATAAAGCAGCGCGTCGATTACGTCTTTGCGTTTTGCGCGTGGCGACAGTTGGACTGGGGAGCAGAAATACACTGACAACGAGCGGGTCATGGCAATCTGCAAGACAAGGAACGCAGAGTACACATAAAACGATAAGTAAACAGTGTGTGGCGTGTGCTGAAGGCGCCGAGAAATTTTTTCCCCGTCACCAAAAAAAGTTCCCAAAACCCAGGTTTTCAGCTGCACTTGAGCTGAGGGGGGAGGGGGGGAGGGGGTCCAGGGGAGGGGGGGAGGGGGTCCAGAGGGGAGGGGTCCCCCCCCCCCGTCGGAATGAAAACTAAAGCAAGTCCCTGCCCCCCCCCCCCCCCCCACGGGGGTAGGGTGTCCACCACACAAAGCAATAGCCTGGACCGGGCCCGGCCCCATCACTGCCAAAGCTCATGGTATCCATGAGGGCTCCCGGAGCCATATGCTCGTGAAATCAACCCAATGTAGTGCACTGCTTCAAAGCCGTGTCCTCGCCCGAAGCCCCAAGACCTGCATGACGGCAGCATGCGGGCTCCCTTCCGCGCTGCCCACTGTGCATCTGTGCGGTCCCACACGCCAAAGCGCTTTTGGATCAGGGCCTCGCGCTGTGCAAAGGTCATGAGCCCGCGCTTTTTGTGCCTGTTGGTCTCAATTCGTGCGTTGATGCACTCCAGGGCGCTCTGCAGCGAGAACAGCACAATGCATCGGGTACATAGGCACAGTGCAAGGGCAGCACAGGAACACACAATGTTCTGTGCATGTGGTTTGCGGGTGTGTTTCGTGTATGCGGTGTGTGTATGCGCTGTGTATGTGTTGTAAGTATGTGTCGTTTGCATGTGGTTTTCAAAGCCCACAGCGACACCAGTAAAGGGCTCACTGTAAAATGGGCACCACGAGACCAAGAGACCGGAAACGGGACCACCCACGGGGACCCTCCGACCCACATCCGGGAGAGGGGCGGGAGGGGCGGGCGCACCGCGCACGAAGGGCACGAGACGGGGGCCCGATACACCCCATGGGAGGGCGCTAGGCGGTAGGAGAGCTGAGCAGCGGACAACCAGGACTTGGGTGCAGCCGAAGACTCCGACACAACTCAAGCCCGCGGTGCAGCCGAAGCCTCCCGTGCAGCGTGACACCCCAGTTCAGCCAAATGTCGACAGGGTTGTGCGGTCCAATGGATGTGACGGAGGTTTGGGGCAGGAGTCCTGGACCCAATGCGCAAGACGGACCAGGTGTCATGTGTATGCATTTTGCAGGTTGGCGGCAGGTGGGTGCGGTTCGCTGCTGAAGGCATTTGCTCAACCCCACAACTAAATTATGTCCAAAACGTTCCAAAATATACGCCTCTGCACGGTGTATCCGGTTGCTGATGGTAATTGATGGCAGGATCATGGCCCCAGCAACAACCACCGCCACGGGAATTCCATGCAGCAGCCTTCCACCTTAAGACAGGTCACGTCAACCCAATAACAATGTCTTGCACTGTACCAGAGGTTTCGGTCCACGGGACCATTCTTATGACCCTGAACCCCGCCTGCAGACGTCCTGTGACCGCTACTCCGCATTCAGGTCGCAGGGTCCACGAACCATCCGCCGAGTTCAGCGCTGCATTCAGCCAACGGCATGAGGAGCACCGAGATGAGGTGGGTGTGTCGGGAAAACCGCGGGCGCTCTTGAGATTATGGTGCCCCGTGTCCGACCTGCTACAGGAAGCGGTCGACCGGACAAACCCAGTCGCGTCGCCCCAGGTGGTGGGCCAGTTGTTCCAAGCGAGCGTGCACTCGCCACTCACCCAGCCGGCCGGCTGCACAGGGACCAGACAGGGAAGGAAGGCATTGTTTTTTATGCACTGACGGCTCATACTATGTCCAGACTGCACCTGGCAATGCTTTCGCAGTTAAGTGATTCGTAGTCCACTCCCGGAATAATGCCACTGGGGCTAGTAGGCCTATGGCTGGTTTGCCATCTTGGCCGCTCATCCAGGCTGTACAGCTGGAGGTGGGGAGCGCGCCAGTGTGAGCACCGTGACTGTGCACACACATAGTCCAGCTGCCCATTTGCTACTGACACTCGCGCACACGCATTTGTGGGCCAACGATTCACGGGTTACACTCCAAACCTGTTGTTCAGAGGACAAAGCTTTGTCCTGCTTTGCATGGGGCGCTGAGGAGTCCTTCGGCTGTCTCGTCTTCTTAAGTCCTGCAGAGGATGGCATGAGGCTTGCGTGCTGCATCCAGCACAACCGCAGCACAGCCCGGCACAAAAGGCCAGTGTCTCAGGCAATGTCCCAACCACAAGCACAAGCACAATCAAACAGCGGCTACTTGTTATTCCGCGCTGTGAGGGCCTTGGATCCCCGTCCCAATGCACCCGGTCCAAATTGCCCGTGGGGCCCCTTTGGGGAATGGTTTCAAGGGCCGGCTGTAGAGCCCCTGAATTCCCCCTTACCGGCTCCCAACAGCTGTGGCATTGCGGCCTCGACCCTGTTCCCAGTGCGCACCAGTTGCTGTGAAGCTGTGTGCTCGCCTTTGGAGCCCTTTTATGATTCCCTCTGGCTACAACACACCAGACTGGGCCGCGGGACCGTTCGATGGCACTCGTGCAGAGGAAGTGGTTTGAGGCCCTTGGAGCCCCTGTTCTGAACTACTACGCCTTTTTAAGAGAGGCTCCATCCCCCACATTGAATTTTCATCAGCCCAACCCTTCACACCCTGAACAAGAAGCAACAAGAGCAATTTTCAAACTACCGGGCGAACGTCAATTCACCGGTAAACTGGGTGAAATTTATTTCTCCGGGGCTGGTTTCGCTTCCTGTGTGTTGTGTTTGTTTTGCACTCTATTTCATGCGTGTTGGATTTGTTTCACATTATATTTTATGTATTTGGTTTGTATTCTAGCCTCAAGATGGTGGGGACGTCAGAATCAATCACACCCTGCAGGACAAACATTGCAACAGATCCGAGGGATTCTCTAAAGCTCATTCTGAGGGAGTTGTGGCCGATGCACACATTCCTGGTTGCGGGACGGTTTCCTGCTCGTTGGGGGCTGGTTTGACCCTCCAAGTCTTGAATTAGTGCTCCTGAACCCCCGTGTCGTGGAAAGCAGTGGCTTGCCATGAAGCCGCGCTGCACTTTGCACTTGGCGATCTCTATGCAGAGGGCCATGGAAGTAACAATTTGTGATATCCCCCTGTGCTCCAGGAGTAGTTGCCACGAGGAGTAGCCCGAGGGCTCTGGGCTGTGCACTGCTGTATTGAGGCCTTTTTCGGTAAGCCCCAGCAGAGCTGTTGGCATGGCACTGCGTGTGTCACATCGGCTCTTTTCCGCAATCACCCCACGGTTTGGCATCATTGACGCAGCCGAAATAAGCTACACTGGATACCTACAGCCACAGGAGGCCTCAGGCACCATCCTGGGAGCCCAGGTCAGCACCACAGGGGTGATCCCCAATATCAGCGATCAAGACCTGCAAGCCAAGCCGTGATGATGAGGGTGTATAGCACCAGCACTGTATTTGCACAGCCCCGAACCGGAGGTTCTATCACCACCACCACCACCTTCCAAAGTGGTGCACCAGGGGGACAGGGCGTTGGAAGGGCAGGGCACTGCGTCAACATCGGACAAACAGCCCTGTTTGGTCCATAGGAACGCCGAGGACGACAGTCTGACAATTTGAAACGTATGGCCGCAAATTGCAATACGTCACGACGCACGGCACCTGATTCCAACCCTGGGCTGCCAAACAGCCGGGATGCTCTCCAACGGCCGTGGCTCATACAAAGCATGGGCAGCAAAGAGCTCTGACTGGCATGCCGTGCACACGGTGCGCGCACGGTATACGCGCCTAAACGGGCTTTGCGGTGTGCTGCTGCCGTGACGATGGTGCATTTGTTGGTTTGCTTCGACTTTGAGGGGCAGACGCATGTTGCGGAAACGGGGACGTGGAGAAAGGGCCACTTTTCCCCAAATGATTGGCCAAAAGGGGGGCAACGTTACGCAACACATGATCCCAATGGGGATGATAGTCCTGCGGCTCCTGCGGCACCTGCGGAGCGCCCTGTGGTGCGCCCTGTGGCGCGCAATTTGGGTAATTATCGTGGAACAGGGGAAATGGTACCCTATGCGAGTCGTACTTTGAATGGGGAGTGGTCATCGCAACATTTTTGTCCATTTGGAGTATCGTGCCTCGCCGTGCCCAGTGCGTGGCTTGGAACCAGCGTGCCTGTGTGCCCTCCAAGTCCGAAAATACCCGCGGACGGCCCCCATGGGCACATACCTTTTCAGCGCCACCACAGACTGAACAATCACGCGGGCAGCGCTACACACCTGGGCGCAGTAAGTCTGTACCCAGAGCCTCGACGAAGGATTGGTCCCTCCCGGTCGACTGCCGATGCGACTGAGGCCGGCCGGCAGCATCGAAGGAGCGATGCCGAAACCCATCAAACACCTCCATCACTTCCGGTTTCGTGCCTTTAGAATGATGCGAACTGATGTCTGAGGGTGAAGTAGACTCGCCATCGGAATCCGCATCAAAGAGCTGGCAGAAGTCGTGGAAGTCCCAAAGCAGAGATTGATCGGCCTGCAGCAGTATGGCAGTGTCTTGTCTCATAGCCCTGCTGCACCTCTCAGCCTTGACATTGCCACACCATACCCCCGTCACTGCTACTAGTCCCAGCCCTGGGACCAGCCGAAGCCCTCGCCGAAGAAATGGACTGCACCCCCTCATGCGGATACCTGTCCAAAATGAAAAGGGAACCCCGCCCCCCCCCGATTTGGCTCCTCATTTCGCCTTCTGTTGCACTAAGCCGCACGTGCCACAACGCTGATTTCTGAAGTAGTCGGCTGATTTGGGATTACCACCGACATCACGCAAAGGGTCCCCTCAGTATGGGTGTTGGGGGTTCATGGCCTTATTTTTGGGGGGTAGCTGCTTCCCTTCGGGGGTTCGGAGGGTGTATTCCTCGAACTCAAGGACGGCAAGAAGCAACAAAGCCCTATTCCTGCCCTTCGTCACTGTCACTACTTTGCTGTCACGTTGCCATAAATGTCTGTCAGTCAACGAGCCCCATTGTGAGCAGTTGGGCCTTCCAACAAATTCATGGCTCAGGAGGGTCTTGAGAGGATGCAAGGTCAATATTTTGTCAGTGTATGTCCCACGGTCGTCATGTGAGCATTGGTTCCTTCGCTTGGGGTTTGTAGAAAGGCACCAGCGACTTTTTTAGGTTGCAGTGCAGTTGGGTATCCACTTCACCCATGTATGTTTCTTGCTGTGGGCGTTGGCAATATTTTCGCGGGCTTGGATTTGAGCTGCCATGTTTGCTGCTTGTTGTACAGGTATTTGATGCGGCTCAGGCTGTTGATCACCCGCTCTCGGAAACTATATTTGCAAATTTCATTCCATGGAAATACAGAACAGTTTGTCGCTTCTTGCTACCTTTTTCTGGGGGAGGGGGGGAGCTGGCATGGGAGGAGCCCGTGGGGGGAGGGGGGGGGATGCGTGGGGGCATGGGTGAGGCTTGGTCGGACCTTGGGTGGGGCATCCACTTCAACCGTGTGTTTTTTTTGGTGCCCTCCTCTGCTCGTGTGATGAAACAGGGCTTCCCTTTGTGTCTATGGGAACACGTGCTCGGCATCGGATGATGACGTATGTGCTGCACGTGATGCTGCCCCCGATGACAGTCACGATGTCAATGTGACAGTGGCGTGAACTGCGCAGGGGAGAGAGAGGGAGTGAGGGGGCGGGAGGGGGGGATGCAAGGGAAGGCAGAGACCGTGTATCATAGCGCCCTTTGTGCATGTGTGCATGTGCATGCGTATTCCTACACCTAAACAGGACTGTTGTATGGGGCTGCAGCGTCTCGGGCCTTCATTGCCTGTGCTGGCGCTGGAGACGCAATGGAAGGTCAGCCCCAGCCGTGGGCGGAAAGACGTGGGGCATACTTCAGAAGACGGCCGCTGGGAACTCGATACTGATCGCACGCGCTCAGCCAGGGCATCAAAACCAATGGTGAGACCAAACTCCTCGATGGCTTGCCTCACAATCTGCAGACAGCACCCCGACACAGCAGAAGGCGACACCGGTAGAGGCAGTATAAGCACCAGGCACATGGCTGATCCACTATGCACAACCCATGGCTGATAGAAGGCGTCACTGTTGAGTTTCGGTAACACCTGCACGCCCTTGCCTTTGTCAGCTGGGCCGAAGGACCGTGCTTCTGTTTGTTCTGTTGGCGCCGCCGGCTGGTGAAGCCAGCAATGGCTGAATCGGGGGCAGGGATTCGCCGCAAAGCAAACCGCCTGAGCCTCCCATCAGATACCATTTCAACCCACGATGGCATTGTGCTGGTCCGGCCAGGGGCCTTGCTGTAGTGCACACGCGGCACCCACCTGGCTGGTGGTCGAACGGCCCCGTGGTGCATCTGTCAGGCAGGATGCTTTTTCTTTTACTATTGGGGGGGAAGAGGCGCATTCCATGCCCCTCCCCCTCCCCCCTTGTCCCCCCGCAACTGCTAAAATGAGACACAAGGGGAGTGTTTACCCAGCACACGCCCGGCGCACTACTTTTGTATTCCCCACCTGTGCCTGCCCCCCCCCCCCCCCGCTCACCAAACAATCGACAAATTGAGTGGCCCCTTGAGTTGGGGATATGGACTCCCATGCTTTGGTGTGGCCCCTTTAGTTGGGGCGATGGACTCTCACACTTCGGTGTGGCCCCTTGAGTTGGGGTTGAGGACTCCCACGCTGCGCTGTGGCCCCTGGAGTTGGGGTTGAGGACTCCCGCGCTTCGGTGTGGCCCCTTGAGTTGGGGTTAAGGACTCCCACATTTTGGTGTGGCCCCTCGAGTTGTAAGGAAGGTTTGCAGTCCACTTTGGCCTACTTGGGGGGCTTCTCTACGGGAGAGTAACTTGGGGTTACAGTTGGTATAGGTAATAAATGGCCAAAAAAAACTTGCCCGGTGCGCTAACGCTCCCCAACACACACCCCTTGTCAAGGGATGCCCTTGGGGGTATTGTCGCACAGTGCGCACACAGTTAAAGGGTTTTTGGACGTTTACAAAGATTTTACGCGGTGGGATGGCCCCACAGAAAAACACCAGCAAGCCACATATACACAACCTGTTGGTCTTTGGATGGGTGTTGTTAATTCCTAGAAATCTTTGGAAGGATGCTATTAATTCTTGGAGGTCTTTGGATGGATGTTGTTCATGTGGACAATGTGTGGACAGTCCCTCCCTGGTTCTTGGCAAACAATACATTGTACCCAAGACCACCTTACAGGTTGAACCATACATACAACTCATGCTCACAGCATTGGGATGAAGCATGAACAACTTGAGGAGGCATATGGGGGTCTATGGGAGGTTCGGACTCCACTACTCTGGCAGCTGCAAGGGACTTAGCAACATCAACACCTAACCCATCGCCGGGCAACAAACCAAGCCCGGCCGAACTATCATCGTGGGGTTGTGGTGGAGACAATGAGGACGAGGGGGAGGAGCTCCTAATCTTGAACTCAATACAGTGGAGTGCAGCAGCCTCGTGGACAATTGCTTTCCCACCAACTTCATATTTGATCCGCAAAAAATCCCCGGGCTGTGGTGAAGAGACCAACACAATGGCTGGAACTCGCTTATCCATACTCATGCAATGGTAGAAAACATGTGTACCAGGAGGAGGAGGAGGAGATGCGGTCCCCCGGTAGGGCGCACTTGCCACACAACCCCATGGTGCCTGCCGGCCCTCATGGATCTGGCCTTCGATTGACAAGGGGGGTCTCTGTCCCGGCCCGTCCGGCTCAGCATCATGGCGGCACTTCTCCTCTTCGTCTCCTCCCCATTGCCCCCTGGCCAACGCAACGTGCATGCACTCCCACCCCAAGAGCTGATGGTATCCCCCCAGGGGACGGGTAGGGGGGCGAGGCGGAGCGCCGGCTCCACTTCGAGCATGGTCCGCCACCCCCCCTTGGGGGAGGGGACACAGTCTCACAGGTGTAGGCCCTTAGCCCTCCAGGTACTACCGACTGGGCGGCGTTTGGTCGGCAGGTCACGGGGGCTTGGTCCGTAGCCTGATCCCCACCCCCGCCGCACAGCACTCTTGCCAGAGGTGTCCATGCGCGGACCAAGACACACTCTCTGTAGGCAACTTTCCCGCCGGGAACGTACCTAAGTTCGAGCATGCAAGGATCATCGCACGTGCTAGACAAGCCGCCAGCCACAGCGCTCGGACAAAGACCGGGCATGGGCTCCAGTGACAACCGTGCAAGTGGCAAGGCCCTGGACAATCGTGTGGGACCCGCGTCTCGTCATCACCCCCGGCGGAGTCATCACCCCCGGTGGAGGCCCCCCCGCCCATGCAGTGGGGGCCTCGATGATGCCGAAGCAAAGAAGGGGCCCACACCCTTGCGGCGGGGGCCTCGATGATCCACACGCAAAGGAGGCCCCCACGCCTATGCGGCGGGGACCTTGGTGTCTTGAAAACGAAGGACGCCCCTGCGCCCATGCGATGGGGGCAGCGATGATCCGGACGTGAAAGGAGGCCCCCGCGCCAATGAGGCGGGGCCTCGGTGGTCCCAAAGCAAAGGAGGCCCAAGCGCGCAGGAGGCCCCCGCGCCAGCACGGCGGCGGGGGAGCGGGTGGTCCCAAACCGAAAGAGGCCCCCGCGCCAACGGGGCAGGGGCCCCAGTGGTACCAAAGCAAAGATGCCCCCATGCCCATGCAACAAGGGCCTCGATGATCCAAACGCACACAAGCCCCCACGCCTATGCGGCGGGGACCTTGGTGTCCTGAAAACGAAGGACGCCCCTGCGCCCATGCGATGGGGGCAGCGATGATCCGGACGTGAAAGGAGGCCCCCGCGCCAATGAGGCGGGGCCTCGGTGGTCCCAAAGCAAAGGAGGCCCCCGCACCCATGCGGCGGGGGCCTCGGTGGTCCCAAAGCAAAGGAGGCCCCCGCACCCATGCGGCGGGGGCCTTGGTGATCCCAAAACGAAGGGGGCCCCGCGCCCATGTGGCGGAGGCCTCGATGATTCCCAAACGAGGGAGGCCCCCACGCCCATGCGACAGGGGCTCCGTGGTCTCAGAGCGAAGGAGGCCCCCGCGCTGACGGGGTGGGGGCCTTGGTGGTCCCAAAGCGAAAGAGGCCCCCGCCCATGCGACGGGGGCCTCGATGATCCAAACGCAAAGGAGACCCCCGCACCAACGCGGCAGGGGCCTTGGTGGTCCCAAAGCGAAAGAGGCCCCCGCGCCCATGCGACGGGGGCCTCGATGATCCAAACGCACAGGAGACCCCCACACCAACGCGGCAGGGGCCTTGGTGGTCCCAAAGCGAAAGAGGCCTCCACGCCCATGCGGCGGGGGCCTCGGTGGTCCCAAAGTGAAGGAGGCCCCCACGGCCATGCGGTAGGGGCCTCAATGGGCCCAAAACGAAGGAGGCCCCCGCGCCTATGCGGCGGGGACCTCGGTGGTCCCAAAACGAAAGAGGCCCCCGCGCCCATGCGGCGGGGGCCTCGATGATCCCAAAGCGAAGGAGGCCCCCGCCTCCATGATGCGGGGGCCTTGATGATCCAAAGTGAAGGAGGCCCCTGCACCAATGCGGCGGGGGCCTCGATGATCCAAACGTGCAGGAGGCCCCCACGCCCATGCTGCGGGGGCCTCGGTGGGCCCAAAGCGAAGGAGGTCCCCGTGCCCATGCGGCCCGGAGCCCGATGATCCAAACGCAAAGGAGGCCTCCATGCCCACGCAGCCGGGGCCTCGGTGGTCCCAAAGCGAAGGAAGCCCATGCGCCCATGCGGCGGGCGCCTCGATGATTCCAAAGCAGAGGAGGCTCCTGCGCCCTTGAGGCGGGGGTCTCGGTGGTCCCAAAGTGAAGGAGGCCCCCACACCCATGCGGCAGGGACCTCAATGATCCAAAAGCAGAGGAGGCCCCCGCGCCCTTGCAGCGGGGACCTCGGTGGTCCCAAAGCAAGGGAGGGCCCCACGCCCCTGCGGCGGGGCCTCGATAGCCCCAAAGCGAAGGAGGCCCCCGCGCCAACGCGGCAGGGGCCCTCGATGATCCCAAACGCGAAGGAGACCCCCGCGCCAACGCGGCGGGGGCCTCGTTGGTCCAAAAGTGAAAGAGGCCCCGGCGCCCATGCGGCGGGGGCCTCGGTGGTCCCAAAGTGAATGAGGCCCACGGCCAAGCGGCGGGGGCCTCGGTGGTCCCAAAGTGAAGGACGCCCCCACGCCCATGCGGCAGGGGGCCTCGGTGGGCCCGAAACGAAGGAGGCCCCTGCGCCCATGAGGCGAGGGCTTCAATGATCCAAACGCGCAGGAGGTCCCCGCGCCCATACCGCGGGGGCCTAGGTGGTCCCAAAGCGAAACAGGCCCCGGCGCCCATGCTGCGGGGAGCCCGATGATCCAAACGTAAAGTAGGCCCCCGCGCCAACGCGGCGGGGGCCTCGGTGGTCCCAAAATGAAAGAGGCCCCCGCGCCCATGCGGCAGAGGCCTTGGTGGCCCCAAAGCGGAGGAGGCCCCTACGCCCATGCAGCAAGGGCCTTGGCAGTCCCAAAGCAAAGGAGGCCCCCGCGCCCATGCGGCGGGGGCCTCGGTGGTCCCAAAGCGAAGGAGGACCCCCGCGCTCATGCGGCGGGGGGCTCCGTGGTCCCAAAGCGAAGGAGGCCCCCGCGCTCATGCGGCGGGGGCCTCGGTGGTCCCAAAGCGAAGGCCCCCACTGCCATGCGACGAGGGCCTTGGTGGGCCCAAAACGAAGGAGGACCCACGCCCATGCGACAGGGGCCTTGATGAATCCTAAGGGGAGAAGGCCCCCACGCCCTTGCAACGGGGGCCTCGGTGGTCCCAAAATGAAAGAGGCCCCCGCGCCCATGCGGCAGAGGCCTTGGTGGCCCCAAAGCGGAGGAGGCCCCTACGCCCATGCAGCAAGGGCCTTGGCAGTCCCAAAGCAAAGGAGGCCCCCGCGCCCATGCGGCGGGGGCCTCGGTGGTCCCAAAGCGAAGGAGGACCCCCGCGCTCATGCGGCGGGGGGCTCCGTGGTCCCAAAGCGAAGGAGGCCCCCGCGCTCATGCGGCGGGGGCCTCGGTGGTCCCAAAGCGAAGGCCCCCACTGCCATGCGACGAGGGCCTTGGTGGGCCCAAAACGAAGGAGGACCCGCGCCCATGCGACAGGGGCCTTGATGAATCCTAAGGGGAGAAGGCCCCCACGCCCTTGCAACGGGGGCCTCGGTGGGCCCAAAGCAAAGGAAGCCCCCACGCCCATGCGGCGGGGGCCTCAGTGGTCCAAACGCGCAGGAGGCCCCCGCGCCCATGCGGCGGGGGCCTCGGTGGTCCCAGTGTGAAGAGACCCCCGCGCCCATGCGACGGGGGCCTCGATGATCCAAACGCGCAGGAGGCCCCCACGCCAACACGGCGGGGGCCTCGGTGGTCCCATAGTGAAAGAGGCCCCCGCGCCCATGCGACGGGGGCCTCGGTGGTCCAAACGCGCAGAAGGCCCCTGCGCCCATGCAACGGGGGCCTCGGTGGTCCAAACACGCAGAAGGCCCCCGCGCCCATGCGACGGGGGCCTCGGTGGTCCAAACACGCAAAAGGCCCCCGCACCCATACGACGGGGGCCTCGATGATCCAAACGCGCAGGAGGCCCCCACGCCAACGCAGCGGGGGCCTCGGTGGTCCAAATGCGCAGAAGGCCTCCGCACCCATGCGACGGGGGCCTCGATGATCCAAACGCGCAGGAGGCCCACGCGCCAACGCGGCGGGGGCCTTGGTGGTCCCAAAGTGAAAGAGACCCCCGCGCCCATGCGACGGGGGCATCAATGATCCAAATGCGAAGGAGGCCCCTGCGCCAACGCGGCGGGGGCCTCGGTGGCCCCAAAGCGAAGGAGGCCCCCGCGCCAACGCAGCGGGGGCCTCGGTGGTCCCAAAGCGAAAGAGGCCCCCGCCCACGCGGCGGGGGCCTCGGTGATCCTAAAGCGAAGGAGGCCCCCACGGCCATGTGGCGGGGGCCTCGATGATCCCAAAACAAAAGAGCCCCCACGCCCATGCGGCGGGAGCCTCGGTGGTCTTACCAGGGGTGACCCAGGACAAAGACATAGTATATGCGAGCTGAGGGATAACAAAAAACGACCATGAGGGACACAACTACATGCACAAAATAGGTGGTAGGAGGTAATATGCAGTTGCAAGCACCCCATCATAGCACATCCCAACACAACATTGTGTGTTTGAGGCGGGTGGGGGGTAAAGATATGCACAACACTTAGCATAAAGCAAATTTTTGTCCGTACAGAAGGTGCCAGAAGGTGACCGAGAGATACTGTCAGTGTTGACGGATCCTCCGGCAGTCTGCCCTCTCCTTCCCTACAAATTATACGGGCCTTCTGCCAGCAGACTTGCATGTCGTCTAGAATGACACACGTGAAAACCACGCACCAACACAGCGCAAACACGCAGACGCACATGTGACACACCATTGCGTCCACTCTCTTACCAAATGGCGTCACAGTCGCCAGTGCAGCAAATGCCTCCATGATGGCCGGGTCTTCCCATTCATCACTCATGGTCTGGAACTTCTCCTTCTGCCGGGTCATCAGTTCCAATAGTGTCTCATGTTTGATCAGCTCTCCATCCTGCGCAACCGCAAAATCAGACATCCAAGCACTGTAGAACGCATGTGTTGTTTGTTCGCGATCCAACGCAGTATCAGCGACGTCCATTGAACAGTCTGTGCGCAGGAACGCAAGATGACCTGTGCCTTAAGAAGGTGTTTGTCGACGCACCTCAGGCGGGTTGACGGACAGAAAGTTTGTGCTGATGCCTGCAACCCGCAGGTAGATCCCTAGTGGCCTTGCTGACAGGCCAATTACACACCGTGTAGCCGATTTCCTTCAGCACTTCCTCCAGCTCCTGGTCTTCATACACTTGCCCCAGCTCTTCGCACATTGCCCTGAGGAACAGCGGATGTCGCCAGCCTTTCAGACCCACCCCGACAATCATCTTGTGACCTAGTGTCCAGGCTGGGCCCCAGAGTGTCCTTTCCTTCTTGTAGCTTCTCGCCATGTAAGTAGCATGCACAACGATTGAGCACAGATCGCCCACTTTACTGAGGCGTTGGGCATGGCATTTGAGAGGATATGGGGTCCTCTGCCATAGAAGCCCTAGCTTCTCAGAGGCTTGTCGCATGGTGGCTTTGCTGGCCTCAGGAGCCTTGGGGATAGTCAGATGACCGATAAAAAGGCCGGAGGAAAGAGGACTGAAGCATGTGGAGGTCGGACAGCCCAGGGTCTCCTGGGCGGCCCCGAGGAGGACCAGACAATACTCGTTTAGGAGCGGAGGGGGAGGGGGGGGGGGGCTAGCGGGAAGAGACAGGATGCGTGTTCAGCCCGCGCCGCACCAGACTGAGGATTCATTCTCGGCCCTGGCGGTCAAGGTACGCTCGCAAGAATCGCATTGGATGGTCCAGACGGAACTCGGCAGATTTCTTGGGCACCAAAACGACCACCAAATGGCGGATACAGTGGCTGGTGAGTGTACGGCACTGATGTAGTGATGTGCCCCATTGTACGGCACACATGCAGTGGCATGTCCCGATGTACGGCACACATGCAGTGGTATGCCCCTCATCTCAATGTAACCCCAACAAATGACCTCAACCGACAAGCAGATCACACAACCAGCCCCTGTGTGCACCCGGTTGCGAGCTATTCAGATACTGGCCAGGGTGTACAGCCACCTTGGGCGTTTCGGAGTCACGTACAGGCCCATGGCCAAGATGTCGGAAAATAGCCAAAATTGGACAAAACGGAACAAACCTCGACGATATAATACCTTCCGATTCACCGGTTTCTCGCACACCGTGGTGTCTTAAACCCCCATCCCCCGTTTTTCATGGCGAGAGCAAAAAAACGTTGTGTTTGCACATGTGGAGGCATTTGCGTTTGCCTCACACTTGGGTGATGGCAGCTGACGAGATACCGGAAACGATGTAAGTACCTCCAGTCAGAGACTGGTGGACGGCTTTGTGAAACAGTGAGCGTACCGGAGGCTCCGTCAGCACTGTCCGCCTTCCTGATGCAGTCTGACCTGACCGGAGAAATGCATTGGTGCTCGTTCTGGCGGCATTTCCCAGCTTAGTTTCCTGCCCTGTACTTAGCGAGAGGACGCGATGTTAGAAAAGAACCCGCGCCGCCCTTGTCAGTGGCCTTGACCGCCTGATTTCCTCTGGGCCAAACCAGCAAATGCTGGGCCAGGAGGGCGCTGCTGCTGTGGCACCGGCACGGCACAGTGAGAGGATGCTGTGGCATGGTATCATTCAGTTTGAACATCCCAGTTTGCCACCCTCAAAAAAGGGGGGGTGAGGGCGACCCACAACCGTGCTGAACCAACCCGTGCATCATGCGTGCTGGTCGCACTGGACGCTTCATGAGAGCTCACACAGCCCACAGCACGGACCCGTCACCCTCACATATCCCTTGCCACATGTTACTATTGCATGCGGCGGTGCCTCGAACAACATGTCCCATCATGGTGAAGTTACTGGCCTGGAGAGCAAGCAGTCATCCACACTTGATCTCGGCGACAGTGCTCAGGACACCGCTTGCGCGATGCATGTAATACACTTGCCGCACCCGCAGCAGCTCCTCTGGTGTCAGCGATGGCTTCTCGGGCTCCAGCCTGCAGGCACACGCGCACTGTCGTCCCTGCCCCCTTCAGCAGAGCAACGCTTTCTTACGACCTGCTCTGTGCCATTACCCATGTGTGTCACAAGAGAGTGAGAGCGGGTGAACTTTCGCTGAAAATGCTGAAGCCGCTGAGGGAGCCGGACGAGACGTCGTCAGGCGATTCGTTTTTCAAAAGCTGGGCACAAGGCGAGTCGGGGTGCTGCTGGCCTCGGCCGCTCGCCCGTGCGACAAATGTGGGTTGTGCTGACGCGACAGTGAGGGTGCTTGTGTGGGGCATTTTTCAGCGGAGGCAAATCGGTTGCAGCCTCGATGGGCAACCACGCGAACAACCGCAACGTGTCTATCGAACCAACCCCCCTAAATCAACAGGCGCCGGCGGTGCAAACGCCATACAGAGGACGGACGCAAAACCGCACACAAGAAAGCCAGGCACCCAGACAGACAAAAGTTGTGGGGGCAGGGGTCCAGAGAGAACAGATGGCAAGGGCTACCAGATCCCTGGTCACCATCCCTCCCTTCGTCTAGAACCTCCTGTCGAATGTGTGATCAGAAATCCGCCAGGCCGTGCCCCCTCAGAGGGAGGTGACATGCTCGCCCAACGCATGTGCACGCCGCCGCCGAGTGACTACAACGCCACTCACGGCGTTGAGTTCCTTCGCCCGTGCCCCCCGCCTCCACCCAGAGCCAAGCCCTTGCCCCACTATCGCGACTGTATCCCTGGTGCATTCAGATAGCAGCAAAAATACGAGTCGGGGTGCTACATGTGAGGACGGTAATTTGGTGACAAACAAAAACAAAAGCAATACCAGCTTTCGCCATCGTTCGCCACACAAGACCCCGTGCCCCATGCTGACATCCCATCACCATCTACCGCGCATGCAGTGACCGCATACTTGCCGTGCTTCTTCCGCGCCGAAATGTGCGATGCTGACACCGCTGACGCCCTCCGTGAAGGCACTGATGATGCTTTGCCGGATTCAAGGACACCCTAAATGCGCCAGTGAGACTGGGCAGCAGCACGATCATGGCATTGGTCCCATTGCCCCTCGTCGAATGCCCATAGGGCCCACCGCGAGGCACTCTCAAAATCACACGGCGAGAAAAAAAGTGACAAAACGAATGGACTGGAACTTCTTTCCACAACTCGGATGATCTATTTGTAAACATACCAAAGCAGATAAATGATCTTAACCCCCCATCCCCACCGCCAAGAACATTCACGTTCTGCTTCAGGCAACATGGCCCAACGTTCCGTCGGGGTTGTACACGTGCAGCGTGTCAGGACAGCATCCAGCACCCGCAGCTCCCGTGGCGCCAACAGGCTGGGTGTTTTTCTTCCAACAGTACTCAAAGATCCCTTTTGTCAACATGCAGCTGTTGAAGCGTAAAAAGATGAGGATGAGGCTGTAGGATGATTGCTATTAAAGCAGCCACGGATGCCTCAGCTGCGTAGTATTCTGGGCTTTACGATTTCAAGGGTGGCCAAGGCACCTCACAGCCACAGAAAAAGGTTTACAGCAAGCAATCCATCTGGTCCCAGAATACGGCGCCGAACTGCTGCAGGGAATTGCAATCCACTTCTTTTGTTCCCAATGTGGCCGAGCGGCGGAGGGGTGGGGTTGGGGGCAAGCGACGCTACCCCCTCTACGGCACTGCCCCAATTTGCCGCCGGAACCCAGTGCCCGAGTGATGATGGGAAAAGTACAAGTGAAGCTCTTCTCCTCAGTCTAGCCCCCAATTTAGTTTCAGAAAAACCTCAGAAGCCGGCGAACCAAGTTCAAGTGCAGGGGCACTTATTGCTTCTGTGTCTGTCCAAAACCCATGGTGCATCACTCAGGGTGCCCCCGTGTTTGCGCAGAGCAGATCCGCCACCCAAATTCGGAGGGATTAGTCGGAACTTCAGCACCAATGGGCGCCAACAAAAGCAAACGACGAGAACTGTCAAAAAGAAAATCAAACTGGCGACTGTCTGACCCCATAGCCCTCGAATAGACGCACTGCAAGTGTCGCGCAGGCCCAGCAGATCCCCTGCGGGGCATGATCCTGGGATGCATCCCACTGCCCTTCCGCACTATTTTGCGCGGTGCGTTGCAGTCCTGCTCTGTGCGCACTCTGTGCCCGCCGGGTGCTGCTCTGCGCGCTCTGTGCGTGACCTGTTCCGCTCTGTGAGCGCTCTGTGCGCAGGAGCGTTGGGACAGTGCACCCAGAGGTTGACACTGATCCGAGGCCAACGCCACCGTCGCCATACATTGGCTGGAGGGATGCGCATGTGCGACCCCGTTCCTCCCGCCAACACACGCACCCTACTCCTCTTTCCCGGGCCAACACCTATCCCTCTACATTCGCCGTAGCCCCCCTTGTCCAAGCTCAGACAAGCCGCAGCTTGCGTGCGCGCGTCCGGTGAAATTGCTCGCAAACACCAGGGCCTCCAAACAATGGGAACTGTCAGCCACAAGGACATCTTCACATATAGAAATCAAATCACAATTGTACAAAAAGAAAAAGGCTGATTCTTTGGCACCAAATTCATTTGGGGATATTGTCTCCACGCATGATGTGGCTTATACAAGGCCTAGCACCAAGGGCGGGAGGGGGGGCGGAATGTCAACCGCAAAAGAGTAAGAAAAAGGTGCGGAAGACAATACGCACGCACACACTCATCCAGCAGCCACTGCGCCACACACACCGGGTCGTTCGTGATCTCTTGGACCGCCTCCCACAGGGTTGACACGATCACACGTGACTCCCGGCGGGCCGTTTCTTGTCGCGATGTCCTTCGCGACAACGCGCGGCTACCCACGGGTGCCGTCATCTTGGGGTCGGCTCCAAGCAGGCCTTGCGACTTCCTGGTCAAGCGTTTAGCTACAGCGGCGGCTTTGAGATCGGCACCAAGCATCCTAAGTGGTGGGTTCCACATCACAACGGGAAGAGAGACTGCACCATGCGATGCCACGCTATGCTACGCCACGCCACAACCACCGCCACCGCCATGATTCCAATTGCCACGATGTAGGAACGGAAGGGCTCCAATGCGCTCCAATGCCCTAGAAACCAGTTAGCGATGCAAACATATCCGGACGATGTGCATTAGTGGTGAAGTTTGTCACTCTAGTCATGATAGCGCAAGGACATGGAGTGCATCCAAAGTGCAACCAAATAAATTCGTTCCAATCGGTCAAGAGATGGCGAGATTATCCACTAGCTTAAGTATGCTTCACGTATACATGTGCATGCCTTTCGCAAGGGTCAAACCCAATGCAAATGTGCACAGCATACACATGGGAAAGGCATGAGGGCAAGATCATGCTCGGTACTTGAAAGCCCCGGGGGGGGGGGTTCGTTCGTGGGTGGAAGCCTAGGTCGCCACATTAAGCAGTGGTCTGGTCCATGCACTCCCGCGGCATAGGTGTGCGTTGTGATATAAGTGCCCCTCCCAATGTGGTCCCATTCTTTGCATCATCACACCCCTAAGAAAAAAACTCCACATCGGCTTCGACGTTGTATCAACAAGGGAGAATGTATGAGTGGTGGGGCAATTGAGTGACAATAGAGAAGATGAAACCTTTTGCGGCCAGCTTTTCACGCTCTTATAGATGGCCTTCCACTGTGCATGACTCCATGACAAAGCACATGCCTAAGGTGCAAGAAGCCAGTATGATGACGTAGCAAGAACAACATGCACGACATGCGTTTAATAGCAAGTCGCTTTTTGGGCTCCTCACAAATGCAAAAATATTGGACGTCCTTTGTTCGTTTAAATGGTTTGGGAAAGCCACAAGTTGCGAAAAAAACCGTTGCTCATGCACGACTTGGAACATGGTGCCCTAATGGACCAACTTTGGCCTTTTACCTTGCGACGGCTCTTTGGGTGACCACGGACGTTTGCTATGGTGAGCCAAAATTTCGATGTTGCCTTGTGCTCACTCGTTGTTTGCGTTCGTGCCTTGCCGTTCCTCGCCTCCCGGAGAGGGGGGATGGGTAACCAATCAATGGCGCCTACGTGTAGTCCCGGTGTGATGGGGTTGCGGAAGAGGGAGGCTGGGGGGGGGGCGCGACTTGCGCGTCAACGATCTAAACACGATGTCTTGGCCACCCGGACCTATTGGCTATTCTCCAACGGCTATCCAATTGCGCCGCCGCGGCTTGTAAAATTGGGTTTTTTGGAGAACAACACAAATCCCCATTGAGTCCGGGTTTCTCTCCCCGCTTAGCGAATGCACATCACATCCATCCATTCCACCTATTTCTAGGCCACTTTGGCAGAGAAGGAGCTAAGCTGGGTGGCTTTGAAAGCACGGGCTATCCGTTGTCCTGTGCGTGTTTTTGTCGGTCCAAATTTGGGGGAAAAAGAAAAAAAAAGTCATTTTGTGCCAAACCACAACGAGTCCACCCATCGACCCATCCCGACCAAACAATCGAAAAAATGCGGAATCGTTGTTATTGGGACACCGCATCGTTTGCACTACGGGGAGGGGGATAATTAGTATGGAGTTGATGTCGTCTAATGCCGCTGCGTTGAGCCATTCCGGTAGCATGCATCGTTCGGCGGGATCATAGGGGCGGCGTGAAAAGGTGAACAAAAGTTGAGTAGATCGAAGACTGATCCGAAATACATGACCAAAATATGATCCAAAATGTCATAACGCCGATCCACACTTGGGCTAAGAAACGTTATCAAAAAAAAAGAAAAGTAATTGATCTAGATTGACTCATACAACAATCATTAGTTCATGAAAAACCCCGTTTTTGGACGCCCATCGCATTACATCATGTGCAAGCGCTTCCGGGTGTTTGCGGGTCGTGGGAAAACTCTACGTCACTTCTTCCAGAGGCTTGTGACACGTGAAATCGGTTCTCAAAGGTCCATCGCTCTGAGCTTACATTTAACCTTTGATTGACACCTTGTCCTTTTGGCGACTGCTCTGGATATGGGACGAATTAACCCGTGCGCAATGCCTTATATTCTGATTGAACGTGCTGAACAAGCAACAATGAAATAATGGGCAATTTCACTCTCAAAGCGGATAAGATACCTGGCAGTTGGGGACTTTTTGAATACTTTTACCTGCCGACTTGCAGGCTTGGTCGCATGTGCAAACCCCTTTCGGGACTGGAAATTCCAAAATTTAGCCCTTGAGGAGTGCAGCTACAAAGTCGGAATTTCGATTGGACCATTGTGCACCCATTCGATCATTTCTAGTCAGCCACTTTTTGGTGTTCATTTCTGATTCTTTAAATTGAACGATTTTGCTTGGAATTATGTGCCGTGCGGGACATAGGCTGACCATCCAGTATCGGCATACTGGGCATCGAAACTGCAATATCTTGGACTTTTGCACGTGTTGGGTCATATTGATAGAGGGTCTTCACATCTCGTTGTTTTTTCCGTTTGCAGCCACGGCTATCCGAAGTTTCCGTAGTTGGGGCGCCCATTTTCGCAACTTCTGCACGGTGACGATGGCCGGAACTTTGAAGTTAAAGAATGCCAAAGATGGCGAAGTGGTGACCCGCTTCCCACCGGAAGCTTCCGGATACATTCACATTGGACACACGAAAGCAGCGCTCGTGAACTACATGCTCGCGAAGCAATACAAAGGGAAGATGATTCTGCGGTTCGACGACACTAACTGTGATAAAGAGAAGCATGAGTATGAAGAAGCTATTTTGGAGGACTTGAAGAGGGTGGGCATTACTTGGGACATCGGCCCAACGTACACAAGCGACTATTTTCCGCAGATGCTTGAAATGGCAGAGCAAATGATTAAGAACGACAAGGTATGCGGCTTCCCTCTAAAAAGCCCTTGTGTCAATAATTGAACTAGCGTAGGTACTGTCGACTACCCAATTTTTCCAACGCCTATTCTTTGTAACAAAAATGGACTCATGCAAACATCGCCAAAACTTGTTTCTTTTCAATACCGGCGAGGCACATTGATATGTTGTGGACTTGGTCTCTTGACCGTTCCGGTCGCGAGCGTAAATTTGTGTGGAAGACCGGCCGGTGAAGCTTATTCCCACTTCATCTGGCACTTCATACGGGCTGTCAAAGTTACACATTCTTCGGATAACTCTTCCGGAAAACGCGAGGGCATCGATTGGTATCAAGCCACTAGAGCTAGGTTCGTGGTGGCTTCAAATAAGGAAGGCGAATGGACGAAGGCACTGGTGGTGGTGACCTGAAATGATTTGCGAACACGTGAAAACCACCCATACGGTAGAAGGAAATAATTAAAAAAAGTTACCGCGATGGATGGCGAGATACTATACTCCTGGTAATCCAGTGAAGGATCACACAGCCACATCCAGAGCATCGGGCGGAGAGGTCAAGGTTAGCCCGCCCGTGTAGTATACCGCGTTTCTGCCATGTGGCGTATTTCACATATGCGTACCACTTTGTGGTGGTTCAAATACCGTTACTTGGCGGTTACTTGCGTGGCGCATGCGACGCGCCATTCAGTGGGTATACTCTACAATCGTGGGTTTTCAACTTTCTGATTTTGGATGTTCGTGTACATTTGATATAATGCCCCTTGTACAATTGATATAATGCCCCCGACGTGTGAATTCCAAAAATTTCGATCGTATGGGCCAAATATCTGAATTTGACTTTTTCACACTTTGTGGTGTCGTTGTTGCCGTGTCACGTTTTACTATGGGCGACTGGGAAGCAGGTTATGCTAGGGAGGCTTCTTCAAGAATATGACAAGAAGATGTCTAAGCTGGACAAATTGGCAAGGGACCAGGACTACTACCTACCCTTGGGGTTCGGCTTTTTGGATTTTTGGGCTTTTTGGACATTTTGGACAAATGTGCGATTTTTTTCTTGTGGAACGTGACAAAATTGGTACGAACAAAAAGCATTCTCACATTCTCGCATGCTACAGCCATGCATGGGCGAAAAACTAATACCACTGGTTTGACCCCTTGGACGTTGCCATGCCCTACCCGACATGTGCTTCGTATACATGACGCAATTCCCGGGGACAGCCCTATCATGCAAGCATGGGTTCATGCAGTGTCACACAAGTCGACCCCAATTTTTACTTTTTGATGGAGCTTTTCGGAAATTGGCAAAATTTTTACATGGTGTTCGCAAATGCCGCATCATCATTTCCTCACACAGGCGTATTGTGACAACACTCCCAAGGAAGAGATGCAAAAGCACCGGTTTGATGGTACTCCCACGAAGTGCCGTGCCAACACAGTTGAAGAAAATTTGGCTAAGTGGGAAGAGATGAAGAAAGCTTCGGAAGAGGGCCTCACATATTGCTTGCGCGCCAAGCTCTCCGTGGACAATGCCAACAAGGCCCTCCGAGACCCTGTGATCTTCCGTTGCAATTTGACGCCCCATCCCCGGCAAGGGGACAAATTCAAGGTTGGTGTTGCATGATCGCCCCATCCCATGCCAAGGGATGGGTAACAGTGGGGGTCGGGGATTCGAGGTCCGATCCACGATCCGCTTTGATCCGAGGGGGGTTTGCAGGGTCCGATCCGCGATGCGTGGCACAAAGGTTAGTTTTTTTCCATTATTTCGCGATTGTCTATTTTGATGCCCATCAGTGCCGTGGCAGTTTGTACACATTGTCCTACAGTACACATTCTCCCACACGTTGGTTACGACATGGTTGGTTATAATGCAAATTTACCATTCCGGTGGTGGAATTGGGGTTTACTTTTGGGTCGATTCGGCGACTTTGGAAATTTCATCACAAGCAATTGGGGGAGGCATGCAACGACATCAACAACAACAACAACATATCTTGGTGTTCTTTGAAGCAAGATGATCAACCCTTCTTGTGTTCTTTGAGAAAACAAAGTAAAACCTCGGTGAACAACCAGGTGAACAAAACATCGTGTTCTTTCCACAAAAACATACCTAGCACACCCAACAACAGTGTAAGACAAAGCTCTTCTTAAAAAAACGTTCATCACCAAAGGGTGGGGGTGGGGGGGTGCCCCCAGCATGGGAGGAAAATTGTGCTCAACACACACTGTGCAGGAAGGTTTCTCTTGGTCACCTTTGAGTAGCGCATTGGTTTTAATGGTTTATGCTCAGATCCCGCAATGCATGTGCATTGACTACGTGACAGCATGGTGAAGGGTGGTGAGAGGGGTTCACCAAGGCCCAATCCGCGATCCCCTCCGATCTTGGGGGGTGGGGAGCCTAGGGCCACAGGTCCCAAGCACACAGCACGCCGAGCGCGCGGTGGTGAAGGGTGGTGACAGGGGTTCACCAAGGCCCAATCCGCGATCCCTTCCGATCTTGGTGGGGGGGGGGAGCCCAGGGCCACAGGTCCCAAGCACACAGCACGCCGAGCGCGCGGTCTGCAGCGCACACATCCCCAAGGAGAGAACCCCCCCGGCCCACTGCCGCGCACCATCAGGAGCCACATCTCATGCAACGGAGGGTGCCCGCCATGGTGGCAACAGGGCCGCGGCTATCCCACCGCGAGTACCGCCCTCCTCCGCGTGGTGCACCTAGCTCCGTCCGTGGGGTCAGTGTGTGCACCCTTGTAATGACTGTAGGTGTTGCGCACCCCTGTTGTGCGAACGCGGGTGTTGCGCGCACGTTGGTTGTGGACGCGGGTGTCATGCGCACATTGACTGTGGACGCGGGTGTCCCGTGCTCACTGGTTTTGGACGCGGGTGTCTTGCTCTCTGGTTCCCCACATGCCCCACATACCTGATGATTGTGGTGGTGTGGCTCCCAGTTCTCGCTGCCTTGTCCCCCTGCCCGTGCCCTCCTCCTGTCAATTGTGTCCGTCCGCCCCACCCAGCGCCCCTGTGTCTTTCCAGGCGATGATTGCCCACCTCACCACACACCAGGGACACCCCCCATTCGCAGGATCGCAGGGAGGAGGACTAGCAGTGTAGTGGAACACCTCAGACAGTGGGTCGCGGAGGGATGCCAGGGGACCCGGCAACTGGGCTCCGTACACACAGAAACGACCCTGACATCACCAGCTACAGCCCCAGCAGACCAACTATTGAGCCCCACTCACAAGCAAACGGGGCAACGCATGCAAGCCCCATGGCCGAGAAGGCAGTGACGGAAAGTGGAGGAGGAAGATCCAGACGAGAGGCGGAGGGGAGACTGGGTGGTTTTCCGGGGTCCCGGAAGGAAACCCATGGAGGGCGGCCCCCGCAACACCAGCCACAGCCCCAGAAGGCAAATGCATGTGCCCAACCGAGGTGATATGGCTGGTAGTTTTGTGAATGACCCCAGTGGGGGTTTCAAGAGTAATGCCAAATTTGCCGTGAGGTTGACTGGAAAGAATGGATTTTGTGTAATTGCACTGGTAGCTTGTTGTACAATCAATAAAATACCAAGGGCAGCGCACACATGATTGAAGCAACACCCACCAACCCCAAGGCTGTGCGAGCAGCCACCACCTTACGCAATCTCCAAAGGGAAGAACGGTTGACTGTCCAGGGCCCCGTTAGGAAACCAACGAAGGACGAAATGTCACACAGGAGGGGGGGGGGGGGGAGGGACTTGCTTTAATTTTCATTCCGGCAGGGGGGGGGGGGGACCCCTCCCCTGGACCCCCTCCCCCCCTCCCCCCTCAGCTCAAGTGCAGCTGAAAACCTGGGTTTTGGGAACCTTTTTTAGTCATGGGAAAAAAATTTCGGCGCCTTCGGCGCATGCCATACACTGTGTACATATTGCTCCATGTGTGCACCACATTACCTTGTTTTCCAGACTACCGTGGCGCTCGTTGTCAGTGTATTTCAGCTCCCCGGTCCCACTGTTGCCACGCGCAAAACGCGAAGACGTAATTGACGCGCTGCTCTATTTTAGGTTTAAAGATAGGATCACCAGTCATAAAAGACAAAAAGCCTACAACGAGGCACAAGAGGCATTTGCCACACTTTTTTTAAGCATACCAATGGCCACACTGTGCGATAATTTGTCCGATGTCTCCCATTCAGGCAGTGACTCAGGTTCGTCATCATCATCAGGTTCCAGTTGCTCCAGTTCTAGTTCTGACTGACAAGAAAGATCACTGTCATTTGGCATGAGATGGTGAATGTCCCGCTTTGTTGTAGTTGTTGTGTATTGGTGAGATGTGGGAACCCTGAATTGACATTCAATGATGAATTTCGTTTGTTTACGGCCAACAACATGACATTTCCATTTGCTGAGTTGTTCATTCTCCAATAATTTTTCTGTTCCCTGTGGATTGGGTATGTTCCGGCAGGGGGGGGGGGACCCCTCCCCCCTGGACCCCCTCCCCCCCTCCCCCCCCGCTCAAGCAAGTCCCGGGGGGGGGGGGGGGACCTGAACAAGGATGGGAGTGGGCAGCAAAGACCCTAAAACAACCTCGCAGCAACCAGCAAACCACCAGTATGCAAACTACTGGGCTCCACTAACGCGGAAACGACACCAAAAGGAACATAGGCCGCAGCGGCCGTCAGAAAGCATTGACCCGACGCAGCATGCAAAGGGAAGAACGGGTGACTGTCCATGGCCCCGTAAAGAAATTGCAACCTGACAAAATGTCACACAGGGGGCGGAGGTCCAATCTGCAATCCACAGACTGCCTACTCCCCAAGCCTCCACATTTGTATGTGCGAAAACCCCGCTACACCATGACGCCGTGAACCCAACGCGGATGGATGCAACATGATAAGCCTCTTTGCATTGGCTTGGGTCAGGACAGCAGGTCCAACACAGCGAAGGCACAAGAATGGCATGGAGCATACGTCCTCAATGAAGTGAAGCAAGGTAGCATATTTGGCACAACACGCATAACAAGGGGGCAGAGCTCCGATAGCAGTGGGCTGCGAACCACAATGTCGCAGGCGTAGGGACGTCCCCCATCGTTCTGCCCTCCCTGGATGCCGTTTCCACTCACTTTGCGCAGGTATATCCCACGTATGATTTGGCGTGCCCTGTCGTGGATTCGCTTGAAGGCGTGACGCATGCCCTGAGGACGTCTGAATACCTTGACCGCAACGACCAGTACAAGTGGATGATTAAGGCCCTCGGTGTGCACCTTGTGGCAATGACACAGGCGTAGAGGCACAGCATTTTGCATTGGCACATGCAAAGGCACAGCATTTTGCATTGGCACATGCAAAGGTTAGGGTTTGGGTCACCGAGCTGGTGTAACCACTACAGTTTTTACCCTTTTTAGGTTTCGGATGGACCAAGGGATTCAAGCAGCAGCCAGTAGCAAGCAAATTTGAGATGGGAGAGAGTCGTGGCTCACCCGTCATGTAGTGAATTGGATTCTGCACAAAATCTCAATGGATGATAGCAGGGAAACCCAATGGTGGCAGCCAGCCACAGGCCCAAGTGGAGGTGGGGGGTTCCAAAAGCAGTCAAAAATGGTCAACAGATGCTGTTTTTCGACCGTTTAGGGTCACAAATGTGGTGGGAGCTATGCGCATTTGGACCAACCTAGATGTAAAAATAAATTTTTGCCTTCCTATTTTCCACCTGTTTGACCTCTTTATCACCTCTTTTGCACCATTGGGGCCTCAAATGACCCAAAAATGACCAAAAATGATTGCTGGGGTACAGTGCCCTGTTGTTGCTGGGGTTTGTTTGAAGCAGAGTGCAGTAAAGTGCAACAGGTCTGGTTGCTGGGTTTTGTCTTAATGAGAGTGCACTGTGGTTGCTACGGTTGGCTCAAGTAGGGTGCACTGAAAACCGTTTTGCCGCCCCTGGGATGGGTTTGGGTGATCATTTGATGACAATGCAGGTTTTTCAGCACTCATGAGGACCCCTGTAGTGGCTGCTGCACCCATGTAGCCAGGGCTCTTTGTCTCTCTTCGAGGTACCTTGCTGAAGGCAATAGAATTTACGGCTAAAGCACCGTAAACATTTCTGGATACTGGTTTGCTGGTCGGTATAGCATATCCAGACGTTGTCAGCAAACTGTACAACAAACAGGGTTTACAGGTCTACCTCACAAACTGGGGGTGCAATAAAGCAAACTCCAAACCCTATTTCTCTGGAACCTGGTGCCGGACACGAATAATGCCCTTACACTGCACCGTAGGCTATACAGTGACCGCTAGTATCTGGTGGTTACTGTCAGTTGCAAGGTGGCGACATTTTGCGCCAGACGCACTGGTACACTGCTGTGTCCTACAAACCGTGTGTTGCTGTTATGATAGAATAGGCCATTACCTTTTTCTGTTTAGGTTTTTGGTGGTCAACCTCGGTCCACATCACCTCTTTTTACACGAGTAACCCAATAGGGATCGGGACCTGAGTGTCCAAAATATAGGTTTGGGGCCTAATTTTTACGGCTGAAGCACTGTAAAAAATAGGGCTTTTTTGAAAGCTTCGACCCCTCAAAAAAATGTGTTTCGTGCGCAATTTCAAGCAGTTTTGTTCAGTTTACGGCACCGCCCCTTTTCAGCCCCAAGGACCAAGAGGACACGAGTATGATATAGAAGAGCCATCAAGGACCAAGAGGACACGAGTATGATATAGAACAACTATCAAGGACCAAGAGGACACGAGTATGATGTCGAACAACCATCAAGGACCAAGAGGACACGAGTATGATATAGAACAACCATCAAGGACCAAGAGGACAGGAGTATGATATAGAACAACCATCAAGGACCAAGAGGACAGGAGTATGATATAGAACAGCCATCAAGGACCAAGAGGACACGAGTATGATATAGAACAGCCATCAAGGACCAAGAGGAAACGAATATGATTTAGAACAACCGTCAAGGACCAAGTCACACTCATTGATAGTGCACCCCAAGTAAATGGACCCCCTAATCAACGATGGGTGCTATCTCCAAGTTTCCAAGATTGGCCCCTCTATGGGGCCCACCGATGAGTATTTAGCAGTCTTCAGGCCGGTATGGGTTGGCTGAAAAATGGCAATTTCGGGGGGGGGGGGGGGGGGGGTCCACCTTTGGCTGAAAAATCATGATTTCGGGTTGGCCTCCAACAACCCCTGGGGACCCTTGGGCCGTTGTTGGGTGAATAATGGGAGTATGTTTAAACTCATGTTGCACCAACTAGGCCCTCCTAATGGTGCTTATTGGCCCCGAAAGCGCCTTCTGGGCGTGTTTGCACTGTGATGGACGGAATTTCGCCGGCCTAAAGTTTACAATTTCTGGACAACGTCGCTCCTCTCTCTTTGAGGTGCCTTGCCGAAGGCACCTCGATTTTTCAAAACAATCTGTATATTTTGTGACCACCCAGAATGAACAAAAAAAAAAGTTTGTTTACACCTTTTGGGTGTGTTTTTCAGCCCATTGGCCATGGGGTGCTCAGGAATTCTAAGGGCAAGAAATTGAAAACCTGGTGCTGCGCACCGTGCAAAGCCCAGCAGAATCAGTTAGGCTGGAGATCCCCTTTCGTAAGCAGCACTTGTAGGCAAGCAACAAACTTGTTTTGGCAATCTAGGGTGTGCAGTGTGTAGAGTGCAAATTATGCAGTGTACTGAGTGCGCAGTGAAGTGTGCAAAGTAGACCACGACTCACTTTGACATTTGTCCTGTGTGCCACGCCACTCCAAGTGTCTCACCAGCTCGGTCCCAGGAGTCAGTTTTGATTGGCATTCACCAGGTCACACAGTGCGAAAAATGTTCATGCTGGCATGTGCACGTCAAGCTGTGCACTGCACCCTCTGGATCCACCGCCCCTGTGGGCTGTCCTAGGCTTGATGGCTGGTGCGCCTTCTGCACACACCGGATAATGTCAGGCTGGACACCGGTCCCATACAGGTTTGCGGTGGTGCTCACTGTGTTGAGGGCTGAGGCAACCAGGGAACATCACAGTGCACAAGGACGACGGGCTGGCGGTGCAGCACAGCAGCTTGTCTCACCCCTCCACCTCTTCTCACCCTGACCCTGATCCTCACGCTGGCCTCCAATGCTGCAGGCCTTCGCATGCCGAGTCTGGATGACTTCTCTCGTTTGAATATGGAGTACACAGTCATGTCCAAGCGCAAGCTGACGCAGTTTGTGGATGATGGCAAAGTTTGGGGCTGGGACGACCCCCGTATGCCGACCACAAGGGGATTGATGCGACGTGGGGTTCACGTGGATGCTCTTTGGGAATTTGTCAAGGTGCAAGGCATGTCCAAGGTATGGCCCAGATGGGGAAACGGGCGAGTTTGAAAGGCGGATAAGGCAAGCCGGCATTCAAGTTGCTTTTAGGGTTGGGGACGAAGTTGAGCAGCCAGGGCAATGCGGCCCGGAGGCCTAGTGAAAGGGATTGAATCGCACTCGAATCAAAGGAGGAGCAGTATCACAAGGGGGTGGAAGGACCCTTCTGGAATTTACCTCCGGGTGAGGGCACGCCGAAGGTTTTTGCAGACACCGAAAAAAAGAGGATCAGGGCATCTCACTATACAAAAATTGTTCAAAAATTCCCAGTCCAAGCGCCAACGGAGAGCTATCAACCGCCGTAATTAGCCTTAATGGTGCGACGTTTGTGGGTTTCGAGTTCCAGTTGGCCGAACGAGCACCCACCGCTCGCGCCACTCACCAAGGCTCCCCTGCCCCTATTTCCAGGGGCTCGATCGGACCTCCCGCACCCCGCCTCGATTTTCACTGGACCACACGCTCCGGGCATAGTTTTTGGTGTTGGACAGTCACGTGGACAGATGCGTATTGAGAGACCCGTGCACAACCTTTGAGCCATTCCCAAGTGGGCATTTTAGGTCGGAATCGGGGAGTGTGTCCCCATTTGTCTCAAAGTGGGTTCGTTGATGCAAAATGTTGCCCCCTGTCGTGCACGTACACATTCTCCGAACACTTCTTTCTGGGCGACTGTTTCTTTGGCAGAACCGTTCCTGGCTTCGTTTTGTGCGTCGTATGCATCAGTTGTAGTAATGGGCCGTACAGACGTGCGCACGCGTGATGAAATGGCGACGCTTTCTGATTCCTGATGAATCGAGTCCAGCCCAGTCCAGTGAGGCAGCCCCCTGCACCAAAGCCACTCACCAATGGTATGCAGGTGGCCAACACGATGGAATGGGAGAAAATTTGGAACTTGAACAAGAAAATCATTGACCCCATTGCGCCCCGGTACACGTGTGTGGATCAGTTCCGCATTCCCGTAACCATGGAGGGGACGGCTGAAGTCACGCATAAGGAGTGCCCTCTCCACAAGAAGAATGCTGCAATTGGGACGAAGCAGGTACGAGCACTACTTGTGGCGGGGTTTGCAAGGGCAGGTCATGGAAATATTGCCCCGGCACCCTGAATATCCACCCCCCCACCAGAGCACAACGGAACCGCCATAGAGCAATGAAACAACAATGCTCACAGTCTGTGGCACTTAGATTCAACCTCTCTGTGAGATAAACTGTCCAAATTAGATGCATGTGAGCCATCCAACAAAGCATCATGCCAAACAACAAAAGAATGCAATTCAATAGCAGCCGTGTCCAAGTGTAACAATCAACCATGACTGAGTAAAGGTGGCACTGCACACACCGCCAGCAACACTCTCGCGCTTGAGAACCCACCCCACAATCACTCAAGATACCCACGCCTTGGAAAGGCAAAGTTTTTCAGTTCAGCAAAATACCCTGGGATGTCTTCAGTGGGCAGGGAGGGGGGTGAGGGCAGGGGGCGAGACTGCTGAGCAGTTTTCAGCCGCAAAATAGCTCAAGAATCAAAATCGCCTCGAAGAGAGGTTGTTGGATCAAGACAGGCCTGAGTGCCACATACCCATCGTTTTGGGGGTACTCGCGTAGCATTCCGCAGTATATGAAATTGGATCTCTGCCCCCTTGGAAAATCATCGTTCAGGGATCCCCCAATGAATTTTTAGATTTTGCCCCCCCCCCTTACCGGGTGCCTGGGGGGGGGGTCAACTTTTTTCCATATTGTGGCAGCTGTGCGTCCATTTGGATGGAGGTTCTGAATACGTGGGCTGAAGAAAGTGTGGATGAGTCGATGGAGTGTTTGGAGCCCCCAGAAGGCAGAACTACAGACGCAACAAGAGCCCATCACGCTGGAGATGTGGCTGATTGGTAGCAAGAGTCTCTTCTCAGAGATCACTTTTTTTCAGCATTCCTTCCCATTTTCTCCCATGTATTGCATTTCCAGCTTTACGTAGAATTTTGACACACAAAGCATTAGTGTTTGTGCCGTATTTTGCCAATGTGCAATCCCATGTTGCATGTTGTGTTTGTGGGTGGGAAGGAATATTTGTATGGGTTGAGGAGACGTTGTGGTGACTAGCAACCTGCTAGTTGTAAAATATAATTTGGCCGCTTCCTGCAATTTTCTCAGAGTGACTGTCTAGAAGTGTCTAGGCATCAACAACAATCCTCCAAAAGAATCTCAGAATTTACTCCAAAAGATTTTAAAATAAGCATCCATAATTTGCCGGAACCATTTATCGTCCTCAGGGAATTTTTGCTAGCATACGGAACTCTCCAGCAACCATCTAGAAGTGTTCCAGCATCAACAGGCATCAACCGCAACACTCCAGAAACATCCCACAATTTACAAGAGCCATCCAGCAGATCATGCCAAGCATCCATAAACCTTTGGGAACGAAAAGCGATTATGCTGAATCTTTTAGGAATTTGAAGCAAGCGTCCAAAAAGTAGCAGGAAATAACAGCAATCCAGCGGAGCCTCCAAGAATTTACATGAACCATCCAGAAGCTTCCAGGAAGTAGCAAGCTGCATCTAGAAGCTGCACCACAACAATGTATCATGCTTTGATTTGTGCGACAAATTGCCTTGCCTAATTGCAATGCAAAAATGGAAAATTTCACACAATTTTAAAGAGTTTTTTAACATGATGTTTACACAAAGTTTCCACAAAGTTTACCAGGTCTCTACAATTTGTGGCCCATGGTATGAAACCACTGTTAGACCCCGTGAAGAAGTGGCTTTGTATTTTTTCCACATAGAACCACACAATTTTGCAACAGGCCGGAAAGCTCACAAGGACAAATATTGGAGATGCAGCTTTCATATCAGGCAGGGCAACATCGGATTTGCACCCCATTGCACCCAGTCTCAAGGAATTATATCAGGGCCATCAGGAGGTAGCGTGTATAGCGTAAGGGGGCCTTGTGCAACCTAGAGAATAAACACGCTGCTATTCTCCCGTCAAAAGTGTGTTAGCCCACACATGTTGTGCCCCTTTTCCCCATTGTGTTTGACAATTAGTCTTTTCTGATATGGTAATTGCTGCTGTGATACCGTATGCTTCCTTCTTGCACACCATGGGAGAACATTTTTGTCATGTCATCCTGCATCGCTTCTAGACACAGGAGCAGAGGTAGTTTTCTGCCTCACACTGTCAGAAATAAGCCTGGCAGGTGTGGATCATGATGGGCAGTGTATGTGCAGGGATGCTGCAAACAACGTTGGGCTCTCTCACTATCCCAATGTGCATGGCATGCCACCGATGCAAGGGAACCACGAGACACGCACAACTCCCGCTTCTTGCGGCAGCAAAAGCCATGCGCCACTGGAACTTTGGTGGGGGTCCTTTTGCAGGTGGCTTACGGCCCCAAGATGTTTTTGGAGGAGCAGGATGTGGTGCTGCTGTCCGAGGGTGAGGAAGTCACTCTTTTGGACTGGGGCAACGCATTCGTGAAAACCATTGAGAAGGACGAGGCTGGTAAGCCGAAGCATGTGACCATGACGCTGCATTTGGAGGGTGATTTCAAGACCACGAAGCAGAAGTTGTCGTGGGTGGCGGATGTGCCGGTTGTTCCATCCTCGTGCCAACGTGCTCTTGAACCTCTTGAGACCAGGCCAGAGGGCGGTCAAGTATCAGTGAAGAGTCTGGGGTCCAGTAGAACCCCCTCTGAAAAATGTCCTGTCGAGAAAATTTTCTTGATCTGCCAACCGCTTCTGTCCGCCCTCCAACCGGTTTATGGCCAAGCCCCCTTCCAACTGCTGAAAACTGCTTTTGGAACCACTAGTGAAACCCTGCTTGAACGGCTCCGCCCAGAATCCCCAACCCTAAAAAAGATGACACCCAGCCAAAAACAATATTCACTGGGCCCATAGCCTGCCTGGATTCAGGATAGGGAAGATGGGCAGGACAGATACAAGGAACGGGCACCCGTTGCGTAGCTATGCACATGTGGGTCAGCCGAGGAATCAGACCACCTGCTGCTGCCACAATCCACAGCTCCGCACTTGGGCTCCAGGGGTCAGAGACCCTCAGCACAAAACCGCCTGACCGATGCGCAGCGACCGATGACACACTCCACCAGCAACAGTCACAATGGCCAGAAACTCATGTGCAACACATGGTGATCCAGAACGCCTGGGCCCTGTTTGACAATTCCCACATCAGATGTGCACCCTCCAGATTTCTCAGTCTGGGTATGACTCCAGGTGAAGCCTGCCAGCGCTGGCATGGGAATGGAGGCAATGGGGGCAGAATGAGCATCATGAGCAGTATGGCAGATATTCCACTCCCACACACAAAACTTCCACCTGCCCCTCCCCACTACCTCCCTACCCCCAACACATGCTCCCTCCAAACTCACCTCCACCATCAAGCAGATCATACAAAGACCTGGCACTGCACACACGCCCCACCATTAAAGCGGGCAGGGCCCCCACTCACTTGCGAAGTGGGGGACTTCGCCCACGGCATGACATGACAACACAAACAAACCCATTCAGATGGTCGTGCCAGGAATGGTCTACTCATTTCTTGTTTACCACCCAATCCCCCCCCCCTGGACCCTTTATGCGCCCCCTCAGTCAGCTTTTATAGCAACCCTCCCAAAAAAAAAATCGCTTTGCCCCCCCCCCCCCATCCACGACGCCCGCTTTAATGTCTGCCCGCGAGTCCAGTCAGGAGTCCGGTCAGCACAGAGACAAACTGAGACTCGATGAACAGTGAGCACTGGAAACACTGCACCACCCAGCATGGGCCGCCTACGGCCCGGCGGCATGCCCCCCACCCCCTCCCCTGAAGCACAACCAAGTGCGTCAAACCGGAAGTACCAACCCGCAAATTTACTCCTCCTTTTTGGTTTACCACCCGGCGTGTTAGCATCGGCCGACAGAAGTCCACGTACCGGCTCAGCGGTTGGAGTTTCATGCAGCAACCGTTCTAACTCAGGTGGTAACTCCCCCAGTCGTCGTCAGCACGTTAGGCACCTTCTTGGAAGAGGTCGGTTTTGAAGATGAAGAAACTTTGCTGCGGTCATGCGGCGCCCATCCAAGTCCTTGCGCCGGCCAGGGGGGGGAGCCCGCATACTGCCCTGCATCCCCTCCCCTGCCATCATGTTGCAGGCCAATGTCCCTGTGCTCATTTACGAATTCGACCATTTGATCACCGAGCGCAACATTGACAAGCAGACTGATCTCGACTCGGTGGTCCGTGAGGTGACGTCGTACAAGTTGGACGCTCTGGGAGAGGAGGGCCTCAAGGAAGTCAAGAAGGGCGACATCATTCAGTTCCAGCGTCGCGGCTTTTACATCTGCGATGCTGTCGAGCCGGTCTCAGCTGTGTTCTCGGGATATGTAGGGACCGCAAACACAGAGAGGAACCTCAGAGGGCACGAGGCCAACGAGCGGTCTCCCCACCCGCACCGTTTGAATTCAGCAGTACATTGCCGGACCTTGCAAAATAAGTAGTACACGCCTCAACGCTCTGACCCTGAACCTCTCTGAGTGTGTGTATGCTTCTGTTTGTGTGAGTGTGTGTTTGTATGTGTGTATATATGTGTGAGTGAGTGTGGCTTTGTGTGAGTGGGTTTTGATGTGTTTGTGTGAGTGTGCTGAAGGATCCGAAGGCTTTGGCCAGACTGCCATACTCCTAGGAGGCAGACAGGTTCGGGTGAGTGTGTGTTTGTGTGTGTTTGTAATGTGTGTTTGTGTGTCAATATCCTACTGATCCATCTGTGCGGTTGCAGGTGATGACATTCTTCTTTATCCCGGACGGCCACCTCAAACAAAACCATTTGTCGGCCATGGCTCGCTGGGGGCCACCACCCCCAACTCTGGCAGACCGAAAGGAGCGGGCAGATAGCGAGGCTCTGAAGCAGAAAACTGGTGGATTGCCTGCAGGCGAGCCCTCCCCCGCGCCCAAAAAGTCCAACAAGCAGCTCAAGAAGGAGGCTGAAGCAGCCAAGAAGGCGGCAACTGCAGAGAAGGCAGCAGCAGCCGCTGCCTCGGCACCAGCGGCTGAGCCGTTGCCAGAGCACGGTGCGGCAGCAACGGCAGCAGCGGCTGCTGCACCACACGCCGAGACCACCGCAGCACCAGCAGCTGAAGGCGACGGGGAAGGAGAGAAGAAAGAGTCGAAATCCGCCGCCAAGAAGCGAGAGAAAGAGGAGGCCAAGAAGAAGGCTGCGGCAGAGCGTGAGGCAGCTGCGGCAGCAAAGGCAGCTGAGGCGTTGGAGAAGATCAAGGACAGGTTTGCCGCACAGCCTCGCTTCACACCTGTGCTGAGTTCAAGTGACATTTGAGATGTCAGGCACGGGGGCAGAGAAGTTGGGGAGAGGGAAGAAGGATCCCACAGGGGCTGGGGTGTCCTTAAGAAGCCCATTTTTTTTTGTTAGGGACAGCCCTTAAGGCCAGCCCCCACACACCTTTTTTAAAAGGGTTGTGTATCCACTTCTGATTTCCCCTGGCGATTTCCCCTGGCGTTGCGCGCTGGGACCCCGAGACAACATGGGTTATGTAAGCACTTCACCCACATGTGGGCCCCCAGGACAGCAAGGGCTATGTAGCCATTTCTGATTTTGTGCCCGCGCCAAGCACTAGGGACCCTGAGACGGCAGGGGTAATGTAGCCACATTGCCCACATATGGGCCCCCAAGACGGTAAGGGTTTTGGAGCCATTTCTGATTTTGCCCGTACGCTAAGCACTAGGGACGCCTGAGAAGGCAGGGTTTGTGTAGTCACGTTCCCCACATATGGGCCCCTTAGATGGCAAGAGTTATGTAGCCTTTTCTGATTTCTTTTTGTGCCCACGCTAAGTGTTGGGGACACCCAAGACGGCGGAGGTTATGGAGCCATTTTGCACATGGGCCCCTGAGACGGTAGAGGTGAAGTAGCCATTTCTGATTTTGTCCCCTTGCTGAGCGTTGGGGCCCAAGAGAATAACAGCAACAGGGTGCAAGCAAAAGGGTGCAAACCAGTAGTGGGGCTACAGTTGACACATTGCGTGGTGTGGTGAACGTGATGTGCACGTAGCTTTGATTTATGGTGGACAATGTTCTCTTTGGTGGTTGGGAGTGTAGCATTGAGGTGGATGTGGCATGCAGCCCAATCCAAGGGAGCCGTGCTCTGGTTCTATATACTCTTGTGGATGATATGCAGCTGCGTTTCAGTCGCGAGTCATGGTGAATAGGCAGTGCCTAGCTGGGTGGAGACCTTGTTCAACGCCTATGAATGGGTTTTTAGCTATGTAACGGCAACAGATTTGGCAATTCACAGAGAAGACGTGAAGCACCGTGGATGCGTTGCAACGGTGCCGCACCAAAGTGTTGGTGTCCGCATGATGTTTTTAATGCCCTTTGCGACGCACCGTTCAAGCCCCGGAAGTGGAAGTAGTCGGATGATGTTTAGCTAGAGGATGGTACTCTAATGGGGTTTTGGCATATATGAAGACAGGGCCATGCCTGCTCGTAGCTCTAGAGTAGATCCTGTGCCTGTAGGTGTTCGGGACCTGTGGGTTGTACCCCAGGCGGCTAACAAAGGTTGAAGATATGTATGGGTTCCTTGAGGAATGCTGGGATGTGAGGGTGAGGAAGAGCCGCTGCAAGCTGTTGCAATAAACTCTGTTGGTGCCCCTCCCCTCGCCCCTATTCCTTCTCAAGGGAATGAGGCTCAAGGGGTCAACCCCATGCAGTTCAGGTACGATGTAGATGCTACCATCTTGAAGGCTCTGTAAGGCAATACTCTTCCTGCAGTTTGTAGGAAGCATGATGTGATAGTGCATGGCAACAAGACTGAAGTTGTTTGAAAGGCTGAAAATGCAGTTTCGCCAGTTGTACATCAATGATGGACAATTGTTGGTGACCGGCAAACACTTGTTCAATACTGTTTTTGTGGTCTTGTGTCTTTTTTGGGAAGTGTATGCATGAAGTTGAAGCAAATATTTTGGCATATGTGTTATGAAAATTTTTCATGTCATGTGGCAATGCAACTGACGAGTAAAGGGGGGGTGTTAGAAAAGAGGAACGGTAGAAACAAGATCATAAAATGCAGAAAATAGTAAATCAGATAGAGAATGGCACAAAGGCTGTCAAGAGTTGAAATTTGGAGGCAGAAGGTCCCATGACCATGAAGCACAGAGCGTCCCCATGAACGCTTGTTTCTGTTGGCCTCACGAAGGCATGTTTTTTTCTCTCTTAAGGGCAGCCTTGCACAGGGTGCCGACATGTGCCGTGGTGTGGGTTCCCCCCATGCCCGACCCCAAAACACAGCTGCATTCCCGGTACAGGGACTAGGAGAGAACAAGAGAACAGCCCTCAATGGGAAGGTCCGCGGGGGTGGGGATGGATTGGAGGTGCCATGCACTCCAACCACAAGGGGCTCAAAGGCCGGGAATGGCCTTTTAAAGATGGGTGGTGTCCAGCGAAAAATTATGAGCAATTTTGTGGTGCAGGTCACAGATTGTCTTTTCCTCACCTTATGCACAGGGTGGAGCAGCAGCAGGAGGTCCAGTTTGTAGTCCCTGCCTCGCCCACTGTCCACAGATTTGGGAACCTCCCGATGGTGCAGTCAACAACATACTGCACAAAGAAGTACACTACCATTGGGGAACTTGCGCCGACGATGGAGGGGAAGGAGGTGCTGGTCCGAGGGCGGGTGCACACCGTGCGAGCCAAGGGGAAGCTGGGCTTCTGCACGCTGCGGGGCACGCCTTTCAGTGTGCAGTGTGTGATCAGCGAGAGCGAGGCCATGCCCAAGGAGGCTGTCAAATGGGTGGGCTCGCTGAGCTGTGAGTCTCTGGTGGATTGCCGAGGGAAGATCGTCCTCCCTGAAAAGCCCATCACCTCCGTGACCCAGTCTGAGGTACATCTTCTGCTGCCCAAACTGGGCGTTAGCTCGGCGTCCTCACCCCAACAGTCCACATCTCCAACAAGACCTGCAACAAGACACCAACAAGACGCACTGATTTGCATGACTCGATTCTTTTCTATGTGAAGTTCATACAGAGTCCACAATTGATTTGAAACGATCCATGAATTTACACCATTTTCGGTTTCCCGCGAAGTCTACATTGCATGATTGTATTCCATATGTGATGTTACGATCTTATCTTCTTGAATGACAAATGAAGAATCCGGGGTCCGTGGTCCGGAGGGTGTGTAAACCCCCCGCCCCCCACATTTGGAAGAGGCATTTTGCAGGATCAGTGTTGTACTTCCACGCGGCTGGTCCACTGCTCACCGGTGAGCTGCCCCCCCCGCCCCCTACAAACAGGACCCCCCCCCCCCCCCGTTCTGAACCCATAGAAGTCCTTCCTGGTCCTCCACCACCGTCCTAGTGCCTCTGCCACTTCATGACCCTTTGCGGCAGGCCTGAACATGCCCTTTGGCCCGCGAGGGGGAGGCTAGCTCTCGAAGGCCTTGGCCCCTTGGGGCAGCCCGCAAACATTGTGTGGCACGTGGTCCTCCCGTCTGAGCGGGAGCTAGATTGGGTCCCGATCAACCCAGGCACCCTAGGCAAGGGCCTCCGTGCCAACCTCCGCTGGCTCCTTCCAGGGCTGTGTAGGCACCTCCAGCTAGAGTGCAATTTGCAGTTTCGTGACCGCATTTTTACGGCGGCAAAAAAGTCCTGCTGCACCCCATAGAGCACGCCCTAGTTGCCCCCGCATGCATTTTGCGGCGTGGGTCCTCATGGCGCCCGGCACACACACCTTGTGTGTCCGGGATTGTGCATTGCTTTGCCTCGTGCTATGGGTGAGGTGACCACATGGTTCACGATTGCGTGGTTGTCCTCGCTATGGTGCTCATGAGATACAGGGCTTGGGATGCGCCCTGGTGGAAGATCTCTCGGGGACATTCATTTCCTGCCAACACGGAGCAAATTCACATTTTTTCACGTTTTTCTCAACTTTTGGTCTAATGCACCAAAATGTTGTTACCTTGGGGGCGGGGGGTATGTGTATGCTTTTCGAAATCTGTGAGAAAAGGCCGTTTCAGAAATGTATGGGTTGGGGGGGTTGGACGGTAGGTAGTTTTGCGCACAGAGCTGTAAACGGGAGGACACACAGGGCATAGGCAATCCTCCAGGGGGATCACTCATTATTCCGAATCCGATTCATTGTCACCGTTGCCCCTTTCCACAAGGGCCGGGACTCCGTTGGGGCACACATCCCCCTGCTTGTGACTGGGAACATACTTTTTCAATTTTTCCCAATCCTGCAGCCTGTGTGGCGTCACTGGCACCCACCCTGTGTTCAGGGGCATGGCCCACAGGCCATCAGTTGTGAGGTCCACATTTCGCTGTTTGGTGAGCTGGACCCTGTGCCATGAAATGGCTTCACAGTACCCTGATTTCACCCCGACAAAACCGGGATGGGATCGACGTTGATGCAGGTTGCCAGAAATTCATGTTGCGAAGCCTTGGTGGGATGAGTCTTTTTATCCCAAAACTGGGCTGCAAAAGCCGCGGCCTCAGTGGATAAAATGTGGTGTTCTGCGTGGGCGCATGCAGGCTGCTGTGACCCACCTGTACGAGGCTTTTTGGCACGCGAGTCAGGCCGCCGGGGCACCCGCACCCAAAGGTTTCAGTGGCGCATCAGGGGAAGCAACAGCACGTTGTGTGAAGCGAACCAAAGCGGACAAAAATCTCAACATGTTGTTAGTACAGCATGCAAAGCTGGGTGTTCTGAATAGCCCTTCTCAAGGGCTTTCCGAATATGCCCCACATACCCCCCCCAACCGGACACTCGGCGGGCACAAATGAGACCACAAAGGCACCAACCCCTGAAAACGCTCCGTGTTGGCAGGAAACCGTCCGTCCCAGAGAGAGATGCCACTAGTGCCATTGGCCTAGGCGCCAACGTGTACACAGCGTAACGTCACCCACTGGCGGCTCATGCAAAACACGTACATGCCCGTCCAAGTGGAGGCGGGCGCATGGTAAGTGGCCGTTACGTGGTCGAGGCTCTTATGGGCCGCGATCCTTTTGCCATAACCATAAGCTACAGAGCCCGGCTGACCACCGCCTACTTGCGGGCGGCCTGGGAAGGGGCTCCCCGCCCGCCAGGGATCTGCTGGCCCAAGTGCTGCGCCCTGGGGGGTTGCTACTGGCGTTGTAGACATCATGGTCCGATCCCATTTGCGTGGGCCAGAGGTGTACATATCATTGGTAGACGTGTGATTTTCCTTCAAGTTGTTTACTAGGGTGCTTTATTCCCTTGGGGAGGTTATTGACAGCACGCGCACAAATCACTGCTCTATTGAGGTCGCGTTGATCACTATTCACTTGAACTCATTGTGCTCTGGGGCGATTTGCTGCAATTTTGAAGTAATTTGATGTGTTGTGTCCCCGGTGCCCAGAATTTATTTTGCCTGATAGGTTTTGACAGTGTGGTGTATATTTTGTGTGGAGCAGTGATCGTTGTGCATACTTCAAGGCATTCATTGCATTCCTTGCCTTGCAAATGTATACACAATGTTTGCAAAAAAGTAGTGTGTTGTTGAGCAAGGCTCATTTGGAGCCGAAACCGGTACATTACAAGCCACTCTTGCGTATTTTCATCTCGCATCTTAGGGAAGATTTAATAACGCGTGCCCTTTGCGCCCTTCGTCAATTTTGTGGTGCGGTGAAGCTGATTTTGAGGTCATTGGCACTTTGGTCAAAGAAAAGCAAGGGTGATACAATTTTGTGAAAATTCTGTGAAAATTTGGAAGAAACGTTACAAGGCCCAAGCAACCAATCATCAAAGCTCCACATTATTGTTTCATGAGTTTTACTGATTGGTTTACACCAATTTACACAAGGTGGGGGCCGGGGGCCACAGGCCTTGTAAACCCATGTAAATCCCCGGCTTGGGCCCATGGGTTAGGGTCCCCTCCTAGCATAACCAACATGTTGCACGCTAGAGGTGCTTGTGTAAGCACTTGAGGCCCTCTTCCTAGCGGGCAACCAGGAGGAACGAGGAGCCTGTTAGCATCCAAGATGTGGACTTTGACATGGACATGGACCAGGATGCCAGGCATACAAGGACGACAAGCACTTCTTGAGCAAACCCCACCTTGGCCCAAGCTAACCCCCTGGGCGGTCTAGTGAATCGCCGGTCACGCCCCGGGACGGGCACCAAGTCGCACCCCGTGTGTGGATTCTAGCACCTCAACTAGAAGGCCCAGGGGCGGTGTGGGGAGGGGGGGGGGGGCAGTTTTCCGAATCTTTTATGGGCGAGCGCTTGGCAAGGGCCCAAGAAACGGACTAGACACCGGCCTCGGAGGCGAACCCCCCACCCAGTGGGATGTTCGGGCAATGCGTGGCGCAGCTGTGGTCCCGCTCATGCATTGTCTCTCACCGGTGGGGCAAGGAAAGGGGAGGGTGGCCCGCGCTGCCGGAGCATCCTGTGAGCTTAAGATCGGCCACCAAATCCAAATCCAAATCCACTCCCCCCCGTCCCTCCGGCCACCACAACCCTGTTGGGGGTCTAGTATTTCAATAGGAGGCCGCCGTGCACGCTACCTCCGTCTGTTCTCTTCGGTGAGTATCTGTTTCACCAATATAGGCAAACACATCCGGCCAAACACTTTCAAGTCTAGGCATGCTTTCTTCTGAGGAGAATTCAGCATCCCCCCAAAATTTCACAAAACTCCAATGTTCCACTTCAGCAACAAGACTTCATTGGAAACAAGGTTGAACCCTGTTGCAACTCGACAATCGGTTGATATGCTCGTTGTTTTGATTGACCGTTTCACTCCTGAAAGCACGACTGCTATTTCCTAAGAGGGCACCAATTAGACGGGCCCTAAGGACTCTCCCAAGCTTTTTTTTGGTGCCTCGCCTAGCCCACCCCGGGGCTGGGGGGTGCGTGCCTGCCTTTTTCAAAATGGTGGGTGCCTCCTTCCACAGGCGCTGGAAAACTTTTCCCCTCACATTTTCCTTTGTGTTGGTCAGTCAGTGAGTGGGTGCACCTCCGACAGACCTTGGCAAAAATATTCGAAACATCCGTACTAATTTGCTTGATCGCATGCAATGTTCAAACAGTTTTCAGAGTCAAATAAGATGTTGTTCAAGTTTCGCCAGCTAGTTCCTCGAGCGACCAAGCTTGTCGTTCTATCACACAGGGAACAAACAATAGAGTCAGCCAATACCTTCTTTCCAGTCATGAAAAGAATACAGATGATGCTGCTCTGCCTTCAAGTGCAGAGAATGTTCCTAAGGAGAGTCCAAGGCTTTTTTTTCAAGCAACGGGGCGGTGAGGGGGGAGAATGAGAAGGGGAGGCACCCTATTTTGGCAGGCACCCACAGCACTTGACCTACCCCCAGAGGGTGGGGGGGGCTCAGCTCAGGAGGTACCCACTGTTGAACGACCACGGAGGAGTCCTTCGCACCCACTTGTATCAAAGTGAGAAAGAAGTCATCCGGGAAAAAGAGAAATGCGGGCACACACAGAAACGCACCCCCAGGAAAGCCAAGCACGCTCAATACTTTAGAACTAGCACCATCCATGTCTACAGAGCCGCTGGCACAACTCGTGCCTCCCTGGCCAAAATTCCCCAAGACCTTCTCTATCTCCCCACTTCCACATCAACCCCTCACAGTGTCCACGCATACAGCCCTTGCACTAGTTTTTTCAGTCCTTGCATCAGTTTGGTCTGTCTTGTATGTGTTTGAGGTTCAACCAGGTCTGATTTGGAGAAAACATCCGCAGTCAGACTGTGGAGTGCATTGCCTCAATTTGCAAATTTTCTGCATTTTGTTTCGCTTCTGTTTGTCTTTCTATCAAATCCATCTCTCCTCTTAATTAGGTCTCAACTCCCTCCCCCTTTCAGCTGTTAGGGGTAGCCAAGCAGGCTGCCCACCTCTCGCAGTTTTTCAAACCTGCCCTCTTCACCCCCAACCCAATGGGATGGCAACCAACCCTCCTCTCCACGAGTGGAGAGGCGAAAAGGTGAACATGTACGTATACCCGGAAGTATACTTGTTCAGACTTTATGGCACGCCCCCCCCTTTGGTTACCCACACCCACTTAGCTTATGAAGCATGTTCTGTTGCTTTCCAGCTGTGTTGTGCACAGGCATTGGTTCTGTTGATTGCCATGCTTCAGTTCAGGCAGGCACACATACGTTGTTTGCCAAAGTGCATATGAGATGCTGAAAGTACCAGCAGGCAAACGAAATCCATCTGTATGGTTTGCACTCAGTGGGATCTGGGAAGTAAATTGATATGATGACGGGCATAGCACCCTCTGCAAATGCTCTTGGTGGGCGGCTATGAACCAAGGCCAACATTCCAGAGGTTCCGTCTGCACTGTTTGTCTGATATGTGTAACCTCAGTTGAAAATAGATCTGCAATACAGGATGCATCTGCTGGCTCGCTCTTATGCCCTTCCTGTCGTGGATAGTTGTGTTAAACAATTTTTCCAGACATCATTTCATTCTTCTGCCTGCCAAATGCAGAATAACCTGATCTGAAAGCTACCCCCCCCCCCCCCTTGCGCAAGCACGGCCTTGTCTAAGCACGAAGACCCCGTGTGACCGTTGTTTTGATGGGTTTTTCTGACCACGGTTTTTATGGTCAGAAATTCATTGTTTCGTGATTGTGCGCTGATTGTACAGGGAAAGAAGGGCTGGGTCATGTTTGTGATGGTTCCTCTTGCTCACAGCAACATTCTGATTGGTACTGCAACCCAATGGTAATTGTTTTGCTGTGGTTTTTAGCCATGAAAAATGTTGCTATCAACATGGCACTAGAACACAACGTGTAGGCAAAATTCAGCATGGTCCTCATGTCCTTACTGCCCATCAACGGGTACGGAATAGAAACCCTTTCCAACCGCGTAGAAGGACCAACGATGGTGGCAGGTGCATGCTCACCAGTGGATCGGATGTATTTGACACCCAAGCCAGCGTTGTGAGTGATGTGCTTGGTGTGGGGTACGGGCAGGTTTTCTGTGTGCAGTGTCTCTTTGTGTTGCGCGTCGCGCGCAAGCACGGGCTTGTCTAAGCACGGGGACCCCGTGTGACCGTTGTTTTTCTGACCTTGGCCGTGCTTGCGCAAGGGGGGGGGGGTACCTTCGTGATTGCAATTGTACCAGGGATGCATGCTGGTTTGAGCCCTGTTCGCCATCTCCCTATGCTATACCAGCAATCCATATGGGGAGGAACATTGTGTCTTCGCGTCTTGCTCTGTCACAACACTGGTGGTCTGCTTCAGGTCGAGCTGCACATTGAGAGCATGTTTCTTGTCTCGGCTGCTCCTCCGCAGCTGCCATTCGTGTTGGACGATGCTTCGCGCAAGGATATGACAGCCGAGGAGGTCAAGGCCGCAGCGGCGGAGGGAGCGTTGACCATCACTGTGTCACAGGATGCACGGCTCAATGCAAGGTTGTGTTTGCTGCTGGAGGTATAGGAGGTTCTGTTGTGTCGAGTTGGGTACTAGCCCTTTACCCAAGTTGCGTCGAGTTGGTTCGTAGCCCTTCACCCAAGTTGCGTGTCCACTTTGTACCCATTGTTGCCAAGTTGTGCCAGATGTGCGTGCCAGATTTTGTGTGCCAGACCATTGCGTGGCACACACCTCTTGAAGTCCTACTGCTCACCTTTGCAGTATATTACCCTCATGGCGCCCACTTCCGTGCCGCCAGCAGGCTTTACATGCAGTCACTCCCCAGGCTGTGGGGTTCGGAGGGTGCCCTCCGCTGTGTGGAAACCGTACCGCATGACCAAAGGGGTGCGGATCACCATGTGTTACTAGTTGATGGTGGACTACACTTCCAGGCAGTTGGCCCTCGGTGCTAGCCGCGATGGACTGTGGCCACTTGCAAGCCAGCCACTACAGCTCCGCGCCATTGATGCACATGGCATTTACTCAGAGTCTCCGAGAGCTTCTGCCACGTCTTCTCGGCAGGTGGGAAGTGGGAAGCGGGGATCTGTTCCATAAGACTGGTAGGTGACCGTGTGGTGCTATTGGTGTTCATTCAGTGTGTCCATGGGGGAGAAAAAGGGCATTTTGACGGGCCAGAGTAGAATGCTTAGTTACCCCCTGCAGGGTCTACTGACCTTCAGCCGGAGTATGGAACCATCAAGATACGCCCGTCCAACGGTACAGAGGGCAGTAGGGAGGGGAAGGAGCACAAGAGCAGACACACACCACTTGCTCCACAATGTGCCTCTGTACATAATGCTCCAACTGCTCTAGCCCAGTGGTTGGGGTATTGAAAGTGGTAGCCTGTAGCGCTATCCGAAACCTGATCTTCGTGTGTGGGGGAGCAGCGGAATTCCAAGTGGCCCCCTTTTCATCGATTCAGGCAAAAGTGGGACGGAGGTTACGCCAAACATCAGACATCACGCTGATCCTGCGTTGAGGGATCCACAATTTGGGGGCCCCTGTTGGGGCCCCTCCACCTGAAAGCTGGGAACGATTAGCGATTTTCAGACCCAGTGAACACAGCAGTGTTCACAGTGTGAATGTTGTTCGTCTTTGTTTGGACAGGCTCTTTTTGGTCCTGTGGGCGCTTGTTGCACTTGTGATTGCAAAGGATTTGTTGCCTCAACGTGAAAATCTTCTCAGTTTTCTTTGGCGCTTTATTGCAGGCAGGCAAGGGTGCACCATGGGAACGGCCAAGGGTTCGATGATTCATGGTACACGAGTAGTGCCTAAAAGTATGACGGTCAGTGCTGAGTGAGGTACGCTTGTACTGTGATACATCTCAGCTGGGCCTTGTTTTTCCTTCAGGTGGTTGGACATGCGCACTAAGGCCAACCATGCTATCTTCCAACTGCAGCACAAGGTCAGCAAATACTTCCGGGAGTACCTTGAGAGTGTGGATTTTGTCGAGATCCACAGCCCAAAAATCATTGCCACGGCGTCTGAGGGTGGTGCCAACGTGTTCAAGTTGGGGTATTTTGGGAAGGATGCATTCCTTGCCCAGTCTCCACAGTTGTACAAGCAGATGGCATTGATGGGTGACCTCCACAGGTGTGGCTTCATCCGATTATTCGAACAGCCTGTTTTCCCTGAAAATTTTTTTATGGTCAAGCAGCGAGATGATAGGCACTGGAACGGAACTGTAGTTTGCCAACGGCGCTGGGTGGCCAAATGACAAACTGGTGACCAATGAAAATTGGTTGGTGGCCGGCGCTCTCTTGAGGTCTGGGCGTAAGGAGAACAGCAAACGTTTTCCCCATTCAGGATGGGCCCTGGTTGCTTCCTGTTTGTGAGTTTTGCCTTTCTTCTGTGGGCTGCAGGGCATTTGGTTCACAGAGGTCACAGAGGTTGGCTCAGATGGGCGTCCTTGCTGAGCACTGATTTTCTCGTTGCACTGTCCAGGCAGCGTCTGGAGGCAGCAGCAGGAGGAGGCAGCGGCAGTTGGTAGCTGCTGGTGCTTGCTGCTGCTGCTGCTGGTTGACAACCAGTCTTGTGCTTGTCCCTAAATGTTGAGTTGGAGGCAAAATAAAACTAGGGAACATATCTTGGAGGGAATCTTGCTGCGCAAGATACATACGGGGCGCGTGGGGCATCTTTTAGGCACGTTGTGTATTTCAAGGCATGTTGCTGTGTTACAAAGGGGGGCGGTAACAAGGCAATTGTTGTTGTTGTTGTTGGCAAGAAGTTGCCCCCTCGCATCCCCTGCACGCCTCCCCCCCCCGCAGGGCAGGTCAAGGTGGAGCCGTGCAGTGTTGAGCGGGGCAGAGTGAGGGGCAGGGGGTGGGCAAGCAGCCCACGAGACAGTTCGCCCCGGTCATGGGGCCGGCGCTCGCTTGGAGCAGGGCAGGGGGTGGGGGCACAGAACGCCCAAGAGCAAGCCCCCCAGCCCAGCCCAGCCCAGCCCAGCCCAGCCCAGGGTCCGTCGAGGGCCCAGGGAGCATCTCGTATGGCATGGCCGGCCGATATGCAGAGTTGTAAGGGACGTCATCGTGCGTCCCCCAGGCGACCTGTGAGCCTTAAGGCGCCAGGTGCGCGCCGGGCATCTTTTTTTCACCATTCCCCACCCGTGCCTGTTTTTGCCCCCCTCACCAAACAATCTGGAGTACCTTCTCGCTGTGTCTAAGAATCTGGCCCGTCCTTTGCACCCAGTTTATGATGATGGCAAGGGTGGTGGTTGGAAGTGGTGAGAGTGACATTTTGTGTTGTTCAATTCTCATATTTCGGCTTATGCAACGTGCTTTGCACGGAAGGTTTGCGGTCTAGTGCGGTCTACTAGGGGGACTTCCCTAGGTGGGGATAAACTTGGGACTAGAGTAGGATACTTAATACAAAGGTAGCGCGCTGGGCATGCGCTGGGCAAACATTCCCCCTTTGGCCCCCTTCTCAAACATTGTCACTTCGCATCTACAACATACCAACAGTGTCTACAATTAGCAGACCACGTCTGCGGGGCGGGGGGGGATTTCATGCCATATATGGTAGGGAACCGCATTCTGCTGCATTTACTGCACAATTTGTGCACCACCTATTGCAGACCTACACTTGTAGCACATGTGTTGCACTTGTCTCACTGTTATTGCGCACATTGTTGGGCCTTCGCCACATAGGAATGAGTTTTAGCACATCACAGGGTGCTGTTGGCCACGCCAAGGCCCCACGGATTTGATACTGTGGGTTTTTTGGGTTCACAACCATTTTTTGCATGTGGATGCTTTGGGCAAGGTTTCCACTTGTGGGCCATTTGGAAAAATTCTATGGGGGCAGGCTCTGGGGATAACAGCCTGGTGTTCGGGGCGCGCACAGGGCACACGCGAGGCAAACAATTCCTCTTAGGCCCAATTGGGAGTTGGGAGGGGCTCTGCACAAGGAGGGACAAGCCTTTGCTTAGTGAAGCATATGCCCTACACCAGGGAGCGCCTGCCTTTTTCAGAATCCTGGGGGCCCCCTTCCGATGGGACCCCCCCCTCCTGCCCCCATTTGGTAATACAATTTGTCTCCATTTCGGTGGTCCCATGTTTGTACACAGTGGTGCATGGGTTCCTGGCCGGGCCTCTTGGGTTTCAGGTGGGGGTAGGCCAAGTGCTGCCCCCAGCCAAAAAAGTGTGAGCCTGCTTTTTTCACCCTGCGCCCCCCCCCCCCCCCAGTGGCCAAGGAAAGGCTTGAGGAAGGAAGTACCGCCTTCCGTCCCGTGTCTGGACACAGGTTACATAATGTGCCACCTACCCCCTGCGTGTGTGAGGAGGGACGGAAGTACGTCGAGGACTCGGAGGGTTCGGAAGGCAAGGCTCGTCTGCAGCTGGGCTCGTGTTCAAGGTTTCGTCTCACCGAGAAAATTTCTCGCATATCTGTCTGGCTGTTCCCTTTTCTGCGCAACCTTTGTTCCGTGTTTCGATAGGGGGATGCCACCAACATATTTTGCACCCACCCTCCAACCAGGCAGAGTCCCCTTCACAGCATCTCCTCTGCTCCCCAGAGTGTATGAGATTGGGCCGGTTTTCCGGGCGGAGAACTCCAATACGCACCGGCATTTGACTGAGTTTGTGGGGCTGGATTTGGAGATGACCATCTTTGAGCACTACTATGAGGTCTTGGATGTTGCAGAGGAATTGTTTGCACATATCTTCACGCAGCTGAATGCCCAATGTAAGCCTTTCCTGGAGATGGTTCGCGAGCAGCACCCGTTTGAAGATTTGGAGTTCCAGGTGAAAACTTCCCTTTCTTTGCACCCCCGATGGCCCTTGGACTGCCTCTCTGGACGAATTCCAGAGCACATGTGCAATGATGCGGTTGTATTGTAACCAGTTAGCAGGTGTTGCCTGCTGCTTTGTTCTTTTTTGGCCTGTATGACATGAAACATTAGTATGGCTGCATGCAAACGCCTGTGTGTATCCACTTGGCGCCACTTGTGGCGCAAACCTCCAGCTGATCCTAATACCATTTTGGCCCAGTTGTTTTATAATGATTTTTGTCCGCTGGCGGTCGATAGCCAAAACTTTTGCGCGTTCAGCACCTACTGTGGGTGAAGTTTACATGTATTCTCTTTACTAGTGACAAACTTCACAGAGCTTTTTTCTCTGGTGATTTAAAATTTGGCCTTATTAATGTCGGTGTGCGCATTGCTGGTCGGTCGGTGTGAAGAATTTCTATGAGGAAAGCCTTTGCGGACAGCCCAAGGTCAACAGCGGTTAGAGGGTGATCAGATGCAGCTGGGGTGAGTGACAGAAAGGGGGAGGCCTACTCCACATGGATCATACCAGAAACGGTGTCCCCAATGGCATCATGGGGGCCTGGTGCCATGACTTCACCACTCTTGGGGATATGCACCGCTCGGGTGTGAACACCCAGCAGGCCCTGTGTGTGTGTGACAGGACTGACGCGTCCTGATCTTCGTTCTTCGCCTACTTCCTCCCCCACAATAGGGAATGAAATATCAAATGGCACCCCAGACAATTGATGGTGGCTGACGGCAATTGAGATCAATTAATGGAGCCCAATGCCGAACGACGGGGCTTTGTTGGCAGTGGTTATGCATCATCATAATTTGTTCAATCGGCTGTTAGGCATCCTATGGGCATGCTGTTTGTTTTTTGATTGATGATTGCAGGAGTGAGCAAAAGGGAAAAATGAAAGTATGAAATGCAAATGGAAAGGTTGAAGTGGGTGATCAGTAGTGAAATCAGTTGGTTTAGAATATGGTGCAGTGTGGTGTCTTTTACACAGGGCTTTCTCGAGTGCTGAGCGTGGCGTGGCGTGACTGAAGCCAGGATTCGTTTTGTAGTTTGTTCAGGACAGCCCCGGACTGGTGCCATCGATGATTGATGATCTGGTATTATCATTTTGTGGGTGGTGTGAAGCTACACACTGCATTTCCCTCCTGGTTCCCCGGACTGCAGGTCCCTGAGGAGACGATTCGGGAGCTTGGGATGGAGGTGATTGATGGATCTTTGAAGCATGAGGTCAAGGATGAGGGCAAAGTGCGGAACTTGAAGGTTCGGTCCCTGAGGCTGGATTTCCCCACGGGCGTGAAGATGATCAATGCCAAGCTACCGGATCTGAGGGCCTTGTCTTGCGAGGAACTGTTCCAGCAGCACAACATCAAAGCCAAGGATGAGGCACAAAAGCAGGAGGTCTGACTGGGGCTGTGTGCTCGATGGCCCTTGATGCCCTTTGTCTTTTCGTGCATGAGCTTCTCCGCTTCGTGGCGCCGGCTGTGGGGAGGGGGTACTAGGACTCTGCTCTGGCCAGCAGCTGGCGGAAGGATAAATGTTTGTTGGGGACCCCGGTGTAAGTGAGGGAGGATGAGGGGTGCTGAAGGGTTTGTTGTTGGGTTGTAGTGAGAGCTAGCGGGCGAGGCTGCAGCAACGAGGATCCCAAGCAGATGAAAGGGCAGTGAAGTGTGATCTCGGGGCGGTGCATTAGCTCAGTGATGAACACAGAGCAACGGATCACGAGGACCCCCTTTGCCATTGCCTGATTTCATGGCACCCACAGATGCAGGACTGCAGGCCACCCCTTCAGTTCAGTGTTTTCCATCTGGATGAGCTCACTCTGCAAATCCTTAAAAGGGCACCCAGCGAGCACGTGTTCTCCCTGGTGGAGGAGGGCTTGCTGGTCACTCTTAAGCCAGCACTTTACACTCTACCCTGCGCACTGAGCTAAGGGCTAAAGGTTGGGTATTCAACAAACCCTGTCCTGAAAACCAGGTGTCTCATGGTTGTGCTTGTTGCCCAAATTCTTTGGCATGGTCTCTCCTCTACATGGTTCATTCAGACTTCCACTCCAGCCCACCAGGATGTACAAGCCAGGCCCAAGCCCCCCAAGAGGAGGCACAGGGGGTTGATGGTATCAAGGCCAGGGTGAAAGGTGTACTAAGGCTGCCGTTATGCGTGTGTGTGGTTCTACTTCTAGGTGCTGAAGGACATGGGTGCTAATGACGACCTTAGCACAAGTTATGAGAGATTGTTGGGGAAGCTGGTGAAGGCCAAGTATGGCGTCGATTTCTTCATTTTGGATCGCTATCCATCCCCTGTACGGCCATTCTACACAATGCCATGCCCTGATGATGCTGCTTTTACAAACTCGGTGTGCTGGCTGCGGAAAAGGGTTGCATTGGCTGTTCTTTGGTTGGATCAGGGTGCTGATTGATGCCGAGCGGATGTCAATGTGAAACATTATGCTTCAAACATGTTCAAATGGCAAGTCGTACATTCAGATACATCATTGCCTCGCCCATGTTTGGTGCACCTAGCGGTATTGTCTGAATTTCAATTCGAAGTAAAATCCTGATCATCTTCATTTATGATCATGTTTGACATGGTAATCATCAGCACGTTCTGCAGAATGAAAGCCTATTTGCATATCGTCCAAATCTTCTAGATCTTCAATCCTCTGAGTTCGTTTGTTAGGGCTCAAAGTGGAGAGGAGTGTTGTGGATACATAAAGGATTTGTCTATTTTGTGCTGCACTTCCCAGACGAACACTTCCCAGACGCACATAAGCGTGACATCATTCATCTGACATTGCATACGACATTGATTGCAGTGGCGCTCTGCGCTTCTGAAAAAGGAGGGGTCAGGGGGTGGTGGTGGTGGTGGTGCGAGAACAGGACACTGCGCGTTCCACTGTTCTATAGGGAGCACACACTTACAGCAAGGGCATGTGTGTGTATGTGTGGTAGGCTCTAACGTAGCCCATTACAATGACCCATGTGTTTCTGACTCCGTGCACACAGCAACATACCTCGAGCCCAACAGGCCTGAGCTGCCGCGATCACTCCATCTCCTACCGCATTTCCAGATTGTTGCTGCTCCGGTCTGTATGGATCCGAAGGCATTACTTTTCAACACTGCACTCCAGTTTATCCTTAGACAAGCGCTAGCTGCTGCCTCAGAACCACAAAAAAGCAGTTGTGGAACCACAGGCACCAACCTCACCAATCCAGCCTACCCCAGGGGGGTCTGGGGAGGGGGGGCGTTTCATGCGAGCTGCTTGCCACGTTGTACACCAGGGACAGTAGGAAAAAATTTTGCCGGGGAAGGGGGCCCAGGGGGTTCCAAAAAGGGGCTCTTTGGGCCAGCCCAATGGAAAAGTGCTTTTCTGTCTGCAGTGCATTACAAAGGGAATGGAGAAATTTCTAGCACATGAAGGCACATAGGAAATTTGCACAGATTGAGGCAATTTACACAGCCTTCCAGATGACTATTCGTAGAGGGTTGCGGATGCCAAGTGATAACACTTCGATGGTTTTCGATGACCGCTGTTCATTGCTGGATTGTTTTGGATGACTACTGTGAATTCCCAGAGGGCTTTGGATGATTGCTCAAATTCTCGGAGAATTTTGGCTCACTGCTGTTAATTGCTAGGGAGGGTTGTGGATGGCTGTTGTTGATTCTGGGAGGGCTACCTCCAAGGAGTGCAAGAATGCCCACCAGAGTCCCCCGAGAGTGCAGAATCACGCCCCAGAGTGTAGGAATACCCGGAGAGTGTAGGAACACCTCCCAAAGTGCAGCAATGCCGCCAGGTTTAATGTTAGGGAAAGAATAACCGAAACCCATGTCCAGCAAAATTTTTTGGCATTTTTTTGGCCCAAACCATTGAAACAGGGGCTAATAGGGTACTGCTCCCAAGAGCCCCCTTCATGGGAGGAGGTGTCTCCAGCAGGGGGGCTGTTTCGGCAGCTGGCTCAAGGAGCCTCAACACAGAAGGGGGGGGGCTTGCACCTCCCCCCGACATTTAATTTTTTGCCCCAGGGGAGGATAACACATACACGCGCGCGCACACACGCACGCGTGCGCGCGCGCACACACACACACACACACAAACACACACACACACACACACACACACACAAGAGCAGTCCCAGACTGTTCCCAGACTGCGTCCAAACAGTGAAATGGAAAACACCGATGTGAACGCATTCTGTGTCAATAGGTTGTGATACTGCCTGCAAAATGCGGTTTTGGAACACGGGCTTGGTATCAGGACTCTATGAGTGGCTAGTGTGTCTCCAGAGCTTTGCCAGGCACTGGCAGGTGGGAACCAGCCCCCCTAAAAACTAACACCTGTGTGTTCTGCTTCTCCAAAAACTAACACCTGTGTGTTCTGCTTCTCCAAAAACACTTTTTCCTGTGTTATACACAACAAAAAATGCCGGAGGAAAATTTGATGATTACATCAGTGCCCCCTTGGAGTAGCCCCTTCCAGTAGCTCTTGGTAGGTGGCTGTGTTGAACAAGGTGCGTCTCCCAAAGGTTCCACCAGCGCCTTTGCTTGGCTCACCTTAATTCGTTCCCTTTTGGAGCCCATGCTTGCCCCCGCACGATTGCGCGCTGTTTTTCTGCAGTATGACATGTTCATTCGTGGCGAGGAGATCTCCTCTGGAGCGCAACGAATTCACAATGCTGAGCTCCTACTGGAGCGCGCCAAGAGTCTTGGTGTGGACATGACTCCTATCGTTGATTACGTGAATTCTTTCAGACTTGGCGCCTACCCACATGGAGGCTTTGGGGTTGGGTTGGAGCGAGTGGTGATGCTCTTTTTGGGCCTCCACAACATCCGTAAGGCCTCGCTGTACCCGCGGGATCCACTGCGTGTGACCCCCTAAGCAAGATCACGCGTTGACAAGGGTGGGCATGACCCAGATTAGTGGAGTATATATGCTTTGAGGAAGGTATTGCCATATCCTTGAGGCCAGTTTTCAGTGTCCTTTGAACAATCATTTTAGGCTGCCCCACCTGCAAACGGCACCCATCAGACAATTACTCACACAGATCAAGCACCTGCAGGAGCAATGGCACACCCAGAGAATCCGCACCTGCAGCATACCCCCTGTCCCATGTCAAGGGAAGTGTGAGTGCCACACTGGAAAAGAGCCCCAAAAGGCTTCCTCCCCTGAAACATGAGGCCTGGAAGGGCCAATGAAGCATCTGTGAGTGAATATTTCAACATCATCTTCAAATTTTGCCGCAGTTTGGGGCCATTGCCTCTCGGGCAGACTATCGACCGTGTGCATGGCAACTTACAATGGGCCACGCACATGCGTGTCATCAATACAATGTCACAACTAATTCATGGTGAGGAGCTGCTTTTCATTTGTGATGTGCATTGATTGATCTGTCCAAAGACAGAGACCGAGAGAGAGAGAGAGAGAGAGAGAGAGAGAGAGAGAGCACATATATGGGACCACAAATAAGACACAACAACACTGTTTGTAAGGCTTTTGCACTCTGTGTCCACTAATAGGCCGAGACATGTGGGCCCTCAACGCTTTGGGCTAGTGGCACTTATTGCTTGTGTCCTGTTTGTGGAGGGGTTTGGATCAGCTACTCCTTTTGGTCAAGTCGTCGCATAGGAAGCCATCATACAGGCAAGAAATTTCATCAAATTTGCTTAGTGAGTTCCGGTTGCATGAAGCTTATATCTTCATTGTTCTTCCAAGACACACGTTTTTTTGACTCTTTGTGGTGGGGTCACCAGCTGGTATCCACAAGCTTCATCCTTTTGCGGATAGTTGAGGTGTTTTGGTGTTGTTGGCCATTCTGTGGGATGCTTGAGCCCTGTATTTATTTCGTTTTTGGTCCGCCCATTTTCTCACTCAGCCCAACAGTCATAGGACGCTTTGAGGCAAGTCCCTATGGTACATAGTGGGCCATTTCTTATGGGCTTTTTACCCACAACACCTCTCTTCGATCCACATATACACATGCCACACAGGGCAAGTACAGTGAGTAACACTGCGTGCCAAATAGGCAAGTCAGTATGCCCGAGGAGGCCAGTGCGCGAAAGTAAGGAGTATTGTGTTCGATATACATGTGACTGAGCCTGAGTTTAATTGGGGTTTAAGATTTTGGATTTATTCAAATCCATTTGACCGGGGTTGTTGTTTTCAATGGGTCCAACTCAAGTGTGGAATAGTGTAGAATAATACTCAGCGTCAGGAGGCTGCAGGTGCAGCAAGAGTGCAGAAATATGGGCACCACATGCACACTGTGGGTGTAGGATTAGAAAAGCATGTTTTAAAGCCATTCGGTTTTGTGAAAAAAATTTGTATGGGGTAATTTCATGTAAACAAGTACAATATTTGTGTATCAGTGGACTTGATCCGAGGAATTGATCAATCTATGACAAGTTCATAAATGATCCGAAGATGTTTTATACATATATATGTATACATATATATATATATATATATATATATATATATATATATATATATATATATATATATATATATATCCTCCAATCTACACCCCTCTCCCAACTCTAGGTGGCTCCACCACACGGCTCTAAGGTACGTGCGAAGGGCACAAAGTGGTGCATACATGTGGTGGAAGGGGCTAAACTCGGTCAAAACGGGCTAAAAACACTTGTTTGAGCATCCCAAATGGTCCGGGATCACTTTTGGAAAAACGCGTTTTTGACCCATTTTTGGTCCCAAAATGGCCCATTTTCAAGGCATTTTGGGAGTTTCCAGGAGCCAAAACCCGTCCCCACGGGCTCAAAATGGGCTAAAACCACTTGTTTGAGCATCATGAATGGTCCAGGATCACTTTTGGAAAAACACGTTTTTGACCCATTTTTGACCCATTGTTGGTCCCAAAACGGCCCATTTTCAAGGCATTTTGGGATTTTCCATGGCCCAAAATGCGCCACCACGGGCTCAAAATGGCCCAAAAACACTTGTTTGAGCATCCCAAGTGGTCTAGGAACAACTTTGGAAAAAATCATTTTTTTCGCCCTGGGGACCCTGGTGGACCCACCGTTGGCCCCCACTGTACGTGGGCTGGCCGGCCCTCCGGCTGCACCAAGTGACCACTGGTACGGGGGTCTAGGCGTCTCGTTGGGCGATTCTGAGGCTTGGAAACCATAAAAAGTGGGGGGTTGCGGGTGGACTAGGTGCCCTCGGAATTCGTTTTTGAGCCACGTAGCCCAAGATACGGCCCGTTCTTGGTTTCGGGGTGCTGGTGCACATTGCGCAGTTTTTGGAACTTTTTGGCGCCTTTTTGGGCCGTTTCTCGGACATATCGTGGAGTTAGAGGGCACCAAAGGTCCCTTGGTCGCGAGAAAGTCAATCCGCACGTGGAGTGTAGCAGCCATTTGCCTTCGTTTGGCTGTTTTGAACCCTTACTAGGGCTGTTTTGGGCGAAAAATGGCAGTTTTTGGCCCAAAACTGCGCAGATTTGGGAGGGCACCTCCCGACTTGGCGCCACCGCCCCGGGCCGCCACCGGTGAGTTTTTGGCTCAAAACTTGGATTTGGCAAGGCCACCACCTGGGCTCCAAGATGGCTAGAGTGGAGTAGAGCCCGGAGCGATGAGGCAGAGCAATGGCCAAAACGGTGAGGATAACTGCTTGTTGCTTGTTGCTTGTTGTTGCTTACTTGTTGTTGCTTGCTTGTTAGCTAGATTTAAGGGGAGAGGGGTGTAGTAATATATATCCTCTAATCTACACCCCTCTCCCATACTCTACGTGGCTCCACTCTAAGGTACGTGCCAAGGGTACAACTTGTTGCATACACGTAGCGGAAGGGACTAAACTCGATCAAAACGGGCTCAAAATGGGCTCAAAACACTTGTTTGTGCACCCCCAAAGGTCCAGGATCACTTTTGGAAAAATGCGTTTTTGACCAATTTCACCCATTTTTGCTCCCGAAACGGCCCCTTTTCAAGGAATATTGGGATTTCCATGGGCCAAAACCCGTCCAAATGGGCTCAAAATGGGCTAAAAACGCTTGTCCGAGCATCCCAAATGGTCCAGGATCACTTGTGGAAAAATGCGTTTTTTACCCATTTTTGACCCACTTTTGGTCCCAAAACGACCCATTTTCAAGGCATTTTGGGATTTTCCATGGGCCAAAACACGTCACCACGGGCTCAAAATGGGCTAAAAACACTTGTTTGAGCATCCCCGATGGTCAAGGATCACTTTTGGAAAAACACGTTTTTGACCCATTTTTGACCCATTTTGGGTCTTGAAATGGCCCATTTTCAAGGCATTTTGGGAATTTCCATGGCCCAAAACGCGTCACCACGGGCTCAAAATGGGCTAAAAACGCTTGTTTGAGCATCCCCAGTAGTCTAGGAACAACTTTGGAAAAAATGATTTTTTTCGCCCCGGGGACCCTGGTGGACCCACCGTTGGCCCCCACCGTGCGCGGGCCGGGCTGCCCTCCGGCTCCACCAAGTGACCACTGGTACGAGGGTTTAGGCGTCTCGTTGGGCAATTCTGCGGCTTGGAAACCACAAAAAGTGGGAGGTTGCGGGTGGACTAGGTGTCCGTGCTTGGTTTCGGGGGGTTGGTGCACATTGCGCAGATTTTGGGGCTTTTTGGCGCCTTTTTGGGCCGTTTCTCGGACATATCGTGGAGTTGAAGGGCACTAGAAGGCTCTTTGACACGGTGAAGTCAAGCCGCACGTGTAGTGTAGCCACCGTTTCTCTTCATTTGGGCGTTTTGCCCGGGTTTTTGGGCTATTTTGGGCGAAAAAGGGCTGTTTTTGGCCCAAAATTGCGCAGATTTGGGAGGGCACCTCCCGACTTGGCGCCCCCGCCCCGGGGTGCCACCGGTGAGTTTTGGGCTCAAAACTTGCATTTGGCAAGGCCACCACCTAGGCTCTAGGATGGCTAGAGTAGAGTAGAGCCCGGAGCGATGAGGCGGAGCAATGGCCAAAACGGAAAGGAGAAGTGCTTGCTTGCTTGCTTGCTTGCTTGCTTGCTTGCTTGTTGCTTGTGTAAAACGCAATTTCAAGACCTCAGAGTCTTGTTTCGGCCAGTACTCAGAATTTTCAAACCTCTCATTTTGAATCTCCTGCAGTCCCATTTTGAAAACCTTGAAACGACGCCCTTCTTGTAATTGCCGCACGCAATAAATCAAATGAGTTGATCAATCTTGACTTGGTGATACGGAGTGATTCAACAGATAAGCCGTTTCATGGCCTAAACAATAATGGACGCTCAGCACAATACATACACTGTAAACATGCTAAAATCCTACAAAATCAGATCTTTTTATAATAAAAATCAGTGCTTCTCAGAAAGAAAACAATGCACACGTCAGTGCGCACACGTGCCCTGCAGTGCCCAAATAGCGGCATCTGCGACGCACCACAGCAAATAACTTATATGGGGCTATGTCATGCACAACAAACAGAAATTAGACATAATTGCTGTAATCCTGACCCTGCCAAATGCAGAGGTCCACAGAAGAAACCAACCTTGTTCTGTCCTGTCCTGAGCTTCCCTTTACACTCCCCCCCCAAGCCCACACATACCCTGATGTGTGGCTGAGACCCCAAAACAAAAGGGTGCGAAGGGTTTTACCATAGGGCTGGGAAAAGCTCATACAGAGCTGGGTGGGTGTAAAACGCAAGCACCCAAAAGGCTGCCTTGCATGTTTACACTCCCCCCCCAGGCTCAGCACTCCCCAAATGAGTTGCTGACCCGAGAAAAAAAATAGCAAAACATGCAGGCCTTTACCTACAATACAATACAGATATTATTGTCTGTGATCTGGCTATTTCTACTCATTCCAGGTAAAAACAGCTACTATCTATGTGCAGATCATGCTAGTGGAATACCACTGATACCACAGATAGCTTTACCCTCCTGAAAGGGATTTCTGTCACAAAACAGTGCCCTAGGGAAGTGGTGAAGTGGTGTTTCAACCTATACCCACTCAAACTCCTCACAGGGTGTAAAAACCTGATAAGTGCTCATGGCACACAACCTGAAGTGCTCATGGCACAGATAAAATTTAGTATAAAAATACTGAAAGAAAACCCCTGCTTTTTCCAACAAAAGCAGAAAAACAAACGGGGAAACCACTCTGCTTTTTCTCCAAGACAGAAGCAGCTGAAAAAGAAACAAAGACACACTGCTCACAAGCAGGCAGGTGCAAAGCAAAACAGAATTGCAAAACTGAGTAAACCAGAGTTCACTCAAAGTGTAAAGCAGGGTGTATCCCACACTGCTCATTGCAGATCCAAAATAGTATCTACAACGAAAAAGAAAGCAAAGGCACATGTCAGTGCCAGCAAACAAGGCGCTTGGCGCCCAAGAAGAGGCCAAAAAAGACCTCGTTGACAAAGTCAACTTTTGGATGCATTGTAATTTACATCACATTCTGCCATCTGTGGCAGATATATACCACAAGGCGCTCACAGCGCCAAAAACTGACAAAGAAAGCGCTGCAAGCGCTCGCAAATTGAACAACGCTCACGGTTGCACTCCCATATTATCCACTGCACTATCTTGATGTGGTGGTAACTCTTGGGGCCCTTCTTGATGAGGTATCAATTGATCTTGTGGTGTTTGTGGAAAATTTCCACCATATTGAACCAATGGCCCTTGATGTGAAGAGCTGGCTTGTTGTTGCTCCTCTTGTAGTTGAATCATGGCCAAAGCATGCTTGTTGATGTCGAAATTGAGTTGGTGTTGGTCTCCATTTGTTTGTCTACATTGCTTGCGCATTCCACAAGTCTGTCGTATGATTGCTTCAACGAAGTATGAAACCCCATGAGGTCTTGGTGAAGTTTCCGAACTTGTTGATCATTTTGTTGATGGTTATGATCCACTATTTTCCGGAGGCCTCTCCCTTCGTTGAGCACACCGAAGGCATTGCGCTTCAGCCAGCGCGCCAACGGCAAAAGCAGCGCGCTTTAAAGAGCACTGCTCAGTCCAAGAAGGGATTCCCTTGGTTCTCCTTGGAGTTCACCACAGACTGCCCCCACATGTCTCGCGTAGGGCACTCGGTCTTCTTCTCACTTGTACCTCGGCATGCGCGACCTTGGATTGAGTTTAATACCTCAAAGAACTTGGCTATAGCGCGGCGACGCTGCACAGCTCGTCCTGCTCGCTGTCCCCTTTGTTTGGGCCTCGCGACGTTCGACGACTCATTTGTGGAGCTCCTTCGCTGCTGAACTCCACCAGGATCTCCCGAAGTTACTGTCCACGCGTCAAAATCATCCAAACTCGCTTGTAACTCGTCCGTTCGGCGCTCAGTCACTTGGGATTCGTTCTGCCGGCGCTTCGTCACACTTGAAACGGGCCTTGGTTCTTGCTTATCGACGAACTTGTTCCATTTGTTCGTTCTGACGGACACAGAGGGCGAACAGTTACCCAACAGTTCCACAACTTGTCGGAGGTCACTTAAGGATCGCTTCAAAGAATTTTCCAACGACGTCTCCAACTTCGCCAACACACCTGAGTACTCAGACGCTTTGTTCTTGTTCGGCGGCGCATTCGATTTTGCGGTGTTCTTCGTTGGCGTTGCCTTGCTGGAATCCGCCAGCTCCTTCAATGAGCGCTTCCCTGGCTCCTTCAGTTCGTTCGGCGGCGTACTTGTCTGCCCCGAATTCAACGAAGGCTGGAACAACCGGCAATAGAGCTTTTGAAAAACGTGGCCAAAGTTCGCGTACCTCTTCGCGCAGATGACTTGTTGCTCATACCTGAGACTTTGCCTTATTCGTTCTTCCTGTGCGACGAGTCGTTGCACTGCTGTGATGGCGGCGGCTTCAGTACATCGTGGCACTTCTGTTACTCCACTTGAAAGGCGCTGCGGCGGCCGTGTTGTCCTGGGCGGGGCTGGCGCTGGTCTGGACGGCGCCTTGATGGTGTCTTGATTGACGGCTCGGCCGGGCCGTAGACTCCTGTGATTGCACTCCTCACTCTTATTGATCTCATCTGCAGCTACAGGCAAAGGCAGAGAAACGTCGTGTTTATCTGTTGAATATTTCAAGACCTCAGAGTCTTGTTTCGGCCAGTACTCAGAATTTTCAAACCTCTCATTTTGAATCTCCTGCAGTCCCATTTTGAAAACCTTGAAACGACGCCCTTCTTGTAATTGCCGCACGCAATAAATCAAATGAGTTGATCAATCTTGACTTGGTGATACGGAGTGATTCAACAGATAAGCCGTTTCATGGCCTAAACAATAATGGACGCTCAGCACAATGCATACACTGTAAACATGCTAAAATCCTACAAAATCAGATCTTTTTATAATAAAAATCAGTGCTTCTCAGAAAGAAAACAATGCACACGTCAGTGCGCACACGTGCCCTGCAGTGCCCAAATAGCGGCATCTGCGACGCACCACAGCAAATAACTTATATGGGGCTATGTCATGCACAACAAACAGAAATTAGACATAATTGCTGTAATCCTGACCCTGCCAAATGCAGAGGTCCACAGAAGAAACCAACCTTGTTCTGTCCTGTCCTGAGCTTCCCTTTACAGCTTGCTTGTTAGCTAGATTTAAGGGGAGAGGGTGTAGTAATATACATATATATATATATATATATATATATATATATGTATATATATATTATACATATACAAAGCAAAGCACAAAATATTGATGTAAGCCATGCTTTATCATTACATTTGCGTTTGTACCATCATGACTAAGGAGGATAGAGAGCATTTTTAGCGTAAACATAGTTATTGAACAAACAAAGTACACTGCTTTACACTGTTTTACATCTTTATTTTATGTATTTGATTGTACATTATGACCAGCGTAGGACAAAGTACCATGGATAATGATGCATTTAGCAACTAGTAAAATGTGTACAATATGTGTTTGAGCAAAACTTCAACAATTTCATGACATTTTAGTTGAGTTTATTGGTTTTTTGATTGGTGGGTGCCATGGCTCGGTGTTCACTTAGGTGGAAGGCATCGTTCAACATGCATTTGATGTTGGGTTAGAGAGCATTTTAAGCGTAAACATAGTTATTGAACAAACAAAGTACACTGCTTTACACTGTTTTACATCTTTATTTTATGTATTTGATTGTACATTATACCATGGATAATGATGCAATTAGCAACTAGTAAAATGTGTACAATATGTGTTTGAAAAAAACTTCAACAATTTCATGACATTTTAATTGAGTTTATTGGTTTTTTGATTGGTGGGTGCCGTGGTTCGGTGTTCACTTAGGTGGAAGGCATCGTTCAACATGCATTTGATGTTGGGTTATTTGCATCATTTGCAGCAGCAAGGGCGGACGGATCTTGTAGCTTGCCTTTTTTTTTTTTAATGATTGTGCATTTTTGTTTGAATGTGCACATATATCGTTACTTCATTTATGGCTATGTCTTTTTTTTTTAAAAGCCGTCAAAATGTGATTGCATTCGTAACTGTGTACTTTAGTGCTGCCAAAACATGTCCAAAACCATCGTGTTTCGAATGCCCATGCACCACATTTTCCACTGCCATGTGTGCTTAAAAACAATCACCAAACTATCCCATTTTGTATTACGTGAGTAGGGTAGCACGAAAAGATGGTTCTTTTGGATCAAATTACGAACCTATTTCTTTGCTCGTATGAAAGTCGCTTAGTGTTTAAATTCTTTGAACACTACCACTTACCAACACCTGGCTTCTCCATGCTCACAAAGTCGAGTGTCAGTGACCATTGCATCTGTAATCAGAAATTGTTCTTACAGCACCGGCACGCCGAAAATGATGAGCCCGACGGATCTTCTGCAACACTCCATCCCACAGACCTCAGGCAGCAGAGCACACAGTGGCTGAAGGTTTTGTAATCAACAAAATTTTTTTCTGCTGCTGCTTCTGCACCATGAAACCAAGGAACTCGCGTGGAGCATCATAAAACATAATGGTTGTGACATATCTGCACTAGTAAAAGTGTATAGGTGTATCGTATACACATCTAATAATGTATTTACAATACTAGTGACATGCATGCGTTGGGATGGGGCTCTGGTTACACCATCACATGGTTAGCTTGTTGTACCTATAAAAGTACAACAAGCAAGTGTAACATGAACAGAATATGTTTGGCCAATTATATCAAACAAAATTAATGATAAAACAAATCACTTTCACAGTTAAAACATTTCAGAATGTGCCGTGCGCTCGTTAGTGATCTGCAATGTGTTATAGTGCTATATGCGCAACCTGCCAATGGCAATCCCATTACACATGTTAACGCTCCATTCTTGTGGACTTACAAAGCAAGTCGCAATTGACACTTGAGTTAAAAACCCAATGTAATTTAAAAGAAACGGACAAAGCATCACTCTTCTTCTACCCATACAATTTACAGTATTCTTCTTTGTCTTAGAGCTGCCGTGGCCCGTGTTGGTGACCTTATAGGCTGCATACCCCTTTGCATTGCACTTGTTGTGCTTTGTTTCTACTCGGTCCGCCTTCAAGAGCTCTACTAGGTCCTTCGGTCTTCCTGCTATGCGTGATTGCTGGTGCTACACAAACCCGCAACACATCACAGCAGTGCTCTACCATGAGAGCTCTAAGAGATATTGGCCCATGTCTACATCCAACTGGACCCTCTTGAGATGTTGAGATTTTTGAACTCCCATTTTCCAACTTTTTAGCATCTAGGTCATCCTTTTGCGGTGCTTTTAGTCCCTCTTAATGTTTAAATTTGCCCATTGTTCTCAATTTTGGCCGAATGCATGTTGCCATCCATGTTGATGTAACAAATTCGGAGATCAGACTGTTACTGATTATCGCACGTCCCATGAAACAGACTGAAACCACAAAACAGTCATCAAATGGAAGTGCTGGCCTGTGGTGCCGCGCTGACTCCCGCTCATTACCGGGCTACCAAAAGCCTACTGATTATCCACTTGAGATTTGGGGTATGCTGTTGTTAAAGAAAATGCACCTCACGATGCTACATCGAAAAGCAATGTTACACCAGCATGATAGCCCAGAAATTTGCTGTACATACATCTGCCGTGTCGCAGAATGAGTACAAAAGCAAGAGGCTCGAAAAAGGGCCCCGCCGCAGACAATGCAGCGGGTGGTGGAAAGGCGGCGAAGAAGCAGGTAAAAACTTGTAAGAGGGAGCAAACACTGGCCATTATGTTTGGTGGAATATGTGCGACGTCATTTTCTGGCTTTTCGGACAGGTTGACAGGTTGAAAGAAGCGTTTCCAGGGCATAGCGTGTCTGACAAGGTACTTGCTGAGAGTATTTCACAAGTTGGCAGCGATGCCACTGCGGAGCTCCTGGCCACTGGAGCACAACTGCCAAAGGCTTGGCAGACCGTTGAAAAGAAAGAGCTGCTTGGCGGCAAGAGGAAGGTCTGCAGTGCCCTCCCCATGTCCCACGACATGTGCATCCGCGTTTTGCCTGCTGAGAAGCCGAGAATGAATTCCGAACCTCACTTATGACCATTGCGCAGGACGAGCCTGACCAAGGCGCAGGCAAGGCTGGGGCTAAGGGCGGCAAGGGCGGCAAAGGCGCAGCGACGGGCGGTCGTGGCCGTGGGCAATACGATACCGGACGTCCTGCTCTGCGTGGGTATTCCAACCCGCGGCCTGCCCCTGCTGCGCAAGCGGCTGCAGCTGACGGAAGCGGCGGCGGCGTAATCAAGACCTTTGCGCCAGTCGCTGCTCGAGCTACGTATGTCAAGCTGTGTACCACCACCTTGCTGCACAGTGAACGATTGCAGTGTTTGTGGCAAACTAGGAGCACAGTACTGAACCATAGTATGTGACGAAGGAACCCTCTTTTTTGCAGGGGAACTTTTTCCTATGCCGACATGCTCAAGAAGAGTTCTGCCCCAGCCGCTCCTGCACCTGTGGTTGAGGAACCATATGTTGCGCCAGCAGACGAAGAGCCCGAGGTCGCAGCGGACGAGCGAGTCCCTGCTGCCGCTCCTGCACCTGCACCTGCCCCGGTTTGGCCCGCGGGACCACCGAAGGGCGCGTGGGGTGCCAAGCCAGACCCCGAACCTGCAGCGCCACAGGTATTTATTTTCCAAGCCTTTTTTTGGCACCGTCTTCAACCGTGTGCCGTTCATGCTGCGTTGGGGAGTTACTGGCTCGGACTGGGTTCTCAACGCATCTGCAGGAAGAAGAGGTTGAAGAGGAGATCGCTCCTGAGGAAGCCGCGGTGTGTGTCATCGGGGATGTGGACAAGAAAGTGATGCGGTAGTCGATTTTCGGTCGTCGATGCACGACAATCTGCAGCATCCTCCTCACTGCCTTGTGTGCTCAGGAAGGACCAGCATATGAGGAAGAACAGGCCGAAGCGGCAGAGCCAGAAGAAGAAGTTTACGAAGAGGAGCCAGCCGCTGCAGAGGTACAAGCTGAGTCGCACGTCCGCAATGCAGTGCACCTGTTCTTAGAGCTCTTGCCGGCTGCTGATGTGGATGGGGCAGGGCAAATAGGGCAGGAGGAAGCCGATAACCTCCCGTCCCCCGCGCGTGCGAGGACCTGCAGTGTTGCGTTGTCTAAAGAGGGCGGCAGGGTGTGGGTGGGATGTGTTTGGGACTCTGCGCATTGCGTGAACACCTCACAACGTAACTCCAGGAAGAAGTTCCCGAGGAAGATTATGCTGCTGCGGAGCCTGAGCCAGAGCCTGAGGCCGAACCCGAACCGGAAGAGGAGGAGGAACAAGCCGTAGAAGAAGATGTTGCGGAAGAGCCAGAAGAACCTGAGCCGGCCGTGGAAGAACCAACTCCCGCAGCTTCTCTCCTGGTATGTCATCACTTCCGGTCGCGTGCACGGTGCACGCAGTCAGTGTTTTCCCCTTGTTTTTCGAGGCCTGCGCAGCTGACCCATATATCCACTCCCCGTTGTTCACTCCATTGTACAGCAACAACCAAGACAAGCAGCAACTGCTTATCGGCCACCCACTGCGGCTGTGTCCCAAGTCGAAAAGGCCGAACCGGTAAAGAAATCAGCGCCCCGGGTCATCCCACAATTTAACAGCGAGGGCAATGTGACCCTGCCTGCACATCTGCAATCCAAGGCTGATTCCACTTTTTCTTTCGCGCCCCCTGAGGAGGAGGAGGAAGAAGAGGAGCCACAGCCGTATGTGCTGCTGCGCACGCGTGTGTACCCAGCCTTTTTTGCAGCGGGAAAGTGACGGTTGTGGCTAGTATGACCTTCCACAGACACAAACACACTCGACGAGACTTCGTGAAAATATTTGAACAGGCCACCAGCCGATGTCCCGAGATACCATCATTGTGGTGAAGTTTTGGTCCCGCAAACCCGAAGAGTGAGCGTGCGCTCCTGTGTCGAACGTTGTTGTCATCTTCAGAGTGGCAGCAGTTGTCGAGGCCGCCGTTGCAGAACCCACTTTGTCCAGCACCCAAGATGTGCAGACAGAGCCTTTCATGTGGGAGACCACTCGCGAAACCGCTGTGACCCAAACTACGACCACCGGCGTGCAAGCGATGATGCCTCCAGCAGTGACGCAACCGGCAGTCCAGGCCACTGCTGCTCCCGTCCCCGCCGCCGCGGCACCCGAGCCAGTTCAGCCAGCGGCTGCAGTTGCTCCAGTCGCCGTTCAACCCCCCCAGCCAGTTCAACCTCCTCAGCCTGTCGCCCCTCAGGTTGCCGCCCAGCCCGTTGCTCCACCGCAGCCCGTTGCAGTTGCGCCAGCACCATCCCCCAAGTTGGCACCTGTTTCGCCCCCAGTTGTCCCCGCTGCGGCGACGACACTCCATGCTCCAGCGGTCCCATCGCAACTCCCTCAGGTCCCTCAGCAACAGCCCCCACAGGTAAAGGTGTGTCCTGGCTTGTACTCTGCTGCAGACCTGAATTGAAGGACCAATATCCGTAGTGATGCGCATGATTCCCAGCGGCGGTTTTTTGTTTGAGTGGTTGGGCAATAGTTTTTGGCCGTCTCGACAACGTTCTGAAAAGCTGATGAGCTGCGCAATTAGTGTTGAAGGATTTCAGGATTTTCTTTGGTTCACTCGCCAGGCCACAAAAAGTCAACCAGGTTGAAGTGTTTGGGTCATTCGGGGATCGATTACAGAATCGTTGTTTTTGTTGGTTAGTGGTTGATCTCCCTTCGCATTCGGTGTATTGTTCTTCAGCCCCAGCAACCCCAACAGCACCACCATCACCACCACCACCACGCACCTCCTCAGCAGCCAGGTCCCCAGCATCCATCCCAGCATTCTATGGGACTGCACCCATCCCCCGAGGAGCAGCACTCTTTCATGGGTGGCAACATGGGAGGCAACAACGACATGTATTTCGGCGGTGGGTCTTTTGATTCTTCTTCCGCGTCTCATCAACAACCCCAGCAGGAGCAGAATTGGAACGGACCGCAATTTGGTGGTAGTGATCAGATGGTGTGCTTCGACCATGTGCTTGGCATGATTCCGGTGGGTTGGGATTCATCTGTACCAACATTTTATGTCATCGCAAGCCATCGGAACACCCTTCCCCGGCACAGTGGTGTCCAAATCTTGTTTGGACCAGGCTACGGTTTTAGTGGCGGAGATTAACCGCACCTGGGGTCCAAAGTCCTTGCCCTCCCCCCACCCAACCAGGCGTCATGCCAACTCCCTGGTTGGGTTAAAAAGCCCTCACCAGACGGTTTGAGTGCCCCCACTTAAGTTGTCTTTCTCCGGATGATGATTTCATTGTTGCTGCCGAATTGCTGTCTCTCATTTGATGTGAAGCATGCAGTCTCCCTGACGGCTTCGATGGCATTTGCAATCGACAGTAACCGCCCCCAACCGCTTTGGCAACCTCCTCAAACCGCCTGTCTGAGCGCTTCTGGGGCTGCTTCTGAAGTCCCTTCAAACAGTCTCAAGTCCTCGTGTTCTTCACGGGTTGGTCAACCTCCCACAACCAAGGGCGGGGGGCTTTGTTTGGGTGGGTGGGTAAGTCAAGCGGAGGAGCCGGGCAGCCACCCCCCCCCCCCCGGACGACATAGAGAGAAAAGATGCACTAAGTCATGCTGAGGAGTGCATTACCTCAATTTGTATTTGCTGTACTGTCTGTCTGTTTTACATCTTTTTCACATGTAACCCAACAATCCACATTCTTTAAGTAGGTCTTACCCCCCCCCCCCCCGAACGAGATCAACGCACCATGGTGTCATGCCACCCCCTCCCCCCCCCCCCACGGGCGGGGGGAACGCAAGCTGTGATCTAGTTGAGAACTGCATCAATTCGACATACCTGCACTGCGGGTGTCAGCTGTTGACCCTTTTTATGTTGACAGGGCTATGATTCTTTCGGCCCCTATTCGGGAGTTGGCGGCAACAATTACCGTGGAGGCAAGTTCCAGCCTGGCGGCATGCCCCAGCAACATTCCCACCACCAGCCACAGCAGCAGTCCTCGCAGCATCAGAACCCAGGTTTGTTTCCATCCTGGCACATTGCGCATTGATCTCGATTGATTGAAAGAAGAATTAGAAATCATCTGACATGACCTGACGCCATCGCGAAATGGAATGCACCCTGTCACGCATTCGTTTTCCGACACTGTGCATTATGTCTTTCCGCAGGCATGAATCAAGAAATGGGCAAGGCTCAGGGCCGGGGATTGCAGGGCCCTCAGGGGTACAACAAGCCAGGCCCAGGAAATCAGCCGCAGGGGAATCAACCCGGCAACCAGGGCAGCCACATGCACGGTGGCATGCCGTATCCTGGCATGCCATACCCTATGTCGCCATACGGAATGTACAACATGTATGGCATGTATGGCGGAATGCAGGTTTTGACCCTCTTGCCATTTTCCCATCCCATTGATCTTTCTGATTGTTCTGGTTGGTCTGATGCATCGAGGAAGAATATTCGAACAGGGTTGTTTTCATCGGATTGACTCTCAGTACGGGTGCGCAGCATGTTGGCAGTAAACGATTTCGGTGGCACGATGAGAACATTGCCAAACTCAGCTCCACATATTTGGCTGTGCGATTTTTGCAGGGTATGAGCTCTCAGGGGTACGACGGGATGGATCCCCAGGGATACAATCCGGGAGGTTATGATGCCAAGTTCAACATGGCGGCGGCCCATGCTGCTTATTTCAACGCTGGCCCCTACCAACCCCCTCACTACAACATGCCGTACAACAACCAGATGCGTCCTCCATGGGGTGCATATGGTGGCCCCGGCATGAACCAGGGCATGCAGGTGTGCCCCGTTTCTGCATCGTTCGTGTTCATCGTTTTTCTCCGTGGTTAGATGTACCCAAGATCTGGTTCCCATCCGAAATGCGCCGGCATCGTGGACGATACCATCCTGGCAATGCTTGATCGGTGTTCCGCAGTTTTCGTTGCGAAAGCCCTCGACAAAGGAAATCTGATACCTACATACTTTACTGGTTGTGTTTTCAGGATCCCTCTGGTGGTAAGTATCCGCAGAACAACCAGCATCAGAGTGGCAATCAGAACATGAACCAGAACAAGAACCAGCCCAACCCTACGCCGTCCCACACCCAACCTGGGTCTGGGGGCCCTGGAAAGGTGTGCCATATGAGAGGATTGGTGGCATTGTGTCTGGGTTAGGGGAGCAGATTCGATCTGAAGCATGCTCCTCAGACGTGAAGACCATTGCCTCAACGTTGCTCGAGTCATTCCGGTTCAATGAGGTTTACCCGAGGACCCCCCCCCCCCACACAATCTCAGGGTCTTGTCCCCCCCCCCCCCCCACCACCAATTTTTCTCAACTTAATTAGTCTCACCCCCCACCCCCCCCCCCCAGAAAAGGGACGCACCACGTCGTCAAGCGCCCGGACCAAGCCGGGAGAAGGGGGCCAGCAAGGGGCCCTACGCACCCCCACCCAACACGGGACACCACCGTCAACCCAACAACAACTCGCTCCTATGTTGAGGTGGTCCGGGGAGTCGCGCAACGAAGTGGGCGGCCAGCGACGGTAAGAGGCCCACCCCACGTCACCCGCTACATCCTACTCCCCCGTGCACCCACGCATCCCCCACAACCCCCGTCCGCGCAGCAAAGGCATGAAGGAGAGGGTAGGGGGTTTGTGTTGCGCTCGCCAAAGGATGGACTGAGCGCGGGAACTTGGAGGAGAAAGGTTGTTATGTGCCCCCGTCGGGGAAACGACCCCGCAAGTGGCCATCCCAGGGCCCACCAGCCGCCGTTGGGGAGAGGTACCTCACCGCCGGCTTGGGATGGCCGCTTGGACGCACCTGGCCAACGGCGAAGGCATTTGCCTTCCTCTGCGTGGACTCGACGCAGAGAAGTGAAACAGGGTAAGTCCGGGGGCTCCGTTGGCACAACCAACCAAGGGAAAGGGAAGGGAAGGAGTGTGGTGAGGCCGATGGGCACGGTGGCCTACAGAGGGAAAGGCCAAGGGAAGGGAAAGGGGAGGGGAGAGGGAAGGTTAGGGCAAGGAGGAAGAGGAAGGTCAAAGGGTGGTGAGAAGCTGATGGGCACCACCGCCTATGGAGGGAAAGGGTCCAAGGGAAGGGCAGCGAATGGCGATCGGCCAGTAGGCGCCGCCAGCTGCAGACGAGATCATCACACCATGGCGTCATGCCAAAACCCCCCCCCCCACCCCTCCCTGCAAGGAGGCAAAGAGGAAGGTGGTGAGAGCGCCGAAAAGCTAAGGGCAGCGAACGGCGACCGCCCATCAGGTGCCGCTAGCAGCAGACGAGAACAACACACCAAGGCGACATGCCAAACCCTCTCCCCCCACACTAGAGCCAACAGCTATTGTGTTCATAGAGCAGCTGGAACTGCACGAGCTTTACGAGAGCATCCCATTTTCTCTATTTGCCCCCGAGAAGCCCCCGATGATGTTTTCGATGCTGTCCAGATTGCTTGAACATCTCCTACTGTTGATTTGTTCACTACACCTCTGATTTTTCTCTGGTTGTTTCCCTGACACACACACATTTTGCGCATACATATGACACTGGTTGCTGTTTTCTCACTGACAGCCTGACTGACTGTGATTGTCTGATTAACTGTAGTCAGACATGATATTCTGTTTCAGACGCAGTGTATGTGTTGACATTTGACCTGGTTTGGCATACAGAAAAAAAGATGCCTTTTTGCCGCACTGTGGAGTGCATTACCTCAAGTTTACATTCGTTGCAGCACCGTCTGTCTGTTTTTCAAATATTTCATTCAACATCTCCTATTTCGGCCTCACCCCCCTCCCTGCCCCACAGGAGTGGTTGTACTCCAGTAGCTCTTCGTGGGTGGCTGTGTTCAAGAAGGTTGTTCTACCCAATGTTCTACCTGCCCCTTCATTAGATCTCAACCCTCCCCAACATAATTGACAAATGGCGGTGGCAAATTTCGTAGGGGACCCAAAAACGAATGCATGCCTTTCATGTTGAGTGGTGGTCATCTGCAGCTCGTTACCTGCCGTCATGAAACATTTATGCATCGCACAATGTCCCCCCTGACGATCGACTCAAAAGACATGACAAACAGAGAGCAATTAAACAAAGATTGCCTGGTCCCAGACGAAGATCTAGGTTATCTTTGACACCTCAGGTCCAACCGGCTGGGTTTGGGGCCTGCTCATTTAGGGATGTGGGTTGCAAGGTAACAGATGCCGTTGCCGTTTTTTCTTTCACAGAATGTCCAAGGTAGTAAACAGTTGTTCAGTGATGTTGCTGTGTGTCAGCAATAATCATGAATGCTCGCCAGTTACATTGTTCCTGTTCTTCTGCAGTTCAACAACCAGGGACCAAGGGTCCGAAATTTCGGTGGTGATCGTGGTGGTGGTTATCAACAGCAGCGATATGACCAGCCTCAGCCTTATCCATATTACCCTGGTCAATCAGTTGGTGGCTACAACAGCTACTACCAGCCACCACACCCACACCAGCAGCCTGGTCCACAATAAAGTGCTGAATTGAGGGGGAACGGGGGAAAGCAAAACCACAAGTGGGATAGGCTCCCCTTGTGGGGCGCAGATCACGAATAAGCGCCCCGCTTCCTACCCCAAGCCCACGACTGCAGCGCATGTAAATGAGTTGCGGCTTGCAATTTCTTCTTCCCGCAGGCCACAAAGGCCCTCAAGCCTTTTCCCGATGGTTAGTCAGATGGGGCTTTGCAGAGACCGATGTCTCTGTCCCACCACCTCTGCATACTCTTTTCTTCGCTTGCATCCCCTTCCCCAGTCCCCCCAATTTTAAGGCCCCATCAAGGTCATTTCTTATTGAATCCCTCAAGGCAGCATTTCTCTCATGTGTGCTGATATTCTGACCCCTTGCCCCCGGTGCCTCTCCCCGTTCCTGGAGTCATTCAATGCTCCTGCTGACCGGTCTGACCTCTGATTCTGCCGCGATGCTGCCAGGTGGGTGTCCAAAACCCCGCTTGAGAGCTCTATTCGTTTTTCCTCTCGTTTTTCCTCTCTCATCTTCAAGTATCATTCCCCAAATCTCAGGTGTGGTTTTCTTGGAAGGCCAATGCAGTCTGTTTTGTCCCAGTAAATGGATGACAAAAGGGTCAGGGAACACACAAACAAACATTGTTGAATACTTTCACCAACCTTTGTTGTTTGTAGTGCTGATTTATTTTGCATGGCTGGGGGGTATGTGCTTTGTCTCTGTCAACCTGTTTGTGTATGGACCAACCTGCAGTGTGTTTTGTTGTTTTTAAAGTGGTGTGTTTCTCACAAGGAAGGTTGTAATTGGTAATTTTTCTAGATTGACAACTCGCAATCCACGCCCTGTATGCAGTGTACACAAAAGGCGGTCTATGGCCACCGCTGGAGTCATGTAAGGCGGTACACACAGAACGCAGTGCACAAGAAAGGCAGTCTATTGGCACCACAAGAGTCATGTCATTTAGGGGGCCATAGGCAAGGCGGTATCCACAGAACGCAGTGCGCACAAACGGCGGTCCACAGCCACTGCAACAGGACTGGAATTTTGGCAAGGTGGTAGATGCGGTGCAGACCCAAGGCAGTGCACAATAGAGCTTCCCAAACCTGGGGAAGGGGGGGGTTTGGGAGTTTCTGGGCAATGGCCGTTTGAACAAGTGGGGTGATGGTACACAACAGGGGGAGTGGCACAAGATTAATATGGGACGCAATATTTGATTTGAGGACAAGGTGCAATGGCATGATGTTTCGGAGTGATTATGTATTTATAATGGAATACGACGTGTTACACGATGAACACGTTCAAACAAGTAGAATCAAAACACCATAGATGACATAAAATTAAAAGGTTGTGAGAGGGAAGTGTTTTGTTAGGCATTTGATTCCGTGGTGCCAAGCACCATGAAAAGAAAAGGTTGTTTTTTCCAACCAAATTGTGTTAATATTTTGTTCGCATCATGTATATCCCGAAAAGGGATTGCGGGTCAGGAGAAGATGCTTCATCGGAATCAACAAGAATGGAAATATTTGCTCTGTCAGGATGTAGGCCACGCACATTTGATTGATGAGAGCTACCTGCACGGTGTCAGAAGGCATAATTTGGAGAATTGATAGCTTGACCCTACCGCGTTGGATTATCATGAACCCAAAATCTTTCTCTTCGTATGCTCAAAAATGTGACGTTGATCGCTGAGCATCCAAAAATGAACCATCCGTGCTCAAAATTATATCTAACAAAATGAAAGCAAAAAATTGGTCTTGTGGCATTATCTAACTGCTTAAAATCATTGACAAATCAAATCTTGGATCAAACTCTGCAGCCTATACCTCTATTTTGACAGGGACGGGTCTTATGGACAGCATGCCAACATCAAGCCAGATGCTATCGAATGTACAATTTCGGGTTACGATTTCTTTTCATTTTAGGCCATTGACTTACATATAGTTTTTTTGGATACCTAAACTTTGCGAGTGCACTTTCATGTCGCATCTCTAACTTGTCCAGAATTAGTAGATGCTGACTGCCAAAAAATCTAATTAGCGAAGCTGCAATCTTCCTAAACCGAGTACAATCTATAAAAGAAAAACTAATGAAACCCTGCCAATGAGCACAGCAAACTGGTCATTTTGACGGCTGGTGTTGGTGGCTCTTGCCGTATATTTTGTTCTTGCGGTCGTCCGGAAGATAAAGAAGAGTTTTTAGAAAAAGGGGGGTCATCTATTCTTCAAATCTAAGGTAGAACACCAGTCATGCGGGAGGTATTGAACAAAGAGACAATGGTGGTGTGCTAGAGCATAGAGGAGCATGGCAAATAGCATTTTCGCAGAGCATGATGCGCACGGCAGACTTGCAACAGACGCAAAATCTCTGCTTGGTTAATGGTATTCCGGGTCAGTGTCTCATGAGTAATATGCCTTATCAACCTCCAACCGACCTACAGCGCGGGGTAAAGCACACCTGTTGCAAGGAGTAAAGGGCCTACCCTGTAGATGTGCTACTTCCGTCAGCAACAAAACACATCACAGACTACCTTCACCAAACAGGTTGGTTATTTTAGCCAAGGGCTTGGATGGATGGGTCATGGCATCCATTCAGTCGGCAAAATGATCCAGTTTAGCGAGCATTCATAACGGTGTCTTGACGTGCCGGAGGAGCAAAACAACTGCGGACAATGTGGAATGCTCACATGACAAGTAACTATGGGCAAGCATGAAAATTGCCGCTGTACGCCAATAGTACGAACACAAAACACCTCGGAGAAAGTGTCACAACAATATACAAAAACAAAACACCGTACAGCGATCCAAAGTGACTGCCTAAGAGTGGAACTTTGCGACCCAGATGTTTGTGTTGATGGCAAGGGTAGAGGAACATATCTCTTTGGGGTGACGGGGAAATGGGGCTGTGGTTGTCGAAAGGATAAATTTATGGTGGTTTCTCTGCCGGGAAAACGACCATACTTGCTGCAAAAAAGACCTGGCACCATGACATGGCTGCGGTAAATTCGGAACAAGGTACGGTGAGGCTACTAGCTCCTATAAATTAAGAACAAGGCGTGGTGAGGCAGCTGGCTCTTGTAAATTAAGACCAAGGCTTGGTGAGCCTACTAGCACCTATAGTTTAGGAACAACGGGTGGTGAAGCCATTGGCTCTTGTATTAGGAACATGGCTTGCTGAAATTGGCTCTTCGTGGCATTTAAGGACATGAAGCAGGGCATGCTAGGCTTCGTTGATGAGGATGGTACTTTTGTACAGCCAGTGGTGTCACCAGGCCTTGTTCATGATTTGCAGAAGCTAGTGGCCTCACCACCCCTTGTGCCTGATTTACAGGAGCCAGTGGCCTCACCAAGTCTTGTTCAATTCCCCCCCGCAGGGGGCTGGCTTCTGTGGGGGTCGGGGTGTTGGGGGCCCCTGACCCCGCGCCAGAAGCAGTGACCAACTACTACGTTACGCCACCCCCCCCCCCTGGAAGACAGCCCTTCTCAAAACCCTGCAATGCAGCCCCTTAAAATGATCGCAATCGAATTCTAAGAACGCGACTTTTCTTCTTTTTGGCCGACGATGGTCGTTTTGGTGAATTAGGACCGTTTTAAGCAGTTTTTCGGGCAGTCTCCGAAAAGTAGGGGCTGAATTCCGTATTGGCTTATGCTTGCAAAGTTACATCATGTTGTAGCCCCTTAAAATGACCAACTCGGGCCAAAACGTCAGAAAAGCAACCTCATTGGCCAAATCGCGTGCCGTTTCGATGATTTAGGGTCAATTTTGAGCGTTTTTTGGCAGTTTTCTGCCATTTTTTTCGCCATATTTGGCATGTATACTTGCTGCCCATCTGGCAAGCCTTTTTTGCCAATGGTGCAACCATGTTGTGCAAGAGGCACGAAGCAGCACCCGCTAGGCTTCGTTTTTGTGGGGCTTGGCCCACAAAAACGGAGCCTAGCGGCCGGCGCTGGCGCCGTTGCTCCCGTGTTTTCATGGTTTTCTCCTTCTCCGCCTTTGAATGGTCTTTTGCCTTTGTGTTCCTTGTCCTCCCCTTTCTCATCTGAACACCCGTGCGACCCCACCTCGTGCAACTTTCCCCCACTTGTTCAAATCCCCCCCGCAGGGGGCTGGCTTCTGTGGGGGTCGGGGTGTTGGGGGCCCCTGACCCCGCGCCAGAAGCAGTGACCAACTACTACGTTACGCCACCCCCCCCCCCTGGAAGATAGCCCTTCTCAAAACCCCGCAATGCAGCCCCTTAAAATGATCGCAATCGAATTCTAAGAACGCGACTTTTCTTCTTTTTGGCCGACGATGCTCGTTTTGGCGCATTAGGGTCGTTTTAAGCAGTTTTTCGGGCAGTCTCCGAAAATTTGGGGCTGAATTCCGTATTGGCTCCTGCTTGCGAAGTTACATCATGTTGTAGCCCCTTAAAATGACCGGCTCGGGCCAAAACGCCAGAAAAGCAACCTAATTGGCCAAATCGGGTGCTGTTTCGATGATTTACGGTCAATTTTGTGCGTTTTTTGGCAGTTTTCTGCCATTTTTTTCGCCATATTTGGCATGTATACTTGCTGCCCATCTGGCAAGCCTTTTTTGCCAATGGTGCAACCATGTTGTGCAAGAGGCACGAAGCAGCACCCGCTAGGCTACGTTTTTGTGGGGCTTGGCCCACAAAAACGGAGCCTAGCGGCCGGCGCTGGCGCCGTTGCTCCCGTGTTTTCATGGTTTTCTCCTTCTCCGCCTTTGAATGGTCTTTTTGCCTTTGTGCTCCTTGTCCTCCCCGTTCTCATCTGAGCACCCGTGCGACCCCACCTCGTGCAATTTCCCCCCGCTTGTTCAAATCCCCCCCGCAGGGGGCTGGCTTCTGTGGGGGTCGGGGTGTTGGGGGCCCCTGACCCCGCGCCAGAAGCAGTGACCAACTACTACGTTACGCGACCCCCCCCCCCTGGAAGACAGCCCTTCTCAAAACCCTGCAATGCAGCCCCTTAAAATGATCGCAACCGAATTCTAAGAACGCGACTTTTCTTCTTTTTGGCCGATGATGGTCGTTTTGGTGAATTAGGACCGTTTTAAGCAGCTTTTCGGGCAGTCTCCGAAAATTTGGGGCTGAATTCCGTATTGCCTCTTGCTTGCGAAGTTACATCATGTTGTAGCCCCTTAAAATGACCGGCTCGGGCCAAAACGTCAGAAAAGCAACCTAATTGGCCAAGTCAGGTGCCTTTTTGATGATTTACGGTGAATTTTGTGCGTTTTTAGGCAGATTTTTGCCATTTTTTTCGCCATATTTGGCATGTATACTTGCTGCCCATCTGGCAAACCTTTTCTGCCAACGGGGCAACCATATTGTGCAAGAGGCAAGAGGCAGCAACCGCTAGGCTACGTTTTTGTGGGGCTTGGCCCACAAAAACGGAGCCTAGCGGCCGGCGCTGGCGCCGTTGCTCCCGTGTTTTCATGGTTTTCTCCTTCTCCGCCTTTGAATGGTCTTTTTGCCTTTGTGCTCCTTGTCCTCCCCGTTCTCATCTGAGCATCCGTGCGACCCCACCTCGTGCATCTTTCCCCCGCTTGTTCAAATCCCCCCCGCAGGGGGCTGGCTTCTGTGGGGGTCGGGGTGTTGGGGGCCCCTGACCCCGCGCCAGAAGCAGTGACCAACTACTACGTTACGCGACCCCCCCCCCCTGGAAGACAGCCCTTCTCAAAACCCCGCAATGCAGCCCCTTAAAATGATCGCAATGAAATTCTAAGAACGCGACTTTTCTTCTTTTTGGCCGACGATGCTCGTTCAAATCCCCCCCGCAGGGGGCTGGCTTCTGTGGGGGTCGGGGTGTTGGGGGCCCCTGACCCCGCGCCAGAAGCAGTGACCAACTACTACGTTACGCGACCCCCCCCCCCTGGAAGACAGCCCTTCTCAAAACCCTGCAATGCAGCCCCTTAAAATGATCGCAATTGAATTCTAAGAACGCGACTCTTCTTCTTTTTGGCCGACGATGTTCGTTTTGGTGAATTAGAACCGTTTTAAGCAGTTTTTCGGGCAGTCTCCGAAAATTGGGGGCTGAATTCTGTATTGGCTCTTGCTTGCGAAGTTACATCATGTTGTAGCCCCTTAAAATGACTGGCTCGGGCCAAAACGTCAGAAAAGCAACCTCATTGGCCACATCTGGTGCGGTTTTGATGATTTACGGTCAGCTTTACGCGTTTTTTGGCAGTTTTTTGCCGTTTTTTTCGCCATATTTGGCATGTATACTTGCTGCCCATCCTGAAAGCCTTTTCTGCCAATAGGGCAACCATGTTGTGCAAAAGGCAGGAGGCAGCTCCCGCTAGGCTACGTTTTTGTGGGGCTTGGCCCACAAAAACGGAGCCTAGCGGCCGGCGCTGGCGCCGTTGCTCCCGTGTTTTCATGGTTTTCTCCTTCTCCGCCTTTGAATGGTCTTTTTGCCTTTGTGCTCCTTGTCCTCCCCGTTCTCATCTGAGCACCCGTGCGACCC